>VXAA01006397.1:26804-39859 GCA_013399115.1 Anseranas semipalmata
CCCGGGGCGGGCCGGCACCCGCGGCTCATTTGTTAAATACACTGTGGCTGGTTCTGTCGTTTGACATTTAAGTGTTTTCTTTTCATGGCTGACAGCACATATGAAAAGCTGGAGGCTGGATCATGGTTATTCAGCGGAGATCCGACGTGTTTTGCTTACATACAAAGGCTTTGCCAGGAACACTTGGGCACTGCCTCTGATGCTGCTCTGCAGAATGTAATTATACCTCGCTTAATGGGGAGCAGCAACACACCTACTTAAAGGCTACAAACTGACTTAATATTGAAGTCAAACAACAGGTAGAAGGGGGAACCAGCGGGGACATTTGACATAATTCTTTCCCATTTACCTTCCCGGGCAATTGAGCACAGGTATCTATATTTAGTCAAACGTAATCCTGAGGCTGAAATTACATTTATAGTTTAGAGAGTGAAAGAACTCCTTCCTTAGTAACATGGAGAGCCTGGGCTTTCAGGAGCACATAAAATTTTAATTAATAGATCCCCAGAACTCTTTGTTTTACCTGCCCCTTGGTAAGCAAATAATTTGGTAGGCACTGTGATAGGAATTCCCATGGGTTGTGGCTTGTGTGGGGTTTTATGATAAAAAAACAACAACGAAATGTGGAATTTCTGGAGGTGTTGCCACATGCTTTCCCTTACCTTGCAGTAAAGAAGAGGTGGGCTGATTTCCACATTGTTCCTCATTATGAAACAAAATGCAAACCCTCTGTAGCTGTGCAATTGTCTGTAACTTTTTAAAGGAAAAAGAAAGGACAAAAATGAACATACGTCATCGTTCCTTGTGGTAGACTTGAGGTGCAGCTCTATACGTTTCTTTGGACTTGTTTTGCCTGACTGAGGCATCTGAGCATTTTGGAAAACATTTGGGGGAATCTTCTCTGTCTCTTATGCTTTAAACATCAAGGGGGATTAGCATGGAGTCCTTTAAAGGAACCACTTGCCCAGAAACTACCCCATCAGAGCAATTATGCTTCAACAAGGCAGGCAGTACGGTGTTCAGCTCTGCATGTTAAGATGGGCATGTTTCTAGAGCCATTTGCTAATTCTAATAGGCTATACCCTCACAAAAGCAAACATAAAAATCTCTTGATTTACTTGAAACACAAAACACGTCTGTGCCTTTTTTTTTTTTTTTTGGTAAAAAATCAAACTGCTAGGGAAGAAATGATAGTTTTAGACTGAATTCAGACTAAAATTCAAGATAAAAGATTAAAATGTCTTTCTGCTGTGATTTGAGATCTGTGGACAAGCTATTTCCAGTGTATCAATACATACTGCTTAATCCTTTAAATTGTCCCACTACAATCTCAAGATCATTTCCTGGACTTGCTAAGGTAACCAGATATAACACTTTCACTGGCACCTAATTGCCTCCAAAAATGTGCATAAGCAGGCTTTATTTTGTGGTACAACTTCAGAGGTATCATTCAGATTAATGGAAATAGCAAAGGAAACACATTTCTGTTTTTAAATCAAATCCAGGCAGTGAAAGGACTCCCACATCTGTAGCTTAGCATTTTGTTGGTTTGGGTTTTTTTGTTTGTTTGTTTGTTTTTTAGAAATAAAAACCAAAACATTTTATGCATCTTCGGTTTGCTGTTATCACTTTGTCAAAATAATTGCCGTGACTACATCATACAAAGTTACCGCTATGTTTAAGGCCTACTCTTGTTGAACTGTGAATGTTTCTCTCTTTTAAAGTCATGTATTTTCTCTCTCTCCGTAGCAGTGTTTCTCAAACTGTGAAGCTGGTCTCTCTAGAGAGGCTCCATTCTCTTCCAGAGAAGGCTAAAGCAATTCTAGGGAAAATGAGCTGAAAAAAAAAGAAAAAAAAGAAAGAAAAAAAAGAAAAAAAAAGAAAAAAAAAAGAAAAAAAAAGAAAAAGGATTTTTTAAAGAACAGCAGAGCTTGGTGTTGAATACCCAGCTTCAAAACTAAGTGTTCTGTGGATGCATTCCCTACCCCACCTCCAGACCAATGGGGAAATGGCCACAGGACAGAAAACAGAATAGCCAGCTCTGACCACATCATTAAGCTGTAATATTTTAAAGTAAAAAAAGTATTTACTTTTTGGTAATATGTATCTTTCCTGATTTTGCATTAAGATATGTCTATAATGTCCTTAACTCTGTATAGGAATAGGAAGTATGCAAAAATTGAATATAATATAGTGCAGAACATAGCAGTTCAACAAAGATTCCCCTAACAGTCATTCCACACCTTTGAAGCCATCAATAAGATTTGAATTCCCACCACCAGCCAGTGCCAAGGTTACCAGTTTTTCTGTGGGTGGAGCAGGATCTTGGTGTGAGGAGCTGGTGCCAGCATGCAAGGACGTGCAGGCACAAGCACACTTGAACTTCAGGATGTAGTGAAATCTGTGAGGGCAGTTCAGCATCTTCTGTATTCTATAGATACAGGAAACGTTATGTGGATTATTTAGTGTATATTTTACTGACCGTTGCTCTCATGGCCCTTTAGAGAGACATGCATGATTTTGATCACGCGTGGGCTTTTAGTTTTTTGGGGAGGGTGAGTGGAGTGGAGTTTTTTTCCCTGCAGAATTCTTTTTCTATGCAAACATGGAATCTAGCTCTCCATCTCTTTATTACCCATTATACGGTAGTATCATTACATATGCATTGATGTACACAAGATTTTAAAAGACATCTATGGGACTTCAGCCCCAGTACTGTTTACAGTCATTAAAACTTTAGCCTCACTGAATTAGGAACAATCTGAAACCGTGTGAATATATTAAACAGAAACCAATGCATTCAATATTTACCATGCTCCCTACAAAGGCTGAAAAACCTTAGGGACCACCAATTGCAACCTCTTGAAGTCACGTCATCTGTACACTGTCACATTAAACTTCATTTTGCAACCTATTGTCAGAGAAGTAACTGCTTAATAGTGTGGCTGTATAATGCCTCCAATGGATTTAAAGATAGGATTTAATTCATTTTGCTCAAATCTGTATTGAACTGTCACGTCTCTTTGAACATGATGACATTATTCTGCTAGTAAACAGCTGTAAGCGTAAGTAGAGCTACCGCAGAATGGTGCTGGCTTCCCTGCAACCAGCAGGGGCTGCAGTGTCAAAAGGGGAGTTGCTGGTTTAATTCAAGCAGTGAAGCAGTAGCATAAGTATTAGCCATGATTTCTAGTAAAATTCGAGCATACAACTGGATTTCAGTCAGGGACCCCAAATAAGAAGCCAGCCTCCAGTTGTCCACATGGTTGCAAAATTAGGAAGACTCAAATGAGCTAAATTGGATGTTCTTGAAAATTCTGCAGTGAGCAAAGAATGAGAATCATATGGAAATTCTCCTAATGTGTATGAATCACTTTCTTTTACTTAGATACTCTACTTTTCTACGTCAGATGCAGTTTCCTTTAAACCATTTTTATCAACCAGTAACTTTTGAAATTGGGAAAATACCATGAATGCCTGAGGAAAGCTGCAAGATCATACTTTGTCCTCACACATCTTTGTTCTGGCTAGATGAAAGATTTCATTCAACTATTTGACATTTCTATTGCATTTGAGAAAATCTACACTATATTTGTTATCAGCATTTCTCTATGGAATAACTGCTTAAACAAATTACTTGGATTATTGCTAGTGTTATATTGACACACAAAGGCAACATTCATCAGTTGCCTGCATTTAGTAATTGAACAGTAAATGGAAGCACGCATGCACTGAAAACTCTTACAAGAGTAATACTGCATCTTATTGCCAATAACAAGTCTTACTTGCTCAGAGACAAACATTTTTTCTGCATTTCTTACTCATTAGAAGAGAGAGAGAGAGAGAGAAAATGACAACCGTTTCTTGCCATTTTTACCTGGTGGGCATATTCAGTTAAAAGGGCAGAGCAAGATTTAATCACTGTTATATTGCTGATGATTAACCAGAATTCCTCTTGATTAATCAGAATATCATCAATGACTTGCTTTTAGCAAAAGATAAGCAAAAAAAAAAAAAAAAAAAAATCACAATTCTTTGCAATATAGTAATGTTCTAATTTTCAACATAAAAATTAATCATAGTTTGCTACAGCTTTATAATTTTAGATTCTGCATTTTAACAATACATTAATACATATTCTGAAATAGTGATTCCACCTCTTTCAATTTAATTTTTGGAGTCATCACTGTCAAGGAAAAGGTAACTTTGCACAGTTTGGAGGGCCCTATTCTGCTGCAGTTGAAACTGAAATTTTTATTGATTTCAGCAGTATCTGGATTGGTCACTTCTGAAAATATTGCTACTCCAAACAAGGCAGACACATTAGATACTGCTGCAGAGTTGTGGATCCAGATCCTGTTTAATGTGAGTTCTCGTGGCCAAGCACTTCTGACAATGAATCCATGAAAATCCATGAAAGACTGAAAAAAAGGAAAACTGGATGAATCCAAGCAATCTTCCCTGGTAATATTAAAGGGTTTATGTATTTATAGGAGTAATTTGTTTTTAAACAGTGTCTCCAACATCTCCAGGTATAGCTTTATCTGCCCTCTGCCTTGCTTACTCTTTTTTTTTTTTTCTGATTTTTCCTTTTTCCTTAAAGAAATTATGAATGACAATATGCAGAGAAACATAGTATCATTTTAGTCCTTGGATGTTTTATGTCTTTCCTACAGTATCCCATGGATACTGAAGTACAGAATCATGTTCCCTATTCATGTCTCCATTGTACAGTGGCTTTCCAAAAGAAATGTTTGCAGCACTGCAGCTGACAGAGCTGAATAAATAATAATGAATAAAACTATGTGTGCAGTATTTGTTTTGCAAACTGTTGCTTAAAATATTGTCAGCATTTTAACATTACCTTTTGCAGCACCTGCTCCATGCCCTATTCTCAATTTCAAGGTGATGACTTTTAATGCAATTTTTGCAAAACATGAAATATTTCTTCTTTTTTTTTTTTCTGAAAGTTTTCCTTGTTTTTAACATTGAGAGCTATATTCATTTTTTTATTTTTTTTTAATTGAAATATTCGGTTGTTTGCAGCAGGCCTTTGACATTTGGCAGAGAGCAAGTCTGGGGATAGAGATACACCTTTTCCTCATCCTATGATTTTCAGACCAAATGTAGCCAAGGTATAATACTTCATAAATCATTATTTTCTTCCTTTGACTTGTGTTACTCACAATATCGTGTTCACATACAAAAACCAAGAGAACACGAATATTCAAACTTTTTTTGCTTACACTGCTGCTGAAACATCAGCAATGTGCAGTGCACTGGGAACCGAAGTGCAGCCAGACTTGGTCTGTATTTGAAGCTCAGGTTCAAGGGTGGGCCTAAACAGGCTTGGGACCACAAACAGGATGTTTTCTTTTTTATATAGTGGTCCAGCTGCAGCTTGGGTTTAAAGTATCTTCACCGTGCTCGCAATGCCTGCTGCTGAAATGGGTTGGGGAAGATTGACTCTCTTTGCATAGTGTATCCAAAATATGTGAAAGAGAGCTTAGGCTTGCCTTTGAGCATTATGCTTGAGCTAGAACTTGCCTTTTAGGAGTGCACCAGGGCTCAGTCTAACCTCATGGTGCATATGATGCAGATGCCCTTGGAGTCTGGGATCCACACCAGCCCGGCGGTGTACAGCCCAGCTGGAGGTGCAGGCAGCGCAGCAGTCATTTTGCGAGCTGCCACATAATGCAGAAATGCCTGGGGATTCAGGGAACCTGCCTTGCACTGTTCTTTAGAAAAAGAGTGCAGGTGACAGTGACAATAAGAAAACAGGGAAGAGTTATGCTTTTAATGGCAGTACTTAAGAAAGTAAAACAGCACATAGGATCATTTTGAGACATGGTTTCTCTGTTTATTTGTCCTGCCTGTAGAGATTCTTGCACAACAGTGAAGTTCTTGAAGGCAGCATTTTAATAAAATTAAAACAAAGGCAAAGTGATTAACTTAATTTTAGACTAATTTTACATGCTTCTGGTTGTGAAACAAATGGTCATGACAAATCGCTCTGTTCTCACAAATATCTGTGGGATATCAATGCAGAATCTGACTGCTTCCAAGTGACTAAGTACACTATTTTAGCCTTGCCCCAGCAGCCAGATTCTGTATTGGTATCCCGCTGATGTTTCTTATAATACATGGATTGAGTCATACCAATCATTCTGGGGGGGAAAGCTGTTTTATTATTCACTTTTAGAACCTTGGTACAATCAAGCAACTGTTAATATCACAATCAGTGACCCTCTACATTTGTAGACATTTCTCTTGAGAAAAGAAATTGATTTTCTTTATCTTAGCACGTAAATATCCTCAGCACACACCTTGACCCATTGTTTGCAGTGTCTCTCACACTGAAGAATGTAGTGCTAATAGATTTCAAGAAGTCAACAGTGGCAGCAGTAGTAGCATTTTGATTGTGGGCTGTACTCAGCCATTCATATGAAACCTTCAGAGGGGAGGCTTTATCACGGTATTTAATTATAATACATGTTAATGATGAAATTTTCCTTTCTTTTTTTCCAGGTACATAATGTATTTAACTTGACACAGATCTGCCAGTTTGTAGAGATAAAGCATTCTTTTATGCAGAACTAGCTATGTGGATATAAGCTGTAGTCCTCTGTTGGACAATTTGGGTTGCCCATGTGTCGGAATTTGACCAGATTCTGACCTGATCCAAAGGTGGGGGAACTCACACACACACGCACGCATGCATACACACACACACACACACAATTAAATGTCATTAACCTTAATGGTCTTTGGGTCTGGCCTTTATTATAACCACAAATCAAAGAGAGAACTTGCATTAAAACATGTATGCTAGAACAAATCTAATAATTATAATAAAGAGAATTTGAGCTCTTAGTTGTTATTATTAATATGAAATGTTATGCAAATAAACACAGAAACATAATTTACACTGAAGATACATGGTCCCTCAAAATTCTTGACCTAGCTGAAGTGTATCTCACTCCACTGGTTTTCACTGGTTATATAATTTATTTGTTTCTGAGGAGAGATTAACCTTTAATTGCTTTCTTTAGCAACGTTTAGTAAACAGACTGATAGCATGGAGATGATCTATGCAAACAGCAAAGAAGGATTTCTTCAACTCATGTTGCCATGACAATTTAGATTTTCCCTGTCAACTCTTGAGAAGCTCTGAAGTCATTTCTTTAAAGCAATGAATCAGGGAATATTTTGGAAAATCAAGTTGCTCTCTTTTTTTCAGTTTAGTATCATTTAGCACAGTGAAGGGCACAACCCAAAGGATTTGAAAATCTGCAAACAGGAACTATTGTAAAAAAAGGTAACATCGTGAAATCCTCTCCATGGATCTCTGTTGATTTACACCAGCAGAGAAGCTGACTTCAGATGCATTATCGAGTGATTTAGATTTCGTTTATTAGCTATGTGATAATAATAAATAGTCATCATAGAAACAATAACAGATAATGAAGAGTGGAGAAGCCAGCTTATAGTTGTCATTTTGATCTTCATGACAATATATTATCTTGCAGCTATTTTGAGGAAATTAGATTATAGAGGGATTATAGAACAAAGAAAGACTAATCATTTTATTTCTTTTACAGTTCCAATTATAAAATTAGTTCAATGAATAAGGAACAGAATCAAAAGGCTGTTGTCCACATACTTAAACTACTATCAAAGACACTTGCAATATAAAATATGTTATTACTAATCAAACTGAACTTCTTTCTTTTGATTTATTTTGCATGAAATGAATTGTTTTGAAAATCTGTAAAACTAGTCCAAATTACTTTAATGTACTTCTTATGGAAATAAATTTTTGACTTAAATAGGTATTTCGTAGGTTGCTGTTAGCAGTGAGGGAAACATGGTAAAAGAAATGAAGATAAAGTGAAGTGCTGTTTCCACTGGGAAAATAAGTTTCTCTGTACAGAAGACAAGAAAAGTAGCTCAGTAATAGTTTTCTGTTTAAAAGGTTCCTGGCAGATGATGGCTACTGAGTTGGTGTAGTTTGTTTACTGCTTTTGCAATAGGTTTGAGATGAGTCATATCACATTAGAAGGAAAATTGAGAAGTTGTTTTGTCAAAGTGAATTCAGTTTTCCCCTTTTTTCATATATAACCAAATCATTAGTTCTCTTTAAACAGAGACACCTAATTGGTTGTTTTAGTGTTAATTCTCATTATGCCCATAAACCCAAGTTCCTGTTGCTAGAAATTGTGTATCCAGATCTTTGATTTCTGTATACCAGATAAAGTGACCGAGGTAGGGTATCCTTTCAGTTAACCTCAAGCATCTTCTTTAAAGTACTAGCCATTTTATTGTCAAGCTACTTCGGACCACAATAATTTCAAGCATGGTTGTTCTTTGCAAGCCTTTCTATCCTCTTGCCTTCAGAGAGAGAGTTGACTGAATAAGGACTATAGGATGGGACCTCAAGACTTTGTGTTGTAGAGAAATCTTTATTTCTGTCTCATTGCCTTACTGACTTTATCACTGCACTTTGCTGGTAATGCATCTCAGTGTACCCACAAACAGTGTTAAGGTAAAGTGGTACTTACTTATATGAATATTTGATAAAGAAGCAGACTTCTGGATGGCATACACTTATGATACATCACATCATACCCATTCAGCATGAAAAACAACCCTCTTTTTCCAAAATATCTGATGGAAGAGGAGATCTCTTTGTTGAATAAAAGAACATGTACATACCTAACCATAAAAGCACCTGTCTCAGCTAATTTTACCTGCAAAACAAGTCGCACGTAAAGTTCAAGGAAACTGGAAAGGGGACAGAAGATAGTGTTTCTTGTCAAGCATCCAGATTTGCAGATATCTTTATTTTTACTTTATTTTCAGGGGTGCCAAGTATCTGCAGTTCCTAGTGGCTTAAGAGAAAACTGCAGATCTCAGCACTTCTGAACCTCAAGGAATTCGTCCTGTACTTAATTTTATACTTGAGAATCACCATAATCTGAAGGTAATATAGTGCTGTAAAAAGAACGGATATACAACATTGTACACCATTAACTTCTGTCATCTCCAGGTAGTATCTGAATTAAATAAAGTTTCCAAATCTAGAATTGTTGTTTTTTTTTCTTTGCTTTGATTTCTTTGTTTGTTTGTTTTTAGTAATGAGAGTTCCTAAAGGGAAGTTGCAGTTTGTTTTTCTTTAAAACTGTTGTACTTAAGCAATTCTTGTATAAAAAACCACCTGGATCTGATGTACCCAGGAACAAAATGTTTGTGATTGCAGAGCAAACATTAAAAGCAGCACCAAATCAAAATCTGGAGTGAAGCCAACTCATAGACTATTGGCTATATTGGTTAATGGAGGCTGTTGTCCTGGCCTCAAATTAAAAACAATCAGTTCCACCTCCACTTTATTACCTATGCGAGTATTCATCATTTTTACACTCATCTCAAAATGATGGTAAGTAATTGCCGTTCTTTGGGGCTCCATTTATCTTTCTAAGAAGCAGGCCGTTTATAAGGGGTGATGCAGTGCTTTACAGCTCTGGTGGAGAAAGGTCTCCCCAGTTTTAGCACTTTAGGATAGGCACCATACTCCATTTGATATTATTGTGCATCTCTCTGCAGACCGTATTTGCAGGATGGATAGGTTTGTGCAAATGTTTTGAAGGTGCTTTGTCACATAGCACCGGTACATTCAGATACAGTTTTGTAAAGCAGAAGCATTTTGTGCGACAGTCTTAACAGCAGCCAGCTTTGCAGAGCTACTCAGTGACACTGCTGTTGTCTAGATACTACCCAAAAAGAGCGATGTCCATGAGGATCACATCCCCTGGGGGGAAAAAATCAATTAAAAAATAAACTACTCTTTGACACTGGAAAGATAATGTACTGCCCGCTGTGAAGAAATAAGCTATAGTGGTGACAGTGACTGTGTCAGGTGAGGGATGGGCATTCAGCACACAGGACAACATGGGCAGCCGATGGAAATCATTCTAGTATTTCATTGACACGCTCTCCAATAGTACCACTGAGGAAGATAAGCTATTTCAAAAAACAAGTTACATGTGAAAAAGCGTGACAGCATGTAATGGGGATTTCAGTCAGGACTATTTTATATTTTTAAATCAATCCTTACTCTTGTCATTTGCTGTCTTCCACTCAACTGTTTCCTAGGATATTTTGCCCATTATTATATTTATTCTTTAAATTAGTGTTCATTATGATAGGACATATGTGTATAACTGTGATTTATTAGCTTGTTTTATGGTAAAGCCTAGCATATAGGACCTCATCACACAAAGTATTGTATGAGCATAGAGGAAAAGAAATGGACATTTACAGCATTGTGAAAGGAACCTTAACTCTGAGGAATGTTATTTCCAGCATGACTAGATTCAAGCAAAAGAATTCTTCTGAATTTAAGAAGAATTCTTCTAAATTTCAGAGTTCTTCTGAAATTTAGCTCACTGCTGCTTCACACAGGGCATGGCAGTCTAGTTGCTGAGCTGGCACACAGGCTTTACATTGACATGCTGATAATAACGACATTTATCTCATAGCAATGGCAGAACTGGCACCGTCAGATTTGCAACATTAAATACTATTTGTCTTTTGCTTCCACTTACTGTTTCTTTAAAATTTTCCTTCTGCAGACCTTATCTTTCTTGTTTCTGTCATTCTGTAGTGTGAGACACAGGCTTTGTTATGCTCCGAAGTGTCCGTTTGACATTCATAAGCAGAGAAGCACCCAGGGTCTCATCTGTGATGACCTGTATACTGTGAGCAACCAGTACAGAGGCTGAATATAGGCATAGGGCACTCTTAAGTCCTGAAGAGCTAAGTCAGGGACATAAACTGTGCCCAGATTTTGTGCAAGTCCCATAAATTTGGTTAAATTTCAGTCTTTAAAAAAATATAATTTTTTTTTTAATAAGTTTCAATCCTTAAGTTTCAGTACTTAAAAATGCAAAAAGTGTAACATCAAATCAGGCCAGAATATCCTGTGTCTGACAGTGGCCAATGCATAGAAAAGATTGCAGGAAATACAGAAAACATTATATTTAGCAGCCTCTGGCCAGTTTAGGGAAGTCTTAGCTAGAGGTTGCATCTATGTTCAACAACCATCAACAAATTTAACCTTCACAAATCTGTTCTTGAACCTATTTATAATTCAGAATAACACACTATTTTCTGACAATCTACTTTACAATTTAATTCCTGCTGTGTGGAAAAGCACTGCATTTTGCTTGTTTTGAAGCTTGTAGCTCCTCATTTCCCTGAGCGCTTCCAGCTCTTTAAAAGTGCTTCACCCTGCATAGAACTTTGTGTCTGATAGAGAGGAAGGGGTGACATGAATCTATAAATTACATACTTTTCCCAAGTACATCTAAAAATTCCATATGGCCACTTACACTAACTAACTCCAAGTAATACTGATGTATGATTCCCAAATGCATTTTTCATAATTTTTAATGATCATAATGTTGTAGTCAATGTTGCTGATGCACTGGAAAGAACAATAGCCTGTACTTATCATAAACTGACGCTTCCCTCTATCCCACTATCTCATTACCTAGTTTTTATACTCATCAATGATATTTTGATTATATGCTTTTCAATAAATAGTGAAGACAGTATACTGTGACCATCTGAATAACAATGATGTTCAACATTTTGCCTTATGAAAGGTTTTCTGGAGTGACAGAAGAGAAAATGCTTAGAAAATTAAGTCCTGGTAAGCACTTAATACAGTAAATCAGGTGATTAGTGATCTGCTCTCTCACTGACATTGACTTCCATGGAGTGTGTTAGTAGCTCGTTGGCAGTATAAAGTACACTGTACAGCAGCTTCATCTTGTATACATAAATGCCATAATTTGCCCCTCTGGGGTCAGCCAGCCCAAGTCATTGGATGTATCACTGTTCACAAGTCATACCTTGACAGTGTTTTCTTTCCTGGGACAATAAGAAGTAAAAAGTCTGGTAAAAACTGGTAGTGACAAAATATAGCAATCTGGTGAAGGACTTGGTTTCTGAGGAAATTAAGTAATGCAATGGAACTGGCTATCTCTAGAAAACCCTGAAAAATCCCTGTTGGAAAAGGTTTGGGAAGAGGTCCGTTGTACTGAGAACCCCGAAACCATGTCATCTTTCTAAATTAACCAATATTCATTTTCCTACCCCAATCCCCAAATCTGGGGATTTAGAACAATTTTCCAAAATTTTAAAAAATAACATTGAAAATTCTTCCCTTAGATAGAAGTTTATCTTAATCTTAAAAATATACAGGATATTCTGTGATCTCCAGTCCATAGGTTTCTGGTTCTGACTTTATGATTGAAACTTTGTCACTGTCTGAAAGAGAATTGTTTCTCTTGCTTTCTAAGACAGCAGCTTTCCTACAAGTGTTTAAGCTAGTTCTGAATGGATGGTACAGAATCTGCCCTTCCCCTTTATTCTGCCTCTTCTTCTCAGGAATGTCTGTAGAAAAGCCTATCAGTGTAATAAAACCAAAACAAAGCAACACAAACAAATATGTTTTAAAAAAGCATAACTGACCATTCTGAACAGTAACATGACACGGAAGAAACCAGAATCTCATTAATTTTAGCAAATCTCCCATGACTGTTCTTGCTCCTTTTTTGGAAAGGCTCTATTTCATTTTCATAAAAGAGAAATTTCTGAATATTTCTTGATAGAGTCTATTTGGGAAAGGAAGGCATTAACTTGTGCAAACAAAATCATTGCTTAGTTTTGAGAGCTGACAAGAACACAGGTTTTAGAGAGATGACTGGAAAAGGGCTACATCCGAACAAGATGTAATGTGTCTGATGTACTGCAATCTAAATTTCCAGTGAGATGACAGAAAGATTGAGTTTGTTGAACAGGACTGTTTTCATGGTATAACAAAACAATTTTTAAGCAAGTTTTGTTTTCTGCTTGGTTAGAAAAAAACAAATATTTATTACAATGAGAAAATGTAAGAATACCTAAAGATTATGATCGAAACCAGATTAAGTTTGCAAATAGATACTGTGTTTAATTAGGAAGTGTATTGGGCTTATATGGCAAGGGTT
>VXAA01006397.1:40442-68356 GCA_013399115.1 Anseranas semipalmata
TGCGCTGCTCGGGGGGAGGAGGTAGAAGAGGGTGGGTGGGGGAAGGTGTTTTTAGTTTGCTTGTAGTTTCTCACTGCTCTAGTCTGTTAGTGATAGGCAATAAATTATATGAATCTCCCCATGCTGAGTCTGTTTTGCCTGTGACAATAGCTAGTGGGTGATTTCCCTTTCCTTATCTCAACCCTTGAGCTCCTTCCATCATATTTTCTCCCCCTCTTTCTTTGAGGAGGGGGAGTGAGAGAGCTGTTGTGGTGCAGTTTAGCTGCCCAGCAGGGTGAAACCACCAGAGAAAGTAATTATTCATTTTAGGTCGCAATAGTTTAATGCTGGTTTAGGTCCATTATCCAAATTTGTGTAATCCTCTGTTTATATATGAAACTTGCCTCTTTTAAGAATTACTCCCTTTACCACTCAGAAAAGGGACATATAGAATATCTCAAATCACTTTTATCAAAGGATCATGTGCAGTTGGTTTCGTGAATTAGTACAATGGTGTTTCTTCAGAGAAAATTATGTAATGAGATTTTGTTGACAAGCTATAACATTGCTTACTGTTATGTTGGTGGGTGGCATAATCTTTCAATATCTGTCTTTTCTTCTTTCTGCCTAGAATCACTTTGGTTAGTATAAAAATATGTACCTGAAAATTTCAGGTATAGTATAGCAATATGTAGGTATAGTATAGAAATATATACCTGAAAATTTCAGAAAATAAAAACCTGCTGATTATTCTAATGCAACATAATATAACTTATTAATTCAAGAGCTAGATCTGAGATGTGTCGAACCCTTCAGTTCCTAATTAATTTCATAGATGTTGAGGACACTCAGCACTAAATAAATACACAGAAGAATTTAAGCATCAAGGTCTCCCTTTATTGGGAAGGTATTTACATCTAGTACTTAGATTACTGAACTACCACTCAACAGCTACTTTTAACCCCAGAAGCACCCAGATTTACACACGCCTTTTTTTTTTTTTCATTAGAATTTTTCCTTTGAGCATAAAACTGCATTCCTGGGCATTCTCAGAATGCTTGCATCCTGTCAGTTTGTATAGGACTGTTATTGAACATTCATTGCAATCTCCAATATAGATGTCCTTCCATAAAGATAAAACTACTAGGCCTTCTTTAAGTGCATCTGCCAACTTTGGCCTTATATAAGATATTCACGGGGGTAGAACTGCTGCCCTCTCATTTTCCCACAGTAGAGAGAGTAATTTAACAGTTGGAGCACTTAGCAAGATTGTGAAAAATCTACATTCATCTTCCTCTTCCCTCAAAAAGTTACAGCCTGTCTCATCCTTTTTTTTCAGGCATGTGCTGTAACTGCCCTAGGCTCTCCGCTGTTGGTGCCGAGAAGGTTTCCTGTTAAAGTTTCCTTTGGAGGTGGAAGGTTTGGGTTCCAAACCTTACTTAAAGGAGCTTAATAAAAGTATTAAAAAAGCTGCTGGAACAGTAACTGGACCCCTACTGGTCCCCTCTTACATGGACACATTACTTGCCGCATCAGAGTTGTGCTCCCAGCTGGGTTTCTGTCTTGCTTGGTGAATATTCAATTATTCTATGAAAAGTGGAATTTAAATAGCCAACCTGGAATACTGCTCTGGGGTTCATTTGCCAGGAAGCACCTAAAAGGTAGGTGCTGCAATATGTAATTGCACGCCATTTCAGGGAATAACCAAAAGCTTTTATGACTAGGGTCTTAACCTAACGTTATGCCCTTCAAATAAAAGCTACAAAGAAATCTCACAAAGAGAGGCATGCTGTTGTCAGGGGGATTGTTTGATTCTGTCCCGCAGAAGGACAGGATTTATTTATTTATTTATTGAAGACCTAGGCAACTTTGTCTTTTATTCTTGCACAAAGTTGTGTTACCACTTGACTAATGAGGTATCTGTCGCATCTCCACTGGCATCATCAGTGAGATGATGAAAATTTAAGTCTAGGTATAACACTCCCATGTATTTGTCTGAAGGTTCCCAGTTACCATAGTATAAATACATGTGTGTACTTTTGTCTGAGAGAGACAGAGACGTAATTGCAGCTGTTTGAAACTATTGTGGAGGTAATCCTGTAGTTGCTTTTCATTATTCTTCAAGTTTTGTCCATTTTTCTAATCACATTAAAAACATTCCCTTTGCTTATGAATGCATCATTCATGGCAAGCTGCTGCCACTCTGAAATACTTGACCCCAACCCACTGAAGTTCTGCAGCTCAAGCCCATGACCTTGAACTTCAACCAGGGATTTCTGATATACAGGGGTGATGACTGGCAGCGTATTGCATTGCTTATCAGCTGCAACATTACATGGGTTTTCACCTCAAGGCACGGGGAGTCACAGTAATTGAGACTGGAGGTCACAGATGTGTAAATTTATCACAAAGTCCATTTCCCCCAGGATGACACATTGCATCTTGGTTCCCTGTAAGTGGAGGAATGCATTTGGAACAGCTTTTGATAGCTGTCCCACCGCACTAAGGATTAGAGCAGCCTGGAAAGCTCCTCCCCACCTCCATGAATGCATAGTGAACAAAATGTTTTGAATTTTACTGCTCTCTATTGACAAGAGTAGCTTGCTCCCTTTTACTGTGTAAAATAACGCACACACACATAAAAGAAAAAAAAACAGCATGAAGGAGGCACTGTTTGTGATTTTCGTTTTCCTCATCAGAACGAGTTCTGAAAACATACTTTTAAACAGCTAGCAAGGAACCCAGAAGGACTAAAAGGCTATTTACTGACAAAATTAAGAACAGATCTGTCTAGGAATGATTTTTGCTGATTGAAAAAAAAGCAAGAAAATCTTTTTTCTTCAAAAAAGATTATAGACAGTCCAAGAAACTCTAGATGAGTGAATTTAACAAGACTTGTGGGGAAAATTAAACTACCATAAGGAAATGTGAAAGAACAGCTTGGAAATCAGTTTGATTAAGGATAACCAGCATAGATTCAGGCAGGGGAGGTCATGCTTAACTAACCTGCTGGAGTCCTTTGAAGATATTGCTGCCACTGTAGATAAGGAAAATTCAATGGATGTAGTCTACTTGTGAGCCTTTGACAAGGCGCCACATCTGAGATTAATGGCTTGGAGAAATCACCATGAAGGTAAAGAAACTGTTGGATGGAAAACAGCGTAAGTGTAGGCCACAGAGGGAAAGGCTGGACAGAGTTTGTGAGGAATCAGTGTTAAGGCCTCTGTTGTTCATTATTATGTACATCTGAATGTAAGTAATGCAGAAAGAATTTGTAATGAAGCTTATGGCTTTTGTGGGAACAAAAGCACAGAGCAATGCGATCATATACAAAAGGTGTTTTATCATTGATATAAATTGGCTAGCAAAAATAAACAGAATTTGGTTAGTAGAATATACAAAACTTAATCTAGGAACATAGAACCAAATTAGGAAATACTCACTAAATAAAACAATCTCATGTAGTGAGCAAGAAAACAAATTGGGAATTACTGAATAAATAAATTGAAGCCATCAGTCCAGATCAAAGCAACATTTTAAAAGGTCAACAAGATGCAAAGATGTTTTAGAAGACAGAAAACATATCAAAGAAAGCAAAGAATATTGTCAGAGTACACAAAATGGTAGTAAAAGCATCTCAAGACATGGTCTACCATATTGCTAATAGTTGTTCAGGGAAAATAATATTTTCTTGCTGGGATTCATTTTAGGGAAACAAAGGATATAAGGTCCTAACAGATGAACTGTGAATTATCTTAAAGAACCTCAGGTTGCTTTACTGTAGACCAGGAAAATATATGACATTTTTGTTATAGTGGGACCCAGGGATTCAAGTCAAAATTAAGGTTGCATTGTGTTTAAGAATGCTAATGGAAGACAGCATCTTCTTGTGCCAAGGAGCTTATAATAAAACAGCTTAACTATATAGACAAGGGAAAAAAAAAACATAAGGACACAGTAATTTATCTAGAGAATGTTTGTGCCTCAATTGTGATCTAGGATTCTCATTTCATGAGTCTCAAGTCAGTATTTTATATAATGAGTTACATTATTTCTTTATAGGTATAAAGGTTTTGGTTAATATGGGGTAGAAAACCTAGGTGATTATCTTTATATATATGTTTTATATACATCTCTATATATAAAACAGAAATAGAAAATTCTTACATTGCATTTATGCAGGTCTTAACTTAGTCACTGATTATTCCACAGGCCTCTACTTAAACCTGGTAAAGGTTAGGTTAAATTCTAAAAGGATCTTGATATTAGTTCCAAAATATCTGAATTCTAAAGTAAGAAATACATACAATTTTTTAAGGGAAAATAATTAAATGATATTTATAAGTAAGCCCAGTAGTCATTTGCTTTCGTTGGAGAAAATCAAGGTAAACAAAATGAAGTAAAATTGTCTGAAATGGCTATTTGTTGATTAAGATGGACTTCACTTCCTCCTGACTTTCTTATGCTTTGAGGTCTGCTAGGAAAGAAAAATATTCTCAGAAGATATTTTCCCCTAGTTATGGAAAGATACTTTGCTGTATGACTCAGAGCTTTGAAGTTCATATATTCAATCTTTTCTTTATACATACATTCACTCTTTTAGCTAGGGCTATATCCAAAAAGGGACTTTGCTGCTAAAATACCAGGACCCCTGGTGGCTAACTTCCAAACATCTGCTCCCAAAACTTGAAACTAGGAGCCTGTGTTAAGCTTTACTTCTTGTCTGGGTAAACCTAGGCATCTTGGAATAGAATCTTAGACAGGCACTGAGGAGGGTGTTTATAGCAGTAGATACAATGTCCCCAGCCCCCTTCCTTCTCTAGGAGAGAAGTGTTTCACTCAGCCCTGTGAGAAGGAAATCCTTCATTCCTCCTAGATTCTGCAACCCATCCTCCAAGCTATCCTATTCTCTTCCTAAATCAAATGACAAGCCATTGTTTAATTTTAACATATAATAATAAGAAGAAGTCTTATCTCTCTCCCATGCTCTTCAGTGCAATACAGTTATGCCCCTGGCACTCACATTATTTGATACCTACATCTCTCAGTACAGCCTTGTGCAGAGTTAAAAGAATAGAAAGAGACGGCCTCTGGTAACACTTCTTTACTGACCTAAACAGAAGCAGGCAATGTTAGCACCTCCCTATAACAATCAATACCTTGCAACACTTAGATGCGATTAATACGCCTATGCAACACATGAAAAACTCAGCCCAAGGCCGATAATTCCTTGGTCAGATAGCACATAGGCTTCTGTGTGCTGGGGACTGCAGATCCAACTCCTGAACCTTCATGTTATTCTTTGTATGGTCCAGGCTCACGTAAAACACTCCTGATCTTCCAGTCCAAACAAGTCTTACTCAGAGCTAACTTTGCAATGGAAACATGAGTCAATGAAAAGATTGTTTTCTAAGGTGGCCTCAGTTTGGTAACAGTTCTGACTCGATTCATCTCCTGTAGCGTTTGCAGTCACTGTTGATGAATTTACAGTGCAGATACAATCTGAAGGGAAAGCACCTCTGGGAACTTGGGTCAAGGACATTTTCTCCTCTAACATCAGTCCTGATCAGAAACACAGGCAGGGACAGGGGACTCAGGGGTTTTCCTTTAGGGCTTGTTGTACTTAGAAGAAATCAAGACTGATGTGAAGGAGCTGTGAGAGAACAATGGTATCCTACTGACCTAGTGGGGTTTCCTGGACAGTTTTGGGCTCTAAAATGTCTGTTGTGGTTTAACCCTGTTAAGCAGCTCAGTACCACACAGCAGCTCGCTCACTCCCCTCCAGTGGGATGGGGGAGAGAATCGGAGAAGTAAAAGTGCAAGAATTGATGGGCCGAGATAAAGACAGGTTACTAGGGAAAGCAAAAGCCACGCACGCAAGCAAAGCAAAACAAGGAATTAATTCGCTGCTTCCCATCAGCAGGCGGGTGCGCAGCCACTGCCAGGAAAGCAGGGCTCATCACACGTAAGGGTTTCTTGGGAAGACAAACGCCATCACTCCCAATGTCCCCCCCTTCCTCCTTCTTTCCCCCAGTTTTATTGCTGAGCATGACACCACAGGGTGTGGGACATCCCTTTGGCCAGCCTGGGCCAGCTGTCCTGGCTGTGTCCCCTCCCAGCCCCTGGTGCACCCCCAGCCTCCTCGCTGGCAGGGCAGCACGAGGAGCTGGAAAGGCCTTGGCTGTGTGTGAGCACTGCTCTGCAACAACTAAACATCAGTGTGTTATCAGCACTATTTTCATCAAAAATCCAAAACAGCATCATATGAGCCTCTACAAAGAAAATTAAATCTATCCCAGCCAAAACCAGAACAACATACTATAAGGGCTTTTTTACACTTTATACATGAAAGTCATTGGAAAACAAACTCCATCATTGTGGAGTTTAGGTACTTCTAGAATGAGACAGAAATAGTTTTTAGGGTAGCGATTTGGGGACTTCTGTTGCAGTTAAGCCCTACCTCACCCATCCGAGACTCTTCTGAGCGGCCTCCTCGTGGGCTCCCCTTTACCCGTGGTGAGAGACCTAACCTTGTTCTCAGCAAGGAAGGAGCTGACTCAGGAGCGTGGGGCAAGGCCCCCAGCGCCCCTGCGGCGGGCAGACGCACCGCCACCAGCCACAGCCACACAGCACACTGAGGCCAGCAGGGAGGCTGGCAGCTGGGAGGCTGGTGGGGAGGCCGGTGGGGAGGCCAGCAATCAGCAGCCCCTTGCCCAGCTTCCTCCTGCAGCCAGACCCTCTGGCCACCCTTCCCATCCTGCTTCTTTCCCTTCGCCATTTGAGCATCCTACAGCAAGTGCCAGAATAACTTCAAGGAAAATACGTAGACTAAAATCATACTTTTGTTGAATTGCTGGCTCTATTCCTCCCTTTCTGTTATGAGATACAGAGTTAGAGGGAGGCCTGCAGGTGTGATTGCTGTCAAAGACAAGGGCCTGATTCTTATTAGCCCACTTTGATTTTGACTTCACTGTAGATACGACTGGAGTTTTTGAAATGATCTTTCTCAGGCATGAAGAAGTGCATTTTAAATTTTCTGATTAGATAATGAGTAGTCTTTTTTCTGAGGCAAAAAGAAATCCAGGTTAACATCTTGCAGAACAGTTTTTACGGAACATTGACAGCAAAAGCTGTTTCTTCAAAAGAAGAAAATGAGTACATTTACTTGATGCAGGGTGTTATAACTGAGTTGAGAAGAGGCATACTATTTTCTATTTACAATTTCTTTCTCTGTGTGTTTATTCTGTTAACACTGAAGTCAAGCAAAAAATTTTTCTTCTTTATAAATGTCTTGAGAACATCACCTGTGGATGACAGCTTATTAATCATTTGCTGCTTAAAACACACAGGTTTAGAGATCTGCCTTAGCTATTTATATAAAAACAGGCAAATGATTTTCAGGTCATGCTCCCAAACAGTATTTACTTAAAAAAGAAAGTTGATAAATTGTTTACCCTGGCAAGACAGCATAAATTTTAAATCGGATTTCAAGTGAAGAAATATATTGTTTATGTGACAGCGTTCTTTCTTTTTCCCAGTTAAAATACTTACAGAAAAAAGCAGATGAAAAAAGTTTTAAATCCTAGCATTAATTCACTTTATCTAGCAAAGGTTTAAAGTTTTAGTAACTCATAAAAGCAAAGATATCATCACAGGTTTGTCTAGGGTCCAGAAGGTAATAAAATCTTACAGGAAGTAGTTCAACATGTCAGAATTTCCATAATTTTCAAAACATGATTGATCACCGATACAGATTTACTGTGTGTTTTGCATGGCCTGCTCCATATACAAAGTATGACTTTAGAAATGACTTACTTACTTAAATTATTTCCCAATTGTCTCAACAGTTTTTATTGTTGGAAACAATTCCAGTAGTTTTGGTCATATTGTACTTATATAAAATGTGCAGCTTTTTAGTTTAAGAATGAAAAAAAAAAAAACCCCACACCTAAAAGCTTGAAGTGGAGCTATTGTTTGCTTTCAAAGATTATTACTATGACCCTATCTATTTTCCCTGATTGATTTTATTAGGATAACAGGACTCAACTGGATACTTTTTGACACAGTAGGACAGACACCAAACAATGAGAACAAATAAAAGGAGAGATTCCAGAGTTACAGGGAAAAGTATGATTTTACAAGTTGTTGCTTTTTCATACACATTTAGAATTTGACCTACTGGATATCAAAGCAAAAACCTTTTGACCAGTCTCTAAAGAGAATAGCAACAGTCTCCTATTGAGCTCAGTGGACAGTGAAATACTTTTTTTAAAGGTAGGATTTAATGGTTATAAAATGTTAATCCATCTGGGTGGCTTAGGGTTCAAAATCTTATTTTCAAAGTGATTTGAACATTTAAAGTAAGTCCCAGCAAAGGATTCAGGTGCCACAATGAGTAGAATCAAAAACATCTCTCCAGGCACCAGACAATCTATGCTTGTGCAGGGAGCATTAGATGCCTCAGAGCAGAATCCCAAACAGCAGCAGACTGAATAAGTGTCCAAGGGACAGCAATTAGAGAATATTTTGGTCCCTTAGAACGTCAAAGAATTACACGTCCTTTTTTGCAAGTCAGCTGTAGAAACCTCTTCTGAATCAGGGTGCCTGAATGTTTTCTTTACAGAAGGAAGTCAAGGTCACTTTTTAAAGGACTGGTGCCAGAGAAAAGGGAATAGCATAGTGGTCTTTATACAATGTTGACTAGTTGCAGCATAGTCCAAACCTCCTTTCTTTTTTTACCACAGTCGGAGGTTTATATCTATATTTATTTACCTAGAAGTTGTTCTAACCATTAATCTTAGGCATGTGGGTTGTGCTTCTTGCTGAAACATTTCTACTACACAGAAAAGGATTCAGGATACATTGGGTCAGTGAGGCACATGTAGAGGCAGAAAGTTTGGAAATCCATGTGGTGAGGACCTTTTTTATTTTAACAAACAGTTATGGTGCTAAATAACAAAAAATATCATGGCAGAAGGACTGATTCTTAGAGTTTCCAATGCCTAAATAAATGACCAGATTACTAGTTCATAGTTTCTCATGTCATGCCCTTTCTTAACTGAATGTATGTTGTACAGAATTAGACAACTTCAAAAGGAGATGCTGAGATGTTTAGGATACCCCTAAGATGAGGAGATGGGAATTTGAATACCTCTATCAAAAGGCTAAAGTCCTGGCTGAATACTGCTTCAGCACCAGCAATACCTGCGCAAACTATGGCGTAAAGTGAGAACCTGCCTTCATTTTGTGCACTGTCTGATCTGTGGAAATGCTCTAGCAGCACTCATCAGATCAAATCTTTCACATAACATAGATGGAGAAAGATCTTCTTTCTATATTCTTGTTTATTAGGTTTCAAGATTGTCAGTACTAAATTGCTTTTGAATTTGCCCAGAAGCAGAGCAGTTTATGCCTGGGGTACTCTCACACTGAAGACATGGTGCCTAGAGGTAAGGTTGCAGTAGAGTAATCCTTTGCCCTAGTGCTGGTGATTAAGTCCCTTTGCAGAGCTACTTTTCTGACACTCTAGTTACTTTTACTCAGCACTTAAAACTTTTGATTCTTTTGGTCTTCAAATACTAACAGCTATTTCTTTTACAACTCAGCGTTGTTATTTATTCTATTTTTATGTGCTTAAGTACAACATCAGCATGAGTAGTTACTAAACCAAAATACTGTCTTTTTACCATCATTTTCATGGGTGTTGATGTTGCAAAGTAACATGTGTGATGGAGAATAACCAGGTCGGTTGACAGTGAATGAGTATCATAAATTATCAATGGCCTGCTAGATGTACAGCATCTGCACTATCACAGTTTTGAGTATAAGTATTATAGGAACTGTCTTTACATTTTTAACTTAAACTTTCTAGTTTATAAGTTGAAGTTAGTAGTATGGTTTTGCAATGTGAATAGTCATAGCACTCAAAGAAACTGCCCACCAGCTAAGCTGACACGACCAAATACCATCAGTTCATCCCAGATATGAAGTAAAGTCATAAATCAATACAGATCAGCTTCTCTAAGACTCACTGAGAGTACACACAGGATAGTGATAACTTGGCTGATGTGGGAGCAATTTGTTAAGTTTCTGTAACTTAATCAATCACTTCTCAGGTCACCCAATTGATCAGGACATTGTACTTATCGCCTTATCTTGTCCTAAGTGCCATTCATATTTAGTAACGGTATCATTAACACAAGCAACATATTGTTATTGCATGTGCTGTAATTTAGATTTTTGTGTTTGATTTCTTTGCTGAAGTTATTTAAATGCAATCAGGCAGATTTCTGAGGGCACACTGTAATACTGCAGGTTCCTTTCATGCAGCCTCATGTAAGCCCTGCCATGGTAAGTCACACTCCTATAGCAAGACATACAGCAGAGGAAAACAAAAAGTCTAAGCAAAAATGTAAGATGGCAGTTTCTAAAGCACAACAAGTTATTACTTGGTTTAAACAGGAATATAGTTAAAATCCTTTCACAAGTTCAAGCTTTTTTGTTTCTCCACATTATGGCTCTTGGCACCAGTTACTACACTACCTTATACTGGAAAGACAACATTGTCACCGCACTGATTCAAGTTTCCTGGAGCACAGCCTTTCTTCTATGAAGAAAAATCATTGATGCTTTCTTCCCAGTTTCCTCCCTCCAGCCAAAGAAACAATGGCCTTGAGGAGCGTGACTGTGATCTGCGCTGCGAAGATCTGTACACTCACTGCTAATTACTGTATTTGTAATTCCTGACCATACTAGCCCTGCCAAGAAGTGAATTACAGCCTTTTGAGTACATTAATATCTATAAGCTAGCCCTCCAGCTTGCAGAGCCAGGAGAAATTGTAGAGATAGGAACTCACCACACACTCCCGTGATGTGCACAGTTCTATCAGATTGTCCTGTATTCATTTGTGCTTCTCTTGTATTAACCCTTCAATCACTCTGACAAATGTATATGAACCAAGGAAGGGAGCTGATTTTGACAGTTTTGCATAGTACAATGATGTAGAAAATCTAAGACTGCCAGCAAGAAAAGCAGCATGTAGCAATGATGTTCTAGGTTTATAGCATCTCTTAAAAGAAATAAGAAATGATCGTGTCTTTTTTTGTTCATTGTTCTGAATACATTACCAGGCTGCTGTTGATTTTTCTGCTCATATTATACATGCAATAAATGTTCCCCTAGCTGTTGTTATTGTGTCTGAGTTTATGCTAGGTGGACTCTTTGGAAGTAGCTCTTTAATTTAAGAATCGCTTCACTGTGATTTTATTTGATATTCTTTTAGCAGCACTGATCATAAGGAATTCAGTTAGTATTCATTGTAATAGCACCAATCATAAAGAATTCATTTCCTATTCATATGGATGTCACAGGTGTTTCCATAGGACTTACGCTAAGTGCAATTTTAGGATCTTTTAATGGATACTTACACAACGATTGGTTTTGAAAAGATCTCCTACCACTTACCAGCTGACTGATTTAGCTTTGGCTGTTTAGAAGTAGTGCTCAAAATATTATATGGAGATTGTACACCAAAATCTTTAACAATAATAGGTTCATTTTCATGACATTTTCTAGTACCCAGATTCTGAATCCTGTATATTTAGCAATTGATCAGCCACGGAGCTCCATGGAGGAGACATCCATTTTCAGACAGTCATTTTGCTGAGACTCAACAGTTACAAATATTTTTGGCATCACTTGCACTGACAGAACAGGATACTTACAAGAAAATGTGAGACTAAATTGTGCAAAGGGGGAAAAAGGTATCTTTCTGACTAATGGTGATTCAGAATGTACTAAAATTGTGTAGATTAAACACATTTATAATCAGGCTATTAACAAAAAGATTCACAACTGCATTAATAAGTCATATTTCATTATCCTAACACAAAAGATACCTGGTATGAGACATTAATATGTGTAATAAAGCCTTCTGCATATGTATTATGAACAGCAGTGCTTTTAATATTAAAAGTGAATCCATTTGGGTTATTTGACATGTAAAATATTAACTTTTATAGCAAGAATGCAAATGAGAGTTTGAGCACTAATTATATCTGCAGATCCCACTCAGGAATGAGGTTCTGTGTGACTAATGATTTCGGCAAAATGAAGGAATGGCCTGCTTCTCTCAAGAGGCAACATATCTCAGCTTCTTCTCCTCTCTCTGTAACCCTTTGAAATCCTCAGCGTATCTACAATACACTAATAAACTAGTACTATAACTAATACTATTAAAAAGTACAATAACTAATGTGTATGCTGCTTCCAGGGACTGGCTTCCAAAGAGAGGCCACTAGCTCCGTGCTTTCACAGCTAATGTTGTATAACTGTCTCTGGAGAGGAGGAAAGGTTATTTCATATTTATCCAGAATCATGTAACTGTAGGAGATATTGTATAAAATATTATTTTTCATTGGCTATTTCCAATATCTTATTTCTGCTTCTTCCATTAACAAGACAAAAGTGTTGGGTTTTGGTATAGAACAGCGTAATTGCTCTACCATGAGTCTTTCACATATATTTCCTCCCTCAGTTTTTTCCACATAAGAAAAGAATGTTCTTTTTTGCTTTTTTTTTTAATAAATCTACCTTTTATCGTTATTATTTGCTTTCCTTGTGCAATTCTCTGACAAATGCCTATCCAGCTGAGATGACTGATGACTCTCACCTAAGCCTGTCATTGTTATTCCTGAAATGGCCAGAGGGGTCACTGGAAAGCAAAATGGAACAGTTCTGTATTGTCAAGGAAGTAATATGTCTTTTTTATGGTAGGTACCCATGAGAAAACTGTTCTTACCTGAGCTACTTGCTGTTTATCTGTATGCAGAACTGCCAGACTGTACTCAGCTGAAATAACCTCTAAAGTGTTAGGCTTTTTCTCAACTTTATTATCTTTTATTGCAGAAAAAATTGGAGATAGCTTACCTAAGAAATATGCTGCTAGAAATAGGATGACAAAACAATTAATGA
Source organism: Anseranas semipalmata (assembly GCA_013399115.1). Classification (NCBI taxonomy): domain Eukaryota; kingdom Metazoa; phylum Chordata; class Aves; order Anseriformes; family Anseranatidae; genus Anseranas; species Anseranas semipalmata. The sequence goes on from VXAA01006397.1 coordinate 53,395, forward strand.
ATGGTACCATAGGTATTTTAAACTATCATATAATTATCTTTTAATAATAACACACACATACAATTAAAACTAGAAAATTTTTAATATTGTGATTTATTGCCAATCTGTAGCAGAAAGGAAGTAGTTTTCCTAAAATTTAACAACAGAAATTTTAATCAAAGATTCTCTGATCTAGTAATAAATTCTCTTTGTTTCAGTACTGCTAGCCAATGCCTCTAAAGTTAAGCAATGTCTTATGCAAGCATCCAGGATAGCGGGATTGCAGGAGTTCATAAAAGGGCACAGCTGTGGATACAAGTCAACTTTCAAAAGAAGATGTTTTTTTAATACTCCTGCTTAATTACATACAAGTGGGGAAGTGTCTTACCTATATGAGGGACTGCTTCAGTATTTCCGAGATGCCTACTTTACCTGTGAGGATGGGACAAGAGAAAAGTCAAAACACTGTCTACTGTCTACTAGAAGTAGTTTTTCAAATATGAACCTCATTTCAAAGAAATGTCTTACTGTACATTATTGGAAACACTCTTGTGATGTGTAAAACAACTGGCATGAGGAGTTCTTTATGAGCAAATTACTAAATCACCTTCCAGGCTGTCTTAATGAATCACTGCAAGGCTCATTAGCGTAATTTTCTAGACTTCATCAAGGTGTGTCTACTACAGCTGCACAAATACACGTGGCAATTTCACTAACCATAATGGTCTTGGCAAATAACTGAAGCCTGACTGGGTGTATACAATTTGGCTAGATAATTAGATTCTTTGCTTCTAATATAATTTTCCTAATTTACCTCATTTCTGTTTTTTTTATTGTTGCATTGAGTACATCAAAAACTAAGAATAGGGAACTGATTGTTTCATTGAAATAAAATTCTATGCACCTAAAAATTAATTAGTTCATTGTGTGTCACCAAAGTCTGTGGTCAGTCAGTTTGCTGTATCATTTTTATTACTCTAGGTGAAATAATCCTGACTCCACTGAAATAGATGGTCAGACTCTTTTTCCTTTTTCTTTCACTGACAGTAAAGCTAGGAACAGGTGCAATAGGAATTTAACCAGGTTTTTGTTTCCCTTTCCTTCAGATGATTAGGTTTTTATATATTGCTAAACATATGGCAGGTCTGGCAATAATATTCAATATTCCATATTCAATTTTCATATTCAATAATGTTCAAATATTCAAAATAAACATTCAATAATATTCAATAATACACAATGATATAAAAAGCTGAAAAGTAGTTTTTTAACAGATCAGGGTTTAAGCTCTGTGCAGCCTTAATGTTCTGTAAAACTTATCACTATTTATCAGCTGAAAGTTGATATGGGTTCTAAGGCCGAGATTTTCAGAGGTTTTGAATGCCTGTGTTTTGAGATGCATCACGTTAAGCTCTCTAAAGCATACAGCATTTTAAAGTATTGCTTAGGATAGCAAGGATTCTGAAGGATGGGGATCTTCAAACTGTCTCAAGTTGCACCTCCAAAAGTAAAGACATTTGAAATCACAGATTACTGATGTGCTTTTCTGGAAACAATTCAGGGCATTTAGGACACATAAAAGTGGCCTAAAGTCAGGTAAATATTTTCTTAAAAAACAGATCTCAAATAAGTATGTAAATTACTTGAAATTATGCAAACGTAATTAGTACCAATTCAAAGTTTATAATGGCTTGTGCCATAACATTATTAGGTGGCTAAGAATGTTAAGGAAGCATATATATGAAGTAAATTCCTAATCACTGTTTGAGATTGGCATTTGTTCAATCGTTTAATCTCCAGACTGAGTTTGTTTTCTAACATCAAGCAGCAAATCTGCACGTATGACTGTTTTGTCAATATGAGTTCAATTGTCAATATGAGTTCAATTGCAGGGACTAAGACCTGCAAACTGATTATTAGCATACAGATCAAATCTGGTGTAAATGTCCTGTGTTTGTGAAAGACTGCAAGATGAAAAAGCTTGTCATTTAAATATGAACACACATGCTTTATTTAGTATTTATGTGAATGTCACTATTTCTGTATGAATTTCAAAAATGTGTTACTGTACTGAAGCATTAGAAAAATTAATATTCGGGGCTTAAATTATGAGAATATGTAGGCTGGAGATATCTGACATTGTTTCATAAGTGAGAAATGCATTTTGCCTCAGAATGGAGCAAGCAAGTGCACTGAACTTTGATACCATTAAACCTTGTGATATTTTGAACCTAAAAATAGTTAAGGTATATGTTTCAATCTGTAAGCATCATCTGCTCACTTTCTGTGGGTCAAGTATTTTGAAACATATCCCAGAGAAATTTAACTCAGAGACCTACTTTTCAGTGGGAGGCTTGTTTTGTTTTATAAACAGGCACATCAGTTACTGTATGATAGAGCCTGACAGTGCCAGAAAACCTGTTTATTCGCATACAAATGCACATAGGCAGCATTGAACCAAAGCACGTAGCAGCAAAATAGAAGCCTATACAAAGTAACAGTAATGATCTTTCTGTAAAACTTTTGCCTCATATCTCTCTATTCATTTCCTCTTATGTTGCCTTTCTACCAACAGCAGTGCTGATAACTAGATGTACACACAGAATGTGTAAACGATCAGGCAGCAGAGCCCCTTCTGTTAATTGTCCTCTTTTAAGCATCTTTCAGAATCGAATGCACAAATCTTTTCTAACCAGGCTATAGTGACTCTTAGAGATTGCGTCTTTCCTCACCTGCAAGCCCCAAAAACTGTGTCAGTCATTTCTCTGGCTTTTCCCACTTGCTTGTGATTGCAGGTCTAATTTTCAATAGCGTTTGAGTGTTACACTAAGAGTATTTGTACTGCAGCTTTTCTTTTGATCTTTCTCTTCCTTCTTCCAATGGTTACATATTCACAGGAGGGTTGTAAATATGCCTTCTTATTTGTGGGTGGTATCAGCATGCCTACGTATTTCTGATGGGCTATTGTCAGAATGCCAGATCTTTGCCCAGCTGTGGGTTGAACTGGCAATCTCTTAGGAGTCTGGGCAATATGAATACAATGAAGTATATTACAGCTGTCCTCATCTTAATACAGAGGAATAATCAGCAAAGCTTGCAGCAGGTCCCAGCATGTGATATCTCTGATCAAGACTGAGTATCACATGCTGAGATGTGAGATAGGCTGCATCTTCTTATTAGCAATAAGCTTAGCTTCCAGCTGAATCAAGGACTATCTGATCTTGCATTTATGAAAGTAGAACCAGAAGTCAGAAGACTAGGATACCATTCTAGGATACCTGTCATAGACTATGAAGTCTATGTTGGGCACCATAGTTCTATTTGCTCACTGAGTTTTGCATCTCAAATTTTAGATGACATTTGAGATTTTGGTGTCCTGACTTCCAGAGGCACAGGGTATTTAGCAGTAAAATACCAAAGTCTGAAAACAAACCTTAGCCATGTCAGGCCAGACATCTCTGAATGGAAGTGTGGCCATGTAAAACAAAGATGTTAGCCTTATTCATCAGTTTCCTCATCTACAAAACAATTAAGATATGCTTATGTGTTCTGCAAGAATGTGGTTAAATCAGGCTCCTCTATGTTTATTTTACTACTTGTATTAATAGTGCCGTGGAAGATTTATAGTCATTTAAAACTTCAGGTGCCATCTACTAGTCAGACTTATCTGAAGAGTATCACTGATTTTGCAGTGTTTCTTTTATACCTACTTATGTGATCAGTTACATGAGCCAGGTAGATGACACGGGGAAATAACAACAGAACAAAATGCCAATGCTGATAGGGGTAGCTAAGCCCTTCCGGTTATCGCCACAGAAAATACATTCCTCAGCAATGTTCACCAGCATAACTTTTCTTCATACCAGAAAATCTAAAAACAGAAGAAAAAAGCATGAGATGTAAAGTGATTAACTATGACTTTGACAGCCAAGTAACAGTTTAGAAAGTTCATTCCCAAAACAGAGAACTGGAGAAAATTATTTCAAGGCATGTTAATAAAGTGCTATCTACCAAGTGAGAAGTGCATGTAATCTATAAATAAAGTTTTAATTTGTCTGTTTATTTTTTCCTCAAAGACAGCAAAGGTTCTGACACTTCAACAGATGGAAAGGGCTTGGCTAGCAATAGGTATTCAAGACTCCTCAAAGGAGAACTAGATTTTGCTGTTGATTGATTCCTAGAAAAGATATTTAGAACAATGTAATCTGGAAGTATTTTGAAGTGACTCTTCCACAGCTGTGTTAGCTGATAGCATAGGACAGATGGTGCAACGTAGTCCAGCATACAAGGAGCTTACTTCTTTCACAACTTTAGTAGCTAAGGGCTTTAAAAGGCAATAGTGATGGTATCAAATCAGTACAATCCTGTAGAATGGGTAAATAAAATAGGAGAGACTTGCTACTGCTGGCTAGGTACCACCTTTGAGCTGCTGTGCCAGGGGAAGGAGAAGGGAGAAATCTTAGTCAAATTGTTCTTCAGCACCCACTTCAATTGAGTTTCGTGCTGGGTAAGCTAATTGCTGTGCTTAGCATCGCCTTTCCTAACATTCCTTAGGTGCTTGTGCAAAGAAAGGAACAGGCCAACTTCCATTTTTTTGGTGTCAAAATCATGCCCACAAACTGAGTCATCAGCTACTTGCTTTGCTAACACACTCTAGTGTAGCAGTTAAAAGAAAATCCTTACTGTAATACTTAACTGAAAGTAGCTAAAACAAAAGGATAAGTTGTCAAGCTGATAAAGTAGTGCTACCCTAATTAGACAAATAAGTTGTTAGACCCCTGAAAGACATGATACATCATGAGTAGGGATATTTAGAATTAGGTTATATCTAATTACTTTTTAATTTCTGTTTACATTTTAATGAAGATTGCGCTTAATGAGATAAATAGCAGGAACATTCCTGAATCAAAAATTCTCTGTGTGTCAAGGATTAGATGTTCAGAGATTTGGAGTACCTAAAATAAGGTGAGTGTTTTAAAAAATTTATTATGCACTTATCTACCTTGGGTCTTCCCTTTGAATCTAGAAGAAATTTGAAAAATCCTGCTCTGTTTGCATCCTCCTGGGTCTAAACACCTTCAGGAGATTGTCCAGTGGGATTTCTAGAAGTGCCAAATACAGGCAGCAGAATTGAAAATCAATGGGAAACATGATCAGGCTTTAACAGTTCCAAAGACCAGATTCTCTGTTATGAATATTGTCAATATTATGTAATATTGCAAAATTCATGAGAAAAGAGTCTGAATCCTTTTCAAAATGGCAAGAACTGTAAATGTCTTGATTGTTGCCAGAATTCTTTTTGTAGCACAACAGCTTTATATAACAATCTTTGCATATTTTAAATGGCTCAAAACTAATGAAATTCATTAAGATGTATCATTTTGATTAAAGCATGATTAATTTGTCTTTATTTGTTTAGTATGCCGTGAACAGATGAATGTACTATACAGTGACTAGAACACTACTGAAGGAACAGTAGCCTAGATACATTTCTAAATGTTAACATATGCCTATGTACATTATGTTCATGTACTTGGTCTCTGGCCCTAGGTACTCCCATTTTACAGCAACTCACTATACACACTTTGGGAACATGCTTGTGTTGCACCTTCTCTTTCCTTTTATGGGTTTATAACAACATGCTCATTGTACATTAATAATTCTTGAAAAGCTCATTGTACCTTAATTATCCTTTAAAATAAGTTATTTTCTGCTATGGGCTGCTTCTTGACATGGTCAGGCTGCATGTACTGTAATGGACTCATACCAAATTTCCCATCTAGCTGATCTGACAAAACTTACCCATACACCGTCCAAAAGTCATTCAGGTAGGTACTGAGCATATTACAGAAAAGTGGTGCCACTTAATGTCAGCTTCTCAGGCATCAAACAGCTGAGGTGAGGTGGACTACAACAGGCCAGACCTTGCAGTGTCACTGAGACAAAACAAGGAAGCAGCATTTTGATCATTCTGTAGCATCTACAGCAAAAGAATACTTGTTACTGGTCACTGGCCTAATTAAACAAAATTAGTACTGGTCAATGCTGAAAAATCTGAGTACCTACAGTACTGACCCTGCTCCTATTTTGCAGATGCTAATTTAGTTCTTGTTACTGCTGTAACATTAGGTAATTCCCTGGCAGAGCTCACTCTTCTCCAAGCAGAGTGAGATTGCTTATGGTTAAAAAGCCAAACCAGAAACAACAAAAACTTTCTACACTAGCTCTTCGAACATAGCTAAGCCAATGAGAGGTAACTGAAAGGTGGGAGGTGATCCTCTACATTAATTCTCAATATAAATATAACTGCAGACATTAAACCTCATTACAATTTTGCAAAAAGGGTTTGACAAAGGGTCTGTCTCTATAGCTGTAAGTAATTAATTGAAGTGTTTGAATAAATGCTACTTAAATCTTTCCATGCTTATAAATTCTGAAACATTAAGATTATCCTGTATTCAAATCTAACCTGTGGTTATGCAAACTTATAGCCTCCTAATCTAAATAAAACCACAGGTGGCATTTATCTACTTACAGCTTCTGCAGTGACTCACCTGTAGAGCAGAATTTTCATATTTCTCAGGAAGGTGGAAAGATTACAAACACAAATTAATCATCCTCTCCTTTCTATTCTGCATAGCTGACATTCAACCAGTCAGATTCAACAGCAGACTTCTGCAACACTTCAACATAGTCCTGATGCTTACTGACTTCCCAAAACATGACTGTGGCTACTTAGTGAGTGACAAAATTAACTGCCAAACAAATCATCCCAAAGCAGCAGTTTTTCAAAAATGAATATTCTCAGGATCCACTTTAACACAGTTATAAATTACATTGTTGGATTAATATGATGATAATCGATGTTAATGGCCAGTTGTTTGTTATAACTGGGTTTCTTGCATTAAATAAATTACTTTTCTTATGCTCCTAATTTAATTAGAATGTAGGGTATGGCTGTATTTGTCTGGGTTTTTTTTTGTTTGTTTGTTTGTTTTCTTTTTTAATTGTGTTCAATATTTATTGGTTAATTATACTAATGAAGTGTCATTGTTTTGTTTTCTTTTGTCTGGGTGTTTTGAGAATGAACGGGTCGCTGGGACTTGTTTTTGTTTATTCCAGCTCTGGTATTGCATAACATTGCCAATGTGCTTTGTTTGTCAATAGAGCTCCTCATGCTGCATTTGCAGAGGTCATGCATTATAGCTGCAAAGGTGAAATCTCTCCTTATTTCAAAGCAGTTTACCTTTCAGTGACACCACACTTATTTAGTGTATCTTATCAGAGAGAGAGAGAGAGAAAATGTCTTCTTTGCCACAAATAAAAATGTTAACTAAACTAAGTGAAAAATATAATCAGTATACTGGTCAGATGGGCAGACGAGCACATTAATGTTTGATAAACATACACTTGGCATTTGTCAGCTTTTTTAGACTGCAGGCAGTTAAATCCTGTTTACATGAACTTCTGCATTAATGTCAACCATAAGTGTCTACACACAAGCTTACTAAACTAGTTTATCAAACCTGATGCTGATATAGTATTTCAAGCTTAATATTGTAACAAGTTCTCATCAAAGCAATGCTGCTCTGGCTCAGCTGAGCTAAGCACATCGCTCTGGAAAGCAATATCCAGTTGCTCAGCCTCCTAGGAGACATCTGAGTAGATGGCTTAGTAAACTCGACCTAATCAAAACAAAAGGTGTTCTAAGTCAGCCAAATGTAAAATTACTCATCAGAAACAAGGAAATAAAACCATAATTACTGAATGGAGAACTGACAGTCAATAATGACTTTGTGTCTCTGGCTCTAATTTTTTATATTCCTTTGTGAAGACTGAGTGTGGATTGCTTCTTTCTTTGGGGACCTACTGAGCACCATCAGGGAAAGAAACTTCTAGGGTTTGATAGGTGCAAGGGTGTCTGCATGGAGATGGGAGACTGGAGCTGAAAGGAAAACTGAGAAATGGTGGTGAAGGACAGAGGGCAGATACCAGGTCTCAGAGATGGTAAAAGAAATTTCCGGCAACTAGAGAGAAGTGAGCTGAGGTAGATGCCATTTGAAAGGTCACTGAATTTAGTAAAACCAAGCTCAGATGCCAGCAGCAGTCTGCAAGGGAGCAGAGCAACAGAGCTGTTTATAAACTCCCTTTATTATTTTACTTTCTCTAGTCTCTCTGAGTTTCCTCTGCTTAAAAAGTTAGGGATTCTAGTTTATGTTATACTAAAGTCTGACCCTTTTTATTTTACAAGCCTTTTGATCTTTGGGGAGTTCACTGTAGGAAAAGGCCTAGTAAGAACCACCCCAAAGCTTTTGCTAATTCTGGACCTCATTGCACAGACCATTGAGTGGAAAGCAGTGGTTGAAAGCTGCTGCAAAGATGAACAAGCTCCCAAAACACAAGTACCGTTGACCACAATGGTGGGGCTGGTTTGCTCAGGGACAGTGAATTGGAATAGGGAAGACATTTTCGCACATGTGGTATTGAAGAGGAACAGTACTGGAATAATATACACACTTTGGATAATCCTTAAAAAAAGATGTTATAAAATTGGTAGAAAGTTATAGATAATCATAACAAAACTTCTCTGAGGGCTTAAGAAAATGCCTGAGTGACAGACTTAATGACCTTTGCCTATATATTATTATAAAGAATTACAGGTGTCTTCCATGGCATCATATGCTATGCCAAATGGCTCTTCATTCTAGAAGAGACAAACATAGTGAAAACCAATGTCTGAAAGCCGAAGTGAAGAAAAATACATTAAAAACAAGGGCTACATTTATAACTCTATGGTGATTAATCATAGCAACAAGCTACATAGAGAATTATCTGTCTCCATTTCTTATATTTTCAGAGTATTCAAAAATAGTGTCTTTCTCAGAAGTATGATTTATTTAGCAAAACCAAAACCTTAAATAATAGCTGAACTCATATCATTTGATTTAATAAGGAATAAAAGAACAGAATGAAGTAAAGTATAAAGTCTGCAGGACAAGATCTTATAGTCCTGACTGCTTCCAAAATCTAGAATCTTTAGGAATCCAGTTACTATAAAACATAAAGTGTTATCCTTGTTACCCAGGTTGTCTCTGAGCCTTTGTAGGCATTCAGGGTCAAGAGGATACAAAAAATCCCTTTGTATTTTGTCTTATAGTTTATAGACATACATTCAGTATCTTCACATAAAGAAAGAAGCTGTTATCGCTATTCTTACACATTTTCTTGGAAACCCAACCCCTACATGTAGGCTACAGGCAAACCAGGAAACAGAAAGGTCTTAAATACAGCAGCAACCAGGTTATACATGCAATTCCTTGAATTCATGAGGCTTCATGGTCCCTCCCACGGTCTCCTCCAGTGAAAAAAAATCACACTATGCACAAGAAAAATATAGAAGAAATTGTTCTGATTTGCATGGGGATTTATAACTTGCTCCTGTATGTTTCATTATCAGGAGATGGACATTTATATATTCTTCTTCCCAGGAATCTCTGCAGAACAGTGAGAGACATGCTGCTGTATATGTTGCACACAAATTATTCTTTATGAATAGCTTCCCGTATTACCACTTATACTAAATAAGCTTGTAAGCAAAATTGCCAAATCAACAGGGGATATCAGTCTTTTGGTTTTGTCTTTCCTTTTCTTTGTAATTAACAAGAGCTTAAAGGTTAGACTTGTCTTGCTTTATTTCACTATGTACTTAACTTTGTATGGGCTAGGTTAGCAGAAGATCTTATCTTAAAATGGGAAGTTCTGAGAAGGCTTGGAAGTTGAATGTATCAAAAAGCTAGTAGATGAATTAATGCGAATAGCTGGAAATTGAAATTTCTGTTTGCTTGAGAATCTGCCAGCCACTTTATAGAAATGAATGTAAAACCTCAGTTTTGGTTGCTCTGAAGTTTCACTAACAGAGTTACATTTCCAATGCTGTCCTTAATTTTTGTTCAGACTTGGAAAAAATGCAATGTTATTCTTAACATTCCTCTGTGCTGAGTGGCAATATTCAGAAAATAATTTTAGGTATTGAATGTGAAAAAAAAAACATTTCCCCACCAATCCACTTGGAAAGGTATATATTCTAGTTAATACAGCTGTGTTGTTCTCTGAATAAAGTAGTTAAGCATAGCACAGGTATCTTTTAGGATTATTTATCATTTAAAAACATGACACTGGGCAGAGATACCAAAAAAAGCCTTTTTCCTAGACTGAATAGCCTCATCTCACAAGCCTTCCATAGACAGAACTTCAAAGATAGAATAAAAAAGTTGTGTGAAGAATTATGACAGGATCAGCTTATAAAGTTTAAAAAAAAAATCATGCTGCAAATCTTAGTCATGTAGAGTGTCTCAGCACATTCTATAACTAAGTAAAAGCGATTTTTGAAGAAAATATAGGCTCAGGACTTTAGTTTAAAGAGTAAGACGGGGCAAGGGGACATGGATAACTGTGCAGCTTTCTATTTTTCAAATAAATGTTATCAGAAGAGAAGAGCCTGAAAGTGGAAATATGAAAATGAGCATCTGTTGTTATGAGAAATATCAGACATGGAAGTTTAAAATATCTGATTTACCTAAATTTTTCTCCTTTCCTCTTGAAGAAAAAATATGAAGATAATAGCTATCTCCTCACCTAGTATTTCTAAGATTTCAAATTTTATAGACTGTCTGCCTTCAGGGCTTGAGGAGTCTTTGTGTTAAGAATCCACCCGATAATAATGTTTCACTGGGAATATAATATTTCTCTTTGGCTAGAGGCAACTGGCAAAGAAACTTTCTAAGTCAACTAAAAAGTCTCTTTTTTATTAGCTGGAATTTACTTCTAGTTCTTCATTTTTCACTTTCTGCCTCTGATTAGCTGCAGGAACTGAACAGGTAGTATGTGCATGAAAGTTCACAATAAAATATGCCAAAATATCTTTTCTCTGCGTAGAGATTCCACTCTACTAAAAGATTCCTTTCCAACATAAAAAAAATGTAGTGTTCACTTTTCAGCAAATGTGGAAATAGTAAGGTAGACAGGGGTTATGAGTCTTTTCCACTCAGCCATGACAGAATGATAGGATCTGGAAATGCCAACTCAATAATTTGTCTTCATCAATATTGGAAAATGTGATTTTAGAAAATGATCTTTTCAGTTCCTTAAGGTTATAAAAAAAAATGACATCAATAGTGCTACCTACACCTAGTCTCTGACGAAAGCTAAAGTCTTCACTTTTCTTACTATGTACATGGCATTACACAGATGCTAGAGACTGGCAGTTCGCAGGCTGCTGAGAATCTGTATTATTTATTCCCACTTACTGACCGTAGGATCTAAGGACTTCAGTTTTCAGCATATCTTGGTCACCTTTAATAAACAAGAAAATAGTAGTGCATGTATGTAAAACATAGGAAAAGAGTGATGAGTGATCTAACTACAAGGATGCCTATAGAAGTGCTCCCAGCTGTTGGTGTTGGGTGATGTGCTCCCACTGAACGCATTGCAAGGGAAGTGCTCTCTGTGGGTGCTTGGGACAGCTGTCTGCTCCACATCTACAAATTTGGTACAGGCAGAAACTCAAGTTTCATGACTGAGCAGCAGCATTAATCAGCAGCTTTGATTATAATGAGTAATGGAAAAGTGGGCCCTGGCAGAAGAACTTAGAAGATATCATTAGCCCCTCAGTGGTAGACTTGGGCCTTCACCCAAGAATAGAATTCAATAGCAGAGAAGGAAATTTAATCTGTTTTTGCTTTTCTTACATAACATCCTAATAATTGTAATATCTCTCTTCTCTTCAAAAACAAACAAACAAAACCTCTGGCCACTTTCAAAATCTTGAATTAACAGACCCATCCTAGGAACTACTAATCAGCTTCAATTAAATATTAAATCCAGGTTTGAACACCAGGTTTTGCCTATAACTTTCTTCTGCTCTCTGCTCCACCCTGCCTCGCTCCACTAAAATTCACAGCAGTACTCATCAGGCCAGAATGTGGGATCCAAACCTAAGCTAGCACATAAGAGTAAGTTTAACCATTTCTTATGCAAAGGTAGCCTATTACTTTTTCTTGAGAAAGAAATGACAGATCAGAAATAAAAAGCATCCTTATGATAAAAGAGTAAGAGAGATTAAAACCTAAGAAGATTTTTGTCATTAAATAACAGGAATGAATAAGAAACTGATGTGGCGAGACAGTAATACTCACTATGACTTACCATCTAAATCTTAAATGTGAAAAAAATGTTTTAATGTACAAGCATTAGAACATCAGAGTCACCTCAAAGATCAAATTAGCAGCTGCATCTCTGAGCACTTTTCATCTTATTGGCACTTCTTTCAGTGAGTTTTAGTAATACGTACATTTCTCAGACATCTTTTTATAGAACTGCAGACCACTCACTCTTGCTAAAGTGTGTGTTGGCACCATATAACCACCTCCACTGGCTAAGCATGTCTGTTCTAAAAAATACAAGAATTTCTGCCCCTCACTACAGGAAGGACATCAAGGTGCTGGAGTGTGTCCAAAGAAGGGCAACGAAGCTGGTGAGGGGTCTGGAGAACAAGTCTTATGAGGAGCGGCTGAGGGAGCTGGGGTTGTTTAGTCTGGAGAAGAGGAGGCTCAGGGGCGACCTTATCGCTCTCTCTACAGGTACCTTAAAGGAGGCTGTAGCAAGGTGGGGATTGGTCTCTTCTCCCACATGTCCGGTGATAGGACGAGGGGGAATGGGCTTAAGTTGTGCCAGGGGAGGTTTAGGTTAGATATTAGGAAAAACTTCTTTACTGAAAGGGTTGTGAGGCATTGGAACAGGCTGTCCAGGGAAGTGGTTGAGTCACCATCCATGGAGGTACTCAGAAGACGTGTAGATGTAGAACTTAGTGATAAGGTTTAGTGGTGGACTTGGTAGTGTTAGGTTATAGGTTGGACTGGATGATCTTGGAGGTCTTTTCCAAACTAAATGGTTCTGTGATTCTTTATGGTGGCTCCTTGATAATATATTCTCTTTATGATAATTTATTAAAGATTATCTTTCTTTTGAAAACGTTTGCTAAAATACAGCCATGGACTTGCCCAGAAGGAATGAAACTTCTCTGTGTGTGTACACTTGTATTTGCATATATAGGAGTATGTAAGTCAAGTAATGAGTACCTGATACCATGAAAAGTGTGGAACACATAACCAGTATTATATCTTCTTTTGACTTTGAAGTTGGAAGTAACAATGATGTACAGACTGATCTATTTATGTATGTGAATGCATGCACTTGTGAACATACTTTTTTGGTGTCCTGATGCTGCTTTGTAGGGCATAAATTACTTACTATAAGTTGCAAAATGAGATCTAGAAAATGCATGAAGTATGCCTCTGAATCCACATGAATTATGGCAGTAGAAATAATAATAATATTCTAGCTGTATAAAGGTTATGACTCATAAGGATTGAAACCATGTTATAATATGCATTTTCGATTAAAGTTGGTTCTGTTCCCGGAGGGAGCCTTTGGGTGCCACTGTAATAAAAATTCACCTCTAAATGACATTATGTGATTTTATTTTATTTTTTTTTTACTCTTCCCCTCCTGGGGTCCTTCCAAGGGACAGCTGTTTTGTTTGCAGCTCAGGCTGGTTATAAGATGAGGACTGATCAGGAAAAATGCTAATTCAGCATCTCCATTAGGCTCTATAGTCCTATCTTTTCTTCAGAGCAACTCTGTCAAGGTGGCTTTGGATGAGTTGGTCAACAGCTGAAAGCTTGCTGAGTCTCCCATTTTCTCCTCCTGATCAGCAAGTTTTCCAGCCTCTGTATCCAAATGCTGGTAGAAACTGGAATTGCAAAGCCACCACTGTAAATGCAAATAGAGTAAAAATATGTATTACTGACATTTAATGGAGAGGTAAAATTAAGGTCCAAATTACATTAAATCAAGTAATTTGCTTCAGTTATGTATCAGGAAAATAATACCAAAATTTTCCAGAACTCAGTTCTGAAACTCTCTCAAATTAAGGCAGTACAAAGATTTATCTCCCTTAAGTAAGGTCAGCTGAGTCCCAAATACAGCTCCATCACTTCTCCTTTCTCTCAGCTCTCAGCTGCTCTGAAGAACAAACAGAGTGTTTGGAACAAACCAGGCTGCTGTCTGTAGGAAGTGTTTCCAGGCTCTTTTCCAGAAAAGGCGATGTTCTCTTCCATACCCTCTTCCTTATGTTAGCCTGGGAGGTTCTGATTAAAGAAATGTACTTTTAACAGAAGATAAGCAACAACATTTGCCCTCATCTCCTCTACTGTGAACCTTTGTCGTTCAAGGATTATCAGTAGTTTAACTCCAGAGACTTCCCTTTGCCCCTTGCTACTTTTAGGATTGTGGGTTATAATTCATCTGAGTCTGTTGCTTTGTCAACTTTTATTCATTCTAATTACCTAATTATCTACTCTAATGAAATGATAAAGACTTTAACTGTGCAGTCCTCCTTCTCCCTAAAGGAAATTCTATCTCATCCTCTGGGATGCTACCTTCTTTGTTTAAATATGAAGGCAGAAAAATTATTTAAGGGCTGGGAATCACTGCCAGTTTTTCCTGTTTAAACACAATTTCCTTGCTCATTGTTTGCTTTTTATAATTGTAGTTACTTGTTAGCCTTTGTTTACAAATCAATGTGTTTGTTAAACTTCCTTAATAAATGGCAGCAGGGAGATACCAAACACATTGGATGAAATTTAGAAACACTTCCCAAATTAGGGAGAAAATTCAGATTGTGCCAACACCAAAGGTGACTCTCTGTAGAAGTGAACCACAAATTTATTCTTCATTTTGACTCTCTGAAGCATACTTTGTTTCTTCAAGATCACTTCAACATGAAAAATATGGAATCTACCTTATTCTACCTCATTCACCTTAGTCCAACAGAAGAAGTGAACTTGGGTTTCTCCACCATCAATAACTACTCCAAATTTTCAGCTACTTTTTATTACAGCTCTCTCTCTCTCTTTTTTTTTTT
>VXAA01006397.1:78295-97016 GCA_013399115.1 Anseranas semipalmata
TACGAGGAGCGGCTGAGGGAGCTGGGGTTGTTTAGCCTGGAGAAGAGGAGGCTCAGGGGCGACCTGATCGCTCTCTACAGGTACCTTAAAGGAGGCTGTAGCGAGGTGGGGATTGGTCTCTTCTCCCAAGTGATAAGATGAGAGGAAATGGGCTTAAGTTGTGCCAGGGGAGGTTTAGATTGGTTATTAGGAAAAAACTTCTTCACTGAAAGGGTTGTGAGGCATTGGAACAGGCTGCCCAAGAAAGTGGTTGTGTCCACATCCCTGGAGGTCTTCAAAAGACGTGTGGATGTGGTGCTTAGGGACATGGTTTAGTGGTAGACTTGGCAGTGCTAGGTTAACAGTTAGACTTGATGATCTTAGGGGTCATTTCCAACCTAAGTGGTTCTGTGATTCTAAAGATCAGATTTTAGTAAATGTTTTTATATTTAAAACTGAAGAGAATTTAATAATTTATCAAAACAGTTAATAATAAATTTATTTTGAAGGACCGGATAGTGTAATGAAAACTGAAAAATCATCTAAGGGGAGCTGGGGACATGGAAATTGGAAAAGTAGAAGTAGAATGTGGAATGTTAAAATTCATATGGGGAAAATGCAATTTTACACAAGACAAATAGACGGAAGGAAAGAAAAGTCTAAACACAGTAATGTCAAAGGAGACATTCAGCAGACAGTGAGCAGAAAATCAGAAATGATTTTGCAAGGCCACACTGCAGCAAAAACAAATTGAATGCCATTTTCCTATCTGTACACTGACATATCAAGCAGCATTGGTGGAAAATAACAATCTCCCCAAAACAAGGAAAGTTCAGGGACCAAAGCAGAGGAGGAAAGTTGTTGTGCTGCTAGTTTGATTCCTAGACTCACTGCTAAATTATCTCAGCTGTTAGGATGCTTTTAAAATGCTAGCCATTGAAACTACATGTTTTTCCCTGTATTTGCTAGAATAAATCTTCATTGTCAGCCAGTTTTATGCACTAAATCTCTAGGAGAAAAACTCTCGGGGGTCTTTGAGGCAAACTACAGTGGAGAATTACCAAGACAGTCTTGCTGAAGTGGGTACTAAGAACTAGAAAGCATAAAAGAGCTGATAGTCACTTTTCATTTAAGTGTATACAACATGTTATTTTTTCTGCTACCTATTCAAAATAATGACAAACACCAGTTGAATTCAGTAGTTTTGGTATTTATTGGCTGATAATGTAAAAATAGTTATGTATATCACTTGCGAACAGATCAGCATACTATTCAAAAATAGATTCTATTATCTATATTGATTTATGTAACTCCTTACTCTATTATTAGATGTGACTGGTATAACTCTTTGTTACTTATGGATTTACATTTTCTTCAGTGCTCCTCTGCTAGAAAACCGGTGCCAAGAAGCAAAGAAAATGTCATGGTGAAGTTGTTTGTATTTAGTTTTTTTTTTTTTTTTTTCCATTTTCCAGATTTCGGAATACATTCCGTCTGTTTCACAGTTCCATGAATAAAGCTCAGTTATATAGTGTGAATGTCACTTGCACAGGAAAAGTGCCAGCACCAAAGACTGAAGTAGTGATGAAGTAATAAAACAAGAACTACATGAACCACAGATAAATGGTCAGATTTGAAACAGCCATTGTCCTGGGAGGCCACTGCAGGTCATTTTGGCTATCTGTCCAGTTACAAAAATGAAATAGCAGAGAATTGAGAGCACCTAAAGAACAAAATCTAACTAGCTGTAGTTCATAAACTATTTGGAGACCAGCTGCAGACATGGTACAGCTCAAAAGGAAACAATGAAAGTTCCTGTATGTTCCAGCTTACTGATCAACAATGTTTAGATCTAGTCCTATTTACTGTAGCAAGCTCTCAACCATCTTCATTAAAAATGAGAAGGATATTCTGACCCTATCCTTTGATGCAATTTGTGCAGATAAGAAATCCTGGAACTTATGTCCAAACTCTGTAAAGATACTGAGCCAATTGCATAAGAACGTGGATTGTTTCCATACATACTGTACTCAGGTAAAATCTGTAGAATGTGATGTACAGAAAAAAAAAAAACTGTAAAAATATGGTAAACCGATCCAATATTATGTTTTTTAAAAGTGTTCACAGATTTTTCAGAAATAGAACAAGTTTGTCTAAAATACAGAATCACAGAATCACAGAATCACAGAATTGTTCAGGTTGGAAGAGACCTCCAAGATCACCTAGTCCAACCTCTGACCTAACTCTAACAAGGCCCACACTAAACCATATCTCTAAGCTCAACATCTAAACGTCTTTTAAAGACCTCCAGGGATGGTGACTCAACCACTTCCCTGGGCAGCCCATTCCAATGCCTAAATACATTCCAATGCCTAATACATTTTGCTTTTGTTAGCATTACTATTTTATTTTATTTTTTTGAAGAACTATGATGATGAACTACTTACAATACAACTTCAAAAAAAAAAAAAAGTGCAGTGTAGATAGCTGATTTCAAGTACGTACCTAGGGGCAAGATTTCACACGTGAATTTCCCATTTAAGCTAGTAACAGTCTTTATTGTGTATGTCCAAGAAAATGCAGACTGCCTGCAATACTCATGGCATGTACTGATACAGCTGTAACAAAAGGACAAAGGTGGTTTGACTTTAGTAGTTAATTTGCAAGTAAATATGGTAGTGTACTATAAGACTCCTCTCCAGTTTATAATTGCTTCTGTTTATTCTAGTCCAGTAGTATAAAGAAATAACATAGTAACTTGTAATAGATATAGACTAAAAATAAAATGCCAAAAAAGAAAAGAAATAGCTTAAATCTTGAAACAGTATTAGACATAGTAGAATAATTCGATTTTAAACGTTTTTTTAAATCCCAGAACAGCGTGTTCTTGGTGTAAGATTTTTTTTAACCACAATAAGTAGGTTGTAGGCTTTGCGTTGGAGATACCATATGGAAGGCACTAATTTAATGGGAAATGATAATCTGTGAATTGGATTCATGATTCATGAGTCACAATGCACAATAACACATGCCAGTAATTTACTAAAATACAGTATGCATGTATGTATATTCATTTACACTTGTGTATATATCAACTTGTTACTTAATTATTGTTACAATTCCGACACAAACATATTCTCTTTTTTGCATAAGAAACATCACTTGCAACATGACAACTGGCCAGGTATTGTTTCTAGTGCCCACAAGGAACAGTTGTGAATAGGGATCATATATTTATAATGGAGAGTATGCATAATCTCTATCTACACATGTTCATTGTGCAGATTATAAATACTTTCTAAGTACAGCCATTGCAACGTATTTTTAGGAAGAGTCTTACAAGTAGAGATGTCAGAAGGCGGATCTGAGATGAGGGAGTTTTCTGCTGACATTTCTTGATAAACGGAAATAAATGTACCTCATTTAGAAAGCTAGAGTGAAGTATGCCAGTGAAACAATTTAGATTTTATTGATTAAAATTGATGCATGATTTATGATGAAGTGTAATATCTTTCCTCTACAACTAAAGAATAACAATATTTTGTCTAGTTCGTCCTGAATGAATAATTTACTATAATCAAAGTCCTTATTGTAATCTTCTGGAAAATTAAGTGTAGACATTATTAAGCTTGGGAGGGGCTTTTTGTTTTCTGGGAAGAAGTAACTCATCATTGGTGAAGGGGCCTCTTTGTCACTGAGATCCAAGGTATAACGATAGCTGAAAACATTTGTGAGAGATGGAGGCTGCATGATGAATCACTAATAAAACCCAACTAGTTGCTAGGATGATTTCCCTTTAGCCATCACTCTGAGAATGGAAATCGTGAGAGCTGAGAGCATCTCAACCGGGTCTAGCACAATGGCAAGAGATAAAATGATGCTGGATCTTTAAAGTCACAAAGGAAAGTAACAGAAGTGAGTGAATTTTAGTAAAGGTTTTCTCTAATGAACCTAT
This sequence comes from Anseranas semipalmata, assembly GCA_013399115.1. Lineage (NCBI taxonomy): Eukaryota > Metazoa > Chordata > Aves > Anseriformes > Anseranatidae > Anseranas > Anseranas semipalmata. The sequence continues at coordinate 82,230 of VXAA01006397.1, forward strand.
GCAGACCTGAAACCAATGGGTGATAGTACCTTAGAACAGAATTAAATGGTCATGTAAATGATTCCGTGGTGAGTGGGAATAGCACAGTGAGAGTTACCAGTACAGAGGTGACTTGCTAGGTAGAGGAAACAGCGCTGTGACCAGAGGTGACACTGCGGCTAGCAACAGTAGCAAGGAGTAGCAGCATGGCAAGAGGGGGTGGTTCATCAATGGGTTTGTGATTAGAAGTTGTGGCAGTGAGAAACTCTGCTGAGATGACACTAAGGTACCTCTACATTCACAGGCCTCATTTTATGATAAGAGATGTAGAATTTGTCTGCATGCATTCCTGAGCTCTAGGATGCTACTAAGTTCTGGAAAACAAAAACATACAAACAAAAAACCTGAGACATGTATTGGAAAGACACAACCTGGAGAAATATCTTTCAGTGTAGATAAACACAAAGTGATAGATGTTTGGAGAAAAAAAAAAAAAAANGGCAGACAAACTCAGGAAATGATGGTCTTTGAGCTAATGATTTCCGTTCTGGAACAAAATCTTAGGATTATGACAGATAGCTTCAAGAAAACACCAGCTTAGCGTGCAGCATTAGTAAGGAAAGCAAATGAAAACCTAGAAGCTATCAGGTAAAGAACAGAGAACAAAGCAGAATGCTCTGTTCTCATTTACCTGTAGGCATCTGCTTGCAGCCACTGACAGGAGTCAGGATGCTGAGCTAGATGGGCTCTTGGTCTGACCCAGCATGGTTGTTCTTCTGTTTTCATATGCTCACAGCTGGACAAGGAAATCAAATCAATAGTCTGTTGCCTACTGTTCTGCAGGGCTGTGCTTTCTGATCAGAGAAATACTGGCTTGATTTATTTGTTTCCTCCAAATCAATCCTGTGTCACTTTTCCTTTTAATACCTTTGGTTTTATCCATAGACATGTGGATTTGGCAAGAAAGGAACTCACTGTTCAAGGGATCAAACAGTTATAGTTCCCCAGCCTGCTGGTGTCCACCACAAACTGATCTGATGACTGAAAGAAGTGCTACAGAAGTATTGACTTTTAGAAGTGTTTAGCTTAGTATACCTTAAGAGCTAGTAACATTTCTAACAACTGAAACAGTGTTAAATAAGAAAGTTATGAAAGCTAGTGCAATTCATTTGTTGTAAAAACAAACAGAACTCTTGGCCTTTTTAACAGCTAACTTCCTTGAAACTCTGAATGTTCCTTTACTGAGAAATATATTTTAAGAAGACAGGAGCACAGTGTCTAGACAGGAGACGTTCTAATTTTCTTTTGCATAAATGAGTACAGTATTCATAAAAATATAGATTGAGAGGAAATACATTACAGCCTAAAACATTTAGAACAGATCTATCTACCTAGCTCAGAAAAGCTCAGCTAATAAATATGAACAGTTTCAATGAGATTCAAAATTAATGACAATTGACTTTGTCTGGATTTATGTTTCAAATGTAGTCACTTGTATGTATTCCTTGACATCTCATAAGGAGTGAGTGCAGGGTAAGTGCTGAAACTAATACAATCTTATTCTCTCTTTACCTGTTTTTGTGAAACTTGTTGGGGCTTAATATCTTTGATTACCCTATTCCTCTGTGGAATTCACTTAAAATTACGCAATAGGCCCAAAAGTTACTGGGAAGAAAAGGATGGCAGATTTCAGCAGAATGATTGTATAAGCTTCTTTCCTTGAGGAAACCAGGCCAAGAAACAGAGGCATTAGACTGCCTCATTTTGAATGACCCCATGACATAGTGATTATTCCTTAAAAATATGGCAGAGATTATAGCAAAATCATAAGTACTTCTGTTCATAATCTTTCATTTGCACTTGTTAGATGGCATTTGACTTCATGAATAGTCACACAGTGTGGTGACATCAGCTGTTAGTGTAAGATGCTGAGAATCTGCCTTAACGAAAAAAGAAACATCACTCTCTGTAGCTGTCTAAGTCATATCAATAAAAATGAGGTTTCAGGGTTGAAATCATTGAACTACTGATGTAATTGGCAAAATTCCTGGAGATTTTTAATAGGGCCAGGATTTCACCATAGGAGTGTTGGCTCTCTTTGGTTTACAAATAAATCACAAAGCATTCCCATTCATGTTTGTGTTGGCTGCTCTAAGTATTTATGAACAGATTAGGATAGAAATTTTCTGTACTTGTTGCCTACAAAGTGCCTGTAATTTTTTTATTTAAGTAATTTACTGTCCATTTTTTTATGGTGTGTGACTGCCATCTTTTCTTAACTGGATAGATGGTTCTTCTTAACAGGAGACAAACAATTGATGAATAGCAGATAATGCACTTCTGACAAGAATTTGAAACATAGTATTAATTCACAAGAATTTCTTAAATAATTTGTCTCCAGCAGAATTTGCAAGGAAAGATACCATGAAGAGTAGCAAAATTTGAGCTTTTTATTCACAAACATTAGTTATAAACTTACATTCTTTACCTGATTACTTCTGAAAATAAACATGCAATGCTTTCCCTCTGTTGTATTTTATTACTTGTTGGTTCATAGCTTTCCATTTTACTGCTCAAATCTTGTATTTTTCTCATCTTTATGGGCTCACACACATTTGCTGATATTGCTTTATGTACTTGTAATATCTATGGACTCACATTATATATGATCTGAATTTATCATTATCATTTTCTGTTCTAAGTGTGATATATTATTGTAAATGTGGAAGAAGAAGTCTCCACGGGAAACCTATATCTTATCTGTAAATTGAACTTCTTTGTTGCTTATAAGGTTCATATCATGCATTTTTGATAATACTGTATTTAATAAATGTCTGAAGGTAACATTTTAATTTTACATGCCACTGGCATTTCCTGGCAGCCAGGTAGTGAGACAGATGAAGAAAAATAAGATTTGATTCTCAAGGAAAAGTAGATAAGTAAAAATAACACGTGACTGCTAGTGATGTCTCTTCAGATGGTAATACACATTATCCTGTGGCTGGATTATTGTGCTTAAGACATTGGCAACGCCATGTCCCTAGGGAGAACCTCCAGTGGTTCGAAACAGTGGTTTGGTCTCTGGTATCGCAGTGAGCATATGTCAGATACGTGTCATCGCCCTCCTTGTGTTTCAGCTGACAGCAGCAGTGTATTTCATACCCAGAGAGGGTTTACAGCCCTTCTTCAATTTTGTCTGAAGGCACCACATTTGAATGGTAGGTGAGAAAGGTGAAAATGGTGCAGGCAGGTTGTTTCATGGCGCCTTCTTGTGCTCAGCCTCGGGTCAGCTTTTACAGAGAGGAGATGGCAAGGCCCTGGTTGGCACTGCTGCTTGGGGTCTGGGGCCTCCGGCAAGTGGCTTGCCTGTCATGGGGGCCTTGAACAACAGAATTTGCTTTTCTGTGGAGAATGTGGCTTAATTAGTTTAAAAAAAAAAAAAAAGTCAGAATGAATACAAATGTCAGCAAACACAACCTTGAATATTTTTGAAGGCGACCAACTGTATAGCACCGCGTATGTGGTGATAAAAAGAGCGGTGGTTTTGTGGTAACAGCACTGGGATTTAGGATGCCTTTCTTAATTCCTCTGTAGATTACAGGCTTTTTAAGCAACTTCCTCGTCATTCCGCCTGTAAAATTAAGATTGCAATATTGCTCTGTCACTGAGGTGAGAGTACAAAGGCCGAACTGAGCCATGCCCGGGAGAAAAGGCAGCGGAGCAGGGGGCCCGGCTGAGGTCGGCCCGGGGCCCGGCCGAGCTCGTCCCGTGCCCCGCAGGGGGCGCTCCCCGGCCGGGGCCTCCCCGCTGCGGCCGGCGGGGCCTGGTCATGGCGTTACCGCCGCGAGGCCCGCGAGGTGCCCAAGAGCGAGGCCGGCAGACGCGGTTGTTCCAGGAAAGTCTCAGCCCCGGGGACTGCGCTGCGGCCCTGGCGTCGTGACCGAGGTCTCGTCCTCTCCAGGACGGCGGGTGGCCAGGTCAGTGTCCCCTCTTCTGGCTGCCTTGCTGGCAGATTGCATTCAGATATTACGCGTGAATAGGTCGGTGTTTGTAAAACAGCCCGGAGGGCTGCCTTGTCCTAGTCACTGTGTACCACTTTGCCCATGGTCATATCGTCAGGCTTAGGGCTGCTTTCACCTGGGGACGGTGGGGGCCATTCCCACGTGAGGTAAAAGCCCTCTCAGACTTGGTCCTTCTTGCGCCCACAGTGGACACGAGCCCCCTGGCACCGGAGCTGCTACCACGGCCCCCAGAAGAGAAGCCCTGTGGCTCTTTCTCCCCAGCAGGCGCAGGAGGAGGGGGTCACCTCCACCCGAGAGCCAGGAGAGCTGCTTGGGTCTGCTGCTGTGGGCTCTGCAGCACTCGTGGTCAAAATGCCCCCGCTGACTGCTGAGTCCCTGCTGTCTCTGGCTCCTCCGGACCTGTCAGTTAGCTGGTTCTGCATCCATTAAACTCATGCTTTACTGATACCAAATAGCACAAGTATTTTACTCTGAGTGTCATGTAGTGCTAAGCCTTGCAAGTGTTTATTACATTTACACTCTTACTTTTACCAGCTAAGCCTGTCATCTCATCAAAGAATTTTCGACAAGGCCTGTTTCCAGGAAACTACAGCAGTTATGCATTTAGGCACTTTTGAAAACATGCCAGGTATCTATCTGAGTCTTTGTGCACCATGTATCTTCAAAATCTGGCTTTCAGTCTCCTATTATAGTAGAGTTTCAGATCTACGGGAAATATTTTTATCTTTTTATTGCTGGCAATGAAGACTTCTAAGAATCTGTTAATTGAAAAACAAAATGAAACTATGATTTAAGTGCATCAGCATCATCTAATCACTATTTTTAATTATGGATAACCTGCTGGAAGACACTGTATGTTAGACATTTATTGCATTCTATTTATACATTATAAAAGACTGCTGAGGTAACTAATTAAAACAAAACAAAAGAGGAAAAAAAACCAAACACCCAGCCTTATATCATCTTTAGCAAGTGGTTTGGTACTGCCTAAATATGGGTTGCTGTGTGGGTTGTCTCAGAACAAATAAAAAGGAAGCTTTAGATCTCAAATGCATGTTAAGAAAAATAGCTAAGACAAGTGTATAGTTCCTGGAGTTTACAGTGTTCATGATGCAGATCAGACTGGACTAAACAGTCACCTTCAAGCTGTTTGACCAGATGAATAACTTGGTATTTAATTATAGAGTAATAAGCCTTTAAGGCGCACTCAACTTCTTACTGCTCCTGAACTTTTTCTTTAACTTCCATTCAGTGACTGATGTGTGTGAATTGTAATTCAGTGTATTTGCAAAATGTATTTTTTAGTCTTGCTAGGCCAGGCCAAAATAAATAAATAAATAAATAAAATGCTGGCATCTAAGTTCAGAACTGCAAACTTGAAACCCACTGTTCAGCCAGCACCTAGTCTACACGGTCTTTAAAAGCTACAGATTCCTCCCCCTTTAAAGTCTTTCAGGAGCTTCAGCACAGCTGCAGAAAGTGTCAAGTAGGTTCAACAGTGTGGTAGGAACACCATTTGCGACCCAGAAAATGCATGCAGAGGGTTCCATTTAAGAACATGAGAATCTTACTGCACAGTCACAAGACTGTGTTCAAAGCCAACTACACTTTTAACTACTGCTTTCTGCTAAAATGAAGCACGCCTAGCCCATAGAATTCTATATATCTTTGTAGCTACAGAACTGGAGGATGTAAGAAGCAGTTTCACCCACAGCCTGAAGTGGTTCAAACTCAGACTCCTCAGCTTCTAGGATATTTCTAGAGGGAAAAAAAAAAAAAAAAAGAGGCAAGAAAAGGAGCAAGATTGTGCAGCCCGATGGTTAGGATGCTTACTGAATGCTGGGTCTCATCCTTCCTGTCCTCATCCCTTATGAAGCTCATATTAGACAGTCATTGCATAAAATGCAGAAATAGACCTTAAAACAGGACTGGGACCCATAGCAACCTCACTTCCCCTCTGGCTGTGTCTGAAAAGAGATGAGTGAGTACTGTAAAAGAAAGGATCTCTTTGCCTTGTCTGGCAGGCCTGCATGTGCATTTCCTATCAGGGAAGAAAGTGCCTAAATGTTAAAATCATTCTGTATGAACAGAAAAAAAGTATCCTATGCATTTCATATGTGGACACTCCTGTATTTTTTGTTAAGCAAATGGTGTATTTTGTAATAGTATTTGCCTGCGAATCAGCTCTCTTTGAGTCCCTAGGCCCTTAAAAAAGGATGAAAAAATGTTTCTTGTCCTTCAAGCCTCTTCTAGTGAAAAGAATTCTTACCAGGCTTTATAAGTAACAGGTTCCCTATTGTAGCACTAAATGTGCTTATTTTGTGTGTGGCTTTTTCCTGCAACTAATGCCCATCTCGCCTGTAGCAGCTCACAGTCCTTGCCAAGGGGCCAAGGGTATTTATACACTTTATATCCAAATACCTCCTGGGGATTTCATCATGCAAGACTTACAGTACTTTCAGCATAAATTTACCATAACCCAGAGCTCTAGCTGTTTTTATTGAGATGCTGCACCAGCTGATTCAGGAGAATGTGATTGATAAGAGGGCTTTGCAGCTACTAAAATGGAGTGATTGTAAATTTGACTTTTCATTGCTGCTTTCCATTTTTGTTGCCTCAGATCTCCTTTGGAAAAGTTGCATTTTTACCAAATGAAGTCTCATCATTATTATTATATTTTTTTAACAGAGCTCCTAAGTGTATTTAAACCATATGGGTACTGTGGATGAAAGATGTCAGGTTTGCAGCCAATTAGTTTTAATGCCTGCAAGTGCAACTACTTTTTAATTTCCTTTATACTGTTCAGACTCTGCAAATTCCCATAGGGAGGACAAATCAACTTTAATCGATAGATACAAAACAGCAGGAAAAATCATCACCACCTGCTGCTATTCCATCAGTTTCATTTCCTTCCTTAGGACACTTGAGTGTCCATCCATGTAGATCTTCACCTTTGACTTCAGTCTGTATTTAGAGGTTTCTAAACAGTTCTGATACAGCTTGGATTTTAGTTTCACCCTTTTCTTTTTTCCATATCTGTGCTCTGTAATAGCTCAAAATACCCCTTTTGCCTGGCAAGGCATTTGTAAACTTACTATCTTTCTCGTTATGTGCTAGGTATGGACACTCATCTTTAGTTTGCTGGAGGCAGCATCTCTTCCTTCAGAAAGCTTTTCCTGGAAATCACTTCCTCTAGTTTGCCTTATGTTGCTGATTTTCATCCTTTGGCAACTCACCGCCTATGTCAGCAGTGACTATACAGGGAGAAAAGACAAAATATCCACATAAGACATGTGGAAAAGAAGCATCCAATATGACAACGTTAGAATTTGACAAGAGTAGTTTTTCTTTTTTCACTTATCTCCTTTTTCCACTGTGTCCATCATCATTTGTTTATCATTAGTTGGCTAATTTAGGGCTTAATTGTGCTTGAACAGAGATTTTGGACAGAGGAGAGCTGGGAGTGTTAACATGATTCAGGGACAATCAATATATCCTGCATTTCTGTTGTGTATATTCTCCAAGCTTCCTTTTTTAGAAAATGTATTGACCTGCCAGTGATGTTCTTCTGTAATTCTGCTGGAAAAAGTGGCAGCGGCCATTGCTTTAAACCATTCCCACCCCATTAGTCTTCATGTCAGGGAGTGAGGGATGCATGTTGGTAGTTATAATCGCTTCTGTGGCACAAGGGAGGCAGAGTTGTAAAAGTAAGCACTTTTGTGATGCTGATAGGGAGAGGAGAAAAGAATTTCACTGTGTCCTCTGGTCAAGCTCTTAAGCCTGCAAAAGAGAATTACTTCTGTCACTTAAATTTTGAATAAATAGACTCTGAATCACAGGTGAGGTAAGGGATGGTTAATACGGCTGAAGGTTGGTTGACTAAGGATGCTTTTGAACCTGTACCATACTATACATATTATTTGCTTTGTTTATGCACATGTATTTAATATCTGCATACTAACAAGATGAACCTTTGCAACATGTACTACATAACTTGCTTTAAAAAGATGTAAATTGTCCATTTTTTTCTCCTTTAACAGAATGTTCTGCGAAAGAAATCAGAAATTTCATAACATTTTGACCACTTTGGTGTATGCACAGGAAAAACAGAAAAAAACAGTTATTTTGATGAAAACACATAGGGATAGTTTCTCCTAAAAAAGTATTTGGCATGTACACAATATGCCATCTGATGGTGTTCTAATTTTGTAGAAATATATTTAAGCCAAAAATAAAAAAACTCATATATACCTGATGAACAGTGGAACAAATGGTTTTGCTACACATGTATGGGTTATTGTTTAAAGGCTGGCCTTTTTGTACAACTGGAGAGCAATAGTTCTCATTAGCTTTTGAGAGCAGAGCAACCCATTTTAAACACAATAATCACCTCTTCCAAAAGAGAAATGCTTGCTCTTGAAATAAAAATGAATATTAGGATATTATTGCACTGGCAAGCTACATATCTAAAAAGAAAATCCATGCAGCTCAGACTAGAAAGCAAGATTTTTCTAAATTAGTAGGAAGGAAGAAATTGTCTAGTTTGGATGGAATAGGTATTGAAAAAGCTGAATGAATCCTGTGGCTGAGTGAACTGTATTTTGATTTGCATTTAAGATTCTGTTGGATCTTCACCGAGTGCCTTCACATCCCTTCTTCTTGAGAGCCAGAAAGATAACATACAGAATCTCCTTTTTGTTAGACATACTGTTTGGAAATAAATTAGGAGGGCCTGAGAGGAAGAATATATCTGTATGCTATGTGCAACTGTTAGTCGTGAGAGGGGGAAGATGAATGAACCAAAGCAAAGATATATTTTTGAAGATGTTAAATCAGTAGTGTGCAAAAGGGGCAATTAGTAGTATTTTCCTAAGAGCAATTTAGATTAAATTGCTGCTGAATGCTATTTTTGTTACATGCCTGAGCTGTCTCTAAAGCAGTTTTAGGAGAGCATATATTCTGTTAGTCTGCATTTCTGAAACCAAGGTAGAAAAAAGAAAGAGACTGTAGCTTGTTGCAGGCATAACACCCTAAAGATTCATGTGCTATTTATAGATTAAGTGGGCAGGAATTTCCTACCCACAACTGTTTTTTTCTGTGTTATTGTTTCCAGTGGTTGTTCATTTGTGTCTTATGACATTTCATAATATATGCTCCATAAAACAGGAAAATAGGATTTATTTTTTTCTTTCAGACAGAATTAGTGTTGGTTTATGTGGTAAACATCTCAGCAAAAATTTCCCTTTGTCTCTAGGCTCCAGGTCTCTTACAACATTCAGTGCCATTCTGTTGAGCATTATCTCCATTAGCTTAAACTCCTCCTTTTCTTTTGCTACAATGAAAGCTCTGTGCTTAAACTGTGTGAGGTTCTTAAAGACAGCTCATACCTTTGGTCTTCCATGTGCCTATTTGCAGCTGGAGCTAATAGATTTGAATATCTGTGCCACAATATTCCGAATATTATACAACAGACATTAAGACATAAAGTCCTATCATTCACATGGACAGGTGATGGTGGTGTTCTTCTCGTACTAAATTCCCTTCCAGTAATCTCTTTTATGCAATATGATGTTACATCAGTAGTGCCGCTTATGCCGACGAACACTTTCTATATACAAAGGCTAGGTACTTTGCATTTGATAGTCTTCTTGTGTACATCTCCGTTCTGATTCACAAAAATGGTTTAGCAAGTTACTGATAGAATCTGGATTACATGGTTTCTTTCTTCCTTTTCAGAAAGATGTGACTGGCATGATGACCACCCATCCAATGCTCTCTCCCGTTGAAATACCTCACATGCTATGAATTCATAATGCTACAGTGCTATCAGCACTGCTCAAATCTAGCCTGGCTGTCTTCTTATCCAGGTCATTGATTGCATAAGAAATGACCAGCGCTGGAGACTGAGCATAGTAAAAGGGCATGTTGTTTTCAGTATAGTGTCAATATTTCCTTGACTGGAACAGATTAGGCTACACTCAGATTTTTGGGATCTCTGTGTTGCTACATGTGTTGAAGAAGTAGTGACCTCAGGCTAGATCCCCCAAAATCGTAGGCACTTAAAATGGGCCTATGAAACAGGCAATTGCAGGGCTAATAGTATACCTAAGAATCTACCAAACCTGTAGTGTTTCAACGCTGGGTAGGGCCCATTACTGTCTCATCTGCTTAACCAAGTTTTCTACTACATACAGCATGAACATGATTCTTCAACCTTCTTGTGCATGGTGAAGTTGGGGAATTCTTGATCAAGCAAAGAGAGGTTCTGTTCTTTGCTCCAATTATTTATGGACAGTCATTAGGCCCAGGACAAGAACTCCTCTTTCCATGTTAGTGTACCTGTTGGAAGCTGTAACTGCTAGAGAACAATACTACCTTCTCTTCCCATAAGTCTAGTGAATCTAATCATGCAAGGTAAAGTAGCGATTACATGTGGACTCTTCATCTGCTGAAGCAGTAGTAAAAGTTTGGGATGGAAACTGTCTGAGGCACTTATGGAGGATCAAAGAAGGGAGAAAGCTGTGAATCCTCTCAGGCAGAAGGATGCATGAAATCCAAGTCTCCCATATAGTGTCTTCCATACTGTTCCCGAATGATGTGGATATGAGGCTGTCATTTGGAAGGGGATCCAGATAGCCTCTGTCAGCTACTGCATTAAAAAGTTTTCAAAATAAAGACTGTAGTCATCTACCTTTAAGAAGATGTTTCAAGCTGTTAGTTGGGAAGCAGCAAAACAGGAGATGTGTATTTTAGCAGTTAGTACTGGCACCACTGCCCACACGAGCTCGTTAAGAGTTCGGACGTGTCTAACCCCGTGCATTGCATTGCATTGCCATTCAGGGTGTGCTGTGCAGATATACAGATTCTGCTACCTGGACTGGATGCTCAAGTTTCTTTATGAGTCCAGTCATTGATTTCCTTTATGCCTTGAGGAAACATTTGGATTCCTTTTAAATAGTTTTAACTAGTGGAGGAGGGAAAGCACAGGTTTGTTTCCTTTCCTTCATAAACTTCACAATGCAGGTAACGGTGGAGGTATTGGACAATGTTAGTGATAAATAATGCTCTAACTTTGGTATCTGAGAGCTCTGCAGTAAAGAAAACCTGCCCATATGCACTGGGGGTGGAGAGAGAAGGTTTTATAACAGATTTAAAATTAGAAAACAAAATGGCCTGATTAACAGCAGTAGGAAGAGTTATGCAGAGGATGAGGGGAGAAATTAAAGGATGACATTCAAAGGCAGCTGTGAAGTATGAGAAGCTGCAGCACGCGGAGGTAGTCAAATCTAGCAGTACAGAGAGTTCTGAATGATCTGTAATGCTGGAATAAATCAGATAGTGGGGGGGGATCTTTCAAGTGGTGGATCATCAAAAAGGTGGATCACCTCTACTTAGCCAGGTGGTAAACCAGGAGACTGCATCCTGGGATAGAGCAATGTATGGGTATTCGAAGTGGGTGTTGTGTAGGAAATGTGTGCAAAGATAATTCAAGCAAACTGACCTGCATAGGATATGATTTTAGTGTGCACCATTTTTTTTTGTTTGTTTTGTTTTAGAAAAAAAGTTTCCTCCCACCCCAACATTTTATTCTTCAGAAAGCAAATGTAATTCAGCTATTGCCATCTCCATCTGAGAATGTATCTTTCACTTACCTTCCACTTATGGGAGAATAGTACAGACCTTTAACAAATGTGCCTTTTAATGGCTAGATTCTGGCCACATGGTGTAGGGAGACTGGAGAGACTGTGTTGCACAGCTCCATTAAGGAAACTCTTGATGCCTTAGTCAGGATCCTTATGGGGGCTTCCCCCCAGACAGCTTTTCTGTAAGAGATCTGCTACAGTGATAATGTGGACTGCACTCTGTCTTCTTGCTGCCCTGGACCTACCCGGACTGTCAAGAGCAAGAAGAGGCAACACGATGTGTCCACCTCTGTGGACACTGGACAGACCCTCTTCTGATGACTTCTGTCTCTATAGCAGGGATGTAAGAAGAACAGTACTTTTCCATGCTAGACCGCAGTCTGGCTTCTGATGAACTATTGGGTTGTATGAGGTTGAACTGAGACTACCTCTCTTGAAAATAAATTCTCCCTGCTAATGACAGGAAAAATCATACAGTTTTTACGTTGGAGTATGAAGGTATGATTGAGTAAAACAAGAAAGTAGAACACTCATTACAGAATACTGAAGATTACTATAAAATTACATCTGTTCTTGATTTCTTCTGTGGAACCATATCTAACACCTAAATATGGACCCATTCTGTTTGTTTTTCTTGGTCATGAGCATATTCCTCCTTGATATCAAGTATTCTTATTTTTTGGGTTCATACAGAAATAGCTATTACAATTAGCCTGGCTTTGAAATTAAAATTATTTACCCAACCATGTCTTCCTTGCCTTAGAGTATCCCATTCCATTCCTTCCCCCTTTTTCTCCCTGGTAACATCTGAATTTCCTATGTGAACAACATGATTAAGAATTTAGAAGCCCCTTTTGTCCCCCAGGTTACGTAAAGAAACAATCACTCGATGCTGATTTATGAAGGGATAAAGACAAAAAGTAGATACATCCTGTGCGTTTTTTTTTTTTTCACAGAATGCATTGTTAAGTGCTGGTTGTTAACTCCATCCTTCATTCGAATACCTTGAGAAAGTTTGCCTTTTTCATGCTGCATTTGCACCACTTTTGCACGACTATATTATGATTGGCACTAGTATTCTATGAAGAATCAGTAGAATTCTAGTGTTTACCTTTCGGTATCCCAGTATGTTCAGTTTACATCATGACACTATTTTTTCATGGGACCTTTTTATCAGATACCCTCGAAGTTCGACTCTGAGCAATCAAAGATTCAATATTTAGTCATTGCTGAGCCTGTCTAACCTCCTGATTTTATTTATTACTTGACAAACAGAGCGATTCTTATGTGGCTTAACAAATTCAGTTGAGATAGGTTACTTAATTCTTCAGTAATGTAAAAAGTTTTGTTTTTACAAAATGTAATCCTAGGTTTATGAAATGAAATCCTAGTTTAATGCCAGTAATGGTACTTGTATAAGAATGTTCACATTTTCATGTCATAGAATCATAGAATGGCTTGAGTTGGAAGGGACCTTAAAGATCGTCTGGTTCCAACCCCCATGTCAAACATATATATTAGTCATTTATTTTGTTTTTGGACATTGAATGTTTTATATAATGACTATAATTATCTCATGTATTAATATTGTTCCATACCTTTGGCAAAGATGTTTTTCATTGTGCACCTTTAACTTTGGCCTACCACTGCCACTGTAGTTCTAATATTTTGGTTTTGTATTTTGTACGGATATATTCTGTCTGCATTAATATGCTTCTGTCAACAAACGATGTTTTTGAACATTTTGTAGGTTATTTTTTTTTACCAGTGGTGAGAAACAACTCAGAGTACTTTTTAGAAGTGGACTGCTGAAGAGTCATTTTAAAAGTGTGGTTTTTTTTTTCAGATAGCCTGTCATTCTGTGTATTTTTCAGAAGAATTATTTTTATTACTACGGCTTCTTTGAAATTTTGTAGTTTTCCATGTTAAAAGGGTACAGAGGAGTTTGGCAGCACAATACAATGTCAGATTGTGTGCCCCGTTTGACTCGACTGATTTTTTTGACTTTTTTAACTGGTTATTTTCAGGCCTTCTGGTTTGCATTTTCTGAAGTCTTCTCTGATATGTAGTCCTTTGTTTCTGAGTCTTGGTGCTTGAACCCGTTAGATCTGAGGAAAAGTATTGCAAAACTCTAGAGATGGATCTCCAAGTGCAACTCACTGGGAGCGAATTGCAGCTGTTGTCTTTAACTGCCTTAATTTCTATAAATACACGCGAATGTCAACACACACAATAAAAGACGTTCACTTTGCTTAGTATTGAATAATTGTTTCCCTAAAAACTTGATGCTATCTGAGGAAATAAACTGATTCTGTTGTCTGCCTCTACTTGGAACTCGGTGAAAACTGAAGCGCCTGTGTGTAACATAATGGATTTCAGTATAGGGAGTATATAGCTCGTACCTATGGAATTTGCGTAGCCGTTGGGATGAAGGCAGTAAGGTGTTTATAGGACGCTTTGTCACATAATATGCGTGCTTTCTAATTTGATAATGATTTCTCTGCGGAATAGTAACACTACAGCCATCAGCATTGCACTACTCCAAAGCGCTGCTGACCTGCAGGCATCGATTCTCTAAGCATCAGTTTCTCATGCTTGCTGTAAGTGCTGTTTTCAGATTATCGCATTTAGCATAGCTGTAAGAAACACGACCATAGCGTAGTGAATCTGTTGTTTTGTAGGATGCAAATCTACCCCTCGGACATGGGTGGCACGGAGGTGTTTTCTCTGCCACGTGCCTAGCGGAATCTGTGCTGCTGCCCCCCTGCAGTGCTTGCTCCAAGATCATTGGCAGTGCCTAGCTTGTAATTCAAGCTGAACTGAACCTGTTCGGTACTTTTACCTTCTTGCCTCATTTATCTTCTGTTTAGTGAAACTGCATCGGAAATAGTTTACCGTCTTTGGGTGGCGTTTCTGTAGCTCATACATTATCATTACCACCGAGCCCTTAATCAGAGGTGACAGAAACGTCGCGCACGAGCAGAGAAGCCTGCCGGGGAGCCAGGCGTTTTGCGGCTCTAAACTCGAGCGGAGCCTCCCCACCTTTGGCCCGAGGTGCGAACTCGGGTGAGCGCCCGGTGCTGGGCCCTGGGCGCGCCGGCCGGGAGCTGAGAGGCGGCGGCGGCTCCCGGCCCCGGGCCCCC
>VXAA01006397.1:97054-145105 GCA_013399115.1 Anseranas semipalmata
CGGCTCCCGGCCCCGGGCCCCCGGCTGCCGGGCGCTGCCGGTGCCCGCCGCGGGCGGCAGGTGGTGCTCGCGGCCAGGTGAAGGCGCTGCCGCTCCCCGGCGCCGCTGCCGGCTTCGCCCCGTCGGAGCTCTGCCGGGGGGATGCCGGGAGACGGGGCCAGTGCCCCCGGGGGTGGCGGCGGGCGACGTGCAGGCGTTGCACGACACAATCCCGCTTCCCCGCCGGTCTGCTTTAAAAAGCGGTGTCAGCTTGTACGCCGCTGATTTTGTCGGTGAGCGGGACTGGAAAGCTTATGTCTTCGGACACCTGCGTGGTTAATTTAAGGCGTTTGAGAAGGTAAGACCTCCCAGTTGATTGAGAAGAAGAGTTACGCACGCAAGGTCTGGATTCTAATTAGCCGGCCGCAGTGGAACATAAGAAAGTAACTCCTTTACTCAACAACGTAATACAAATGTATACAACTATATGTAGATTAATATTATGCCCATTCTTTGAAGGTTAGAAGTAAAACTGCAAGAATTTCTTCAAAATCAGTGATCCCTGTGGTCGTTCACTCAGTGGCACAATCCATGAAAAAAGAAAAAGACAATCATCTATATAATAGTTTTGTTACTGCGTTGCTTTTGGGGTTTTGTTTCCCTCTTCTCTCTGTTCTCTTCTTCCTCATCAAAGGAGAAGCACTTACCTGATACAATAGCAGGGGCATTTTCACATCCTCAGCAATAAAATTAGAGAAGAAATGTGCAAAACAATAGCTTAGTTAGTTTTCCTTACATGATCTTACTTATATTCGTCCCCTGTAAAATCAGTCTTTTTACAGGCACTGAGGATAAAATGAAAAGAAGCATCTTCTTCATCAAGTTAATTATTTCCCCAAGCTTTGTAGCTTTCTGGTACTACCATACACAGGGCAGTTATTCTGGATTAATACTGTGTTTAGTCAAAACAGGAGTACTGTTTCTCTACTGTAGCAGCTGCTTTAGAAAACACAGGACATACTAAAATAAGAGAAATTTTGCATGTGCTTTTACTTGCAGTAGGGCGTGTGGCAGAAGTAAACTGATCATATTGAACATAGGCATGACATGTTTCAAAATCCTATGACTGGGAAATGGTATACATTAGAATGCTGGAATGCAGCACCTTTTGCATCATATTTAATATAATAGCTGTTATCCTAAACTAAAACATGACTTGGCATTGGCAGAACCATGTGCCCTCTGACTCTGTGAGAAGAAGGTCATGACTAGCTGCAGTTCTACACTGCAGTCCTATAATGCTCAGTAGTTGTACGTGCTGTTGGAACACATAATTTTGTGCAACCTCCATTTCAGGGCCACATCTTAAAAGGTTTTATAAGAATCTTGGCAGTGGAAAAGATGCATTTCTAAAATTCAGTAAGGCAGCTTGGAAGTAGGATGTGCAAGATGTGGCACTGAGCTGAGATTCTCCTTTGTTAATGTAAAAATGATAATGAGCAGAAAGAATCCTGAGGCTGTGATTTATGCTCTTCTTTTGGAAGGATTCTTGACCTTTTTCCCATGAGAAGAGCCTATCGGGCTTCTTAATACGTCCTGCTTTTGGGGCAGAATTATTCCATCTTTCTGCTTGCTTCCTTAGCAATGTCTTGCAACATCCTAGTCATTTATTTGGGCGAGGCACTGGAAAGCTATTGTGCTTAGATAAATATTTTTAAAAATCTATCAGAATTTATGAGAAAAAATGCAGACACATCTGTGAAATTTTTTTAAAATGCTTCCTGAAAATCTTTTATTTCTCTAATAAAACAGTAAAATGAGAGAAGTGTACTTGCACAGACTTTCTCACAATAAGGTTTTTCTGAAATCATTTCAGCAGTCATTCATCAGAACAGGAAACTATGCTTATAAGGGCGAGAGGGAGGAAGGAATGCAAGTCATTGCTGCAAAATTGATATTCTTTAACATGCTGATTTGTTATGATTCCAGTCTGCATTATATGAAATTTTCTGTGGGCAAGATACTATTCTATTAGTGCTGCACAATGCCAAGCATGATAGCAGTCAGCATTACCTTATGGAAAGGTCCCTTCCCAAATTGAGCTTTAAAGTGGCTATATTGCAGGTGAAGAATTGTAGGAGAGAGAGGTATATGAGTTGCAGACATGACTTGCCTGGAAGGCTTACAACTAGAATATGAGCAGATTTGTAAGTATATATGATGGTGTCTTATGTAATACCTTTAATTCCTTAGAAAAACATTGTAATATTAGTCATGTCATTTCTCTGGTCTAGTGTAAGGATAAATTTTTAAACTGAACTTTCTGTGAATAGATCGAAGGCTTATGCCAGGTAGGATTTTTTCAGCGTTGGGTGATTTAGCCAGTTTATGTGCTTTAATTTTAATAGAGGCTGTATGGCTCATCTTCAGCATCTGGACTGGGTGCAGCAAGTTCTGTGGGAAATGCTTGTAGAAAAGTGCAGATTAAACACGTTGATAAATAAAACAATAGGAAGGGACAACTGCAGCTGGTAAGTGCCTTGCCCCTTGGCTGGTCTAGATGGAACAGCAGCTGTGACTTTGAATGGTGATTCCCAGCTAGGGAAACTCTCATAAGTTCCCAGTCTGAGATGCACAGAATGTAGGGGGGGAACAGGTGGACAGTCCCATACACAAGCTCACTTCTTACTGATATGTAAGTAGCTTCTGAAAAAATAAAACTGTACAAAAAGGATGATCCTCACAGATACGAGCTTAGTTTTAATGAAAACATTGCACCTGTGCTTTACTATTTATACGATGGCTCATTTGAAATAAAATAAGATGGAGGGATGAGGAACTGCAAATTTCCCAGTTGTTCAAGATACTGGAAAAACATGTCTTTAGTAACATAAGTTTTGCCTCTTAAAACCTGTGGAAATCATGCGTTTCCGTAATACTGAGCAGTCCTTAGAGCCACCCCTGTTCTGCTGGGTGTACTGACCGCACTGAGCAAGTTTTTATTCCTATTGGTATTCAAACATCTGAATATCTTTAAAAAGTAACCATTGCAGAATTTACAACACTCCCTCCATACACTTGCCCTGAAACATCAGAATCTTTCATTTCTCCTTGTAAGCACTGGTGTTGCATGAAAAATAGAGGTCTGCTGATGTTGATGAACTCTCTGTGTGTCCGCATGATGCCCTGAATACTTCCAGTCAAATGCAAAACAGCAGTGTTATGTCTCCCTGTTTTCTTGCACTAATCTACAATTTCATGGGGCTTAGACTTGATGGAGAAAAGTTGGAGAAAGAATGACATATTTATTTTATGAACCACAATTTTCTTCATGTTGTTATTGGATGCTACTAAGAGGCAGCCTGCTAAAGTCATTTGAAAATCTTGTACAGTTATCTGCAAGGTCTTCCTACTTTGTTTTCCTACTTTGTTTCAGACAGCAACATTTGCTAAAGTAAGGCTATCAGTTAAACTGCAGAATATGGGAGTTGGTTCTGGGCTCAAATCCAAATGCATACCTTTGCTATTTTGGGTTGAGATGTAAGGCAGGATCATTTTGTCTATCCACCCTGGAACAGTATATTTTGACCAAATCCTTTGGTTGAACAACTCTGAAGCCAGAGCGAAGGTTGTATGTACAGCACTTATATTCAATTATTTTGATTTAGCCTGAGGTGATTTATGTCTCGGAGCAAGCAAACGCTAACAGGTACTACATCTGTATGAAGTACGCTGATGAAAGATGATGTTGTTGCTCTGAAACACTGATGAATTCTCTACAACAGTTCTCCGAGCTAGTGTGTTGTGCTTTTTGCTAGAGAGGAACAACGGCTCTGTAATGCTTCAAGTGTGTTCCATGCACAAAGTAAATTCTCCTCTACCCCATCTACCACGCTGCTTCTGCTCTCACTGAGACTGAAGATAAACTAGTAGCAAATTATGTGGATGTTCTCGTAAGATTGATTGACTTTTCCCATGGGTTTCCCAAGGGTTGGAAAAGAGCTAAGGTCTTCTGATTCCTCTTCTCACATCTACTTCTAGAATCCTTCTTCCTTCTTTCCTTTGTCTTTTCAGTATGGAAGTACATCTTACTCTGTTCTCTCTGCAACACTGATGTTTTTCATAATGAGATCACAAGGAGAATCTGAACACACTTTCAATCAAGTGCAGTATTATTTTTATCCTCCTCTTGAAGGCTGATTCTGTGTGAATTTTGCCTACATTCTTCCAGAAATCATCAACCTCTTCTACAGCACATTGACCTATTTATAAACCAATAAAACTAAATGAAAGGTGCTTAACACATTATGAAATGACTCAAACTGTCCTTTTACTTTTCTCAGTTGTGCATATCTTTCTTCCCTTTTAGTACATGTTGATCTTTCAAGTGGCTATAGACTTCAAAGATTCAGAGGTCAGAAAAATCAACTTGGTTCAGTCTGGTGTGTTAATGGAATAAACACGGCTTAGGTTTAAAGTCATGAGAGCCTCTCTGGATCATTTCTTATAAACATACATAGAACAGAATTTGGATCCTTTTATTATAATAGTCTTACTAAATCAAAGTTCAGATCTGGCAAATCTGTAAATGGCAATCCAATCCAAGAACAATAATGTGATGCATATTTTAAGTTTGAGGTACTTTTGTGCAATTCCACCTTGGTTATGGGATCTCCCCTTGATCGACCAGTCTCTGGAATATATGAAAAATAATGTTGAACTGCAGCAAACTCTTTCTTTTTTCCCTTCTTTGTTTTAAACCTTTTTGGTCCAACGGTGTTGTGTCGCACTGTGCAGCTTATGTGGGCAAAGGAAACCTGCCTGTTGCGTGGAACCTGGGTTTCACATAATGGATGTGGTTAGAATGTGTTACTTTAATTGAAATCTTAACAATCTAATCACAAAGCTATTATTATTCCAGTTCCAATCAGGCTAACACTCGTAGTCCAAATTACCTAATTATTATCAAAAGAGCCCAATTAATATTGCTAAGTTTTATCATTATACATACACTCGTAGACTCTACTATCCTACCCCTTTTTCCTGGTGTTAGGGTCTCCTTTCCAATGTGTTGTTATGGCAGGACATCAGCATCCCAAGTTCCTCACCCAAAGAAATACAATGTTGAGAGTGGAGGTTTCTTCCTCTTTGCTCTTGGTCGGCTTGGATTATTTTTATACTTTTGCTACCATTGCCCACTTAGTTTTTCTTGCTTCATTGGTACGCAATTCTCATTATTTACGCTGAATACTTGTTTTTTGTTTTTATCCCCCCAAATTGGTCTTTTGGTGCCCAAAGTTGAATTACTTTAGTAAACAGTAATTGATTGGTTATGTGCTTGTAGCCGTTGGGTCCTTAGTGTCAACCTGTGCCTGTATCGTGAAGGTCTCTGCTATCATCCCGTGTTCATACTCCAATAAACTACTTCATCATTGTAGGGCCCCAGATCATTCTGCACAGAAGAAATATATCAAAATTATTGTGTTTATAGTCATTACACCACATAATTGCACTAAAGGTAAAAGCAAATTAGGCACTATCCACCCGATCATTGGGCAATTACCTGTTAAAGCTGAAGCAAGCTAAAACGAGCTAAAGCTAAGAGAAACTGTGCCAGCCTGAAAAGTCCTGAGACCTGCAGTGTTAAGTTGATGCAAATATTCTTGCCTGTTACCAGTAATGGCATTACTATATTTCTGGGGCTACAGTAGTCTGTCTGGTATCTTGATGTTATGTAACATATTTAAGGATGGTCAAATGTTATCATTTTAAAATAAGTCATCATGCTCATTTATAGCAATATCACATTTCTTCTACAATTGCAGATCACATTTTAAAAATTTATAACTCAGTCATCAAGTTTTACTCTGAGCTGAAATGCGGTGTAATACTTTCCAAATCAGGAGGAGTTACTTTTAATATTCATTATACATTTTAGTTTGTATCTATTGTCTGTTTTTAAGTAAAACAGGCACTAATTATGAACTTCTGGATTCAGAAGCAATTGCTCTATAGCTTGAAAATACTCAATATAAAAATGTAGGCTGTTAGTATAGAATGGGACTTGTACTTTGGGTTATTTTTATATATCCATATACCATATTTTTAGTAAGTGATAAAACAGTAGTTACTGAGTTTTGAAAAGCAGCACTTACAGTTTATAATAGCTCAGTGAGAGAAAATAGTGTCTCTTGCACTCCTGTGAACCGTTTGCTTCTTCCTTGGAAAGAAAAAAACTGTTCTTGTGCTATCAGAATGCTGGCTTTATTTAGTAAGAAAAATGCTCACGTGCTATTTTGATTAGGAAATAATTTTAAGGTAAGAAAATCCCTTGACAATTCTCTTCAAAAGAATTGTATTCTCAAATATGCTTTTATGAAATAATTACAAAAGATTAAAAGTGTAAGCCATAGTGATGTGAGAATGCATTTACCCGAGTAGGTATCTCCAGAAAAATCAATAGAAGCGTTCTCCGGGGTGAGCTTTGGGAGGTCAGATGTTTGAAATGGTTAAATTTTGTGCACATCACCTACATATCCCAAATGACACCCACGCGGCAACCCCTGCCCCATGCACCAGGTGTACTGACAGGAGCATAAAGGAGCCCTCTGTGAGTTTTGTGCTAGTGGAGACTGCAGAGCTGTGCACTGTGTAGGGATAATCAAATGTGCAATTACACCATTTTTTCAAGTAAACTGGAACCCACATGACAATTACATCAAATACATTGCTAAAAATTACCACAAATGCAAAAGGAGATTGAATTATGGTTGCTATGGAAACTGTAACATGCAGCTTCCTGACTTAATGTGCACAAAATTTCATCCTTAATATCACACTGATAGACATTTTTGCTTTTTTTTAATACTTCAGTAGGTGAAGATGGAGTCTGTATAATAATATATCCATTCAAGTTATACATCTGGTATTTCTTGTTCATCCCAGTGCACATGTACGGCTTTACAGATATTTCACTACATAAATGTTGCAGAGGAATATTAAATGTTCTGAACATATGTTTCCTAAAAAGGAAGGAAGATGATTTACCTGAAAAATATATTTTATAGAGGGGTCAGTGGATGTTCATGGTCAAATGAAAAAAGTAACTTGAGCAGAAAACAAAGATCTTTGAGTAAGCCTAGTAAAGAGGGTGCAATTTATTTTCACAAATGCTTATAAGCATTGGGTTAGGCTCGTTATCAAGTGTAGACACTGGACATTACACTCAGAAACCTTGAAGTGACATATAGTTCCCCAGATAGGTAGCTGTGGCTCGTCAGGTATGAAAACCTGAGTCATACTAAAACTTCATTTGAGAACCACTGATTTGAGAGTCTGGTTACGTCCCTACGCAGGAGGAGCACGGTAGGATAACCATTCCTGAAACAGGGTTGGAGCAGTTTGCTCCAGCACCAGGCACAGTTTAGGCATGGCTGCATGCAGTTGAGCACAGGGTCATCTCCTCTTTGTCAGCTTCAGCATTAAGCGTTGTGCTGTTATGAGTAGATCGTTACTAGTACCTTCTGCAGATAACTTCAAACTTGTTCGAGTTGTCTGTGTTACACTGCATTAACATGACTTTCTAACATGCCCTGAAATATTAATGCATTAAAAGATAATAAAATACTTAGAAACTATGACACAACATGAGATTCAATGTAGTTACTGTTTTGTAGGCTCTCTAGGGCTTGTGAGTTGATGCTATAAGAGCAGAACACCTTTTGGTTGCAAAATAAATAAAGCACATCTAGAGAGAATGATTGAAAATGTGGATGGAGTAGAGCAGGAAACCATAAAATTACATTTGTTATTGTGAATCTATATGCAAGCACAGTACTGGAGCTCCCAAGACAGAGGTTGATAAATGATTCAAGCCTGGACTAGGATTGTTTGAACCAGCAATTCCCAATAGTGCTGTTCCGGTAGTAATGTTTTTGTAAGATATAGTATAGATAGAGCTCAGGCATTTTTAATCACTCTGTGTGACCTTGATCTGATCAAGGTTGCACAACAGTACTTAAAAATGTGTCTGGCTATTGTCTACAGAACAGGTCTTAGTAGATCTGGGTTTACTGGACCCTCTTTTGGGCAATTACTTGTCCAAGTAAGATCTCAGTGTCATTTACCCCCCTAAATAGCAGCTGGCATGTAGAAGCTGCTTTACCACCACCCGGCGAAGTTAGCAAAAGCCCACAAAGTTCTGAATATTCAGGCTCTAACAATAGGAGGGCATCAAAGCTGCATTGAGAAACCTCAGCTTTCACTTATATGAAATGTGAATGTGAAATGTAATTTCATTAGCATATAGATTTTTATTTTTTTAGAGCAAGCCCTGTAAAATAACACCCTTGTTTAATAGCAATGAAACTCTGAATATTAGTTTTTTAATATCGCTCCTTATAGTTCGGCATATTGTAAAATCAGTTTGTTTAAGTGCGTTCAGGTTGATTGTATTTTGGAGTTTTTTTGCAGGGGCCTCATCACAGTATTTTTATGAATTATACTTTAATTCTAGCAGTTAATCTGTGCCACAGTAATTTCTCCTTCCTACTAGGTTACTAATGTTTATGAGAAACTATGGCATGCAGAATCATGGAGTATTTTCAATTTTTTTTTTACAACTACAGCTGTATACTGTTGATTTCTATTTATGAGGTCGTATTACTAATTCTTTTTAAATGTTTGGATCGTTGTTATGTGAAAAAAAAGGGTTTTACTCTCATAAACTTCTTGGTAAGGAAAAAAAAGAAAAGGCGGGTTATAAGCTTTCTTTAAATTTATTTGTGTATATGTTCAGCTTTTTTTCCCCTAGTTTCTTTTTTCAGCGAACACTTGAAGTCAAAAAAGTTTTTTAAAAACCTGGCGCAGCTGCTAGATGTATTTGTGTAAAGTGCAAAATTCTGGAATTTTTATGGCATTTCACATAAATGATCCTTTGGAAAATTTCGCAGCTAGAGCTCTTTAAAACTATTATTTAAAGTGTCAGTCATCAACCAGTTAACTGCAGTAATGGCATAGGTCATTATCTTATTCCTAAAGCGGTGTAAAGTTTGCAAATAATATTTAGGCTTTTTAATAAGAAAAATTTATGGGAGTAATCTGGGTACGTCTGCAAGTGAGTGTCAAGGCGATGATTTGTTCCTGATTTTCAGTGGCTGACTGCATTTATAGCGAGAAGGTGATGGTGTCACCTGTAACTCCAGCTAGCTCTAATTTATCTGTCTTGGCTCCTGATAGCAATGAAATTGCTGTGGTATAGGCTTCATTGCCAGATAAATATATGGCATTACACATACTTCCAAAGCTAAATCTCATACCCTTTTTTTTTTTTTTTCAAAACAGTAAAGTCAGCAGCAACAAAGTTTTCTCAAATCTGTGAGAAATACGAATAAAACTGCTAGGTAAGCAGAGTCTTTCAAATATATCCCTTTGTCCTGGAGTGAGAGCCGGGGAGAATGCTTTTGTTTGATCTCAGCACACGGGCGCTGTCTCTGTTCCCATCTGGCTGCAGTCGGGTGGCCCCACCGAGCGTCCTCTGAAGTCCCCTGCGTGCCGGCACCAGCGGGTGCTCAGCGGGGAGCTGCAGCCCCGGGATCTCGGCCCCCTGGGAGGTCCGTGCCTTCCTCAGCTCCTCCCTTCTCCCACAGAAACACTGTCTCTCCTCCCTGGGGTCCGCGTTAGTTTGCCTGTCTGTTCGCAGAAAGGGCTGGAAAGGAGTTGTGCAGCTGCTCGCTCCCATTGACTGGGGCTCGTCTTCTCTTTTCAGCTGAAGATTGGGATTGTTTGTGTTATGGTTTTCAGAAACGCACAAGTAATTTATAGTTGAGTACTATATAGTTACTATCTTAAAATAATTATTTTAGTGTTGAATGGCAAGGAGAAAGATGTTCTTTCTCCTAATTACCAAAATTCCCCTTCCCCACAAACTAGCTGAAGCATGTCTGCTTCTGTGCTATGTTGATACAGGAGGAAGGAATAAAAAGCAGCTGAGGAATTCTGTCAGCGCTTGGCTCACAGTAATGCAGAATCATCACGGTGACCTTCTGGTCATCTCCTGCGTACCCGTGTTATGCCGGGTACACAGGTATAACAACGGAATACAGGAATAGGCGATGCCAGGAGGAATTGTAATGGGCATGGCATTACCTGGTCCCCTTGGTGTAGTACCTCTGCCTATGCTGCTAATGCTCTTATAGAAACAGTGCCTAGTTCTGGCACCTCATTTATTCCCCACAGATTGAGATCTGTGGTCTTGAAAAAGGAGAGGTTGGAGAAACATCAGGTTCCTTTTTAAACTGATTGCACAAAAGCTCAATTAAATGGTGATTTGATCTTATGCAGCACAAATGTTATTTGCCTGGCAGAAGTAACAGTGGGACTTCAGGCTGAGTAGCACTTTCCTACAGAGCTTTGGACATGTTTCCTAGGCACGTCTGCTGTACAAGATTTCAGCTTTCATTTGTATCCTTATTTATATAGAATCGTAGAACAGAATGTATATGCATTGACTGAGAACTGTATCTGTACGTGCCTAAAAGTGTTCTTAAGTGCTGAAGCTGAAACCTAACTCCTACTGGATAGAGGATGAAACTTCGAACAGGCATGTATAGGCTATCTGCAACTTAGAGGCATATAGCTTCCTTTTCAATCCAGCCGTGGGTGTTTGCTCCTGTCTATTCTAAGTGCCTGTTCAAATCAAAACACGATTTTTACTATTACTGTGAGGAACGCAGGCCTATTGAAAATGAGCCCTTCAAGTCAATGTTTGGAAAATGAAGTGGCCACGGTGCATCAGAATATCGGGAAGACCTGCTGTGAGCTGCTGGTGCTTTCTGCACATGCAGGTGCCCTCACAAAGTTGAAAGAAAAGCAGGCTGATTGTAAGAGTTTCCTATGCATCTTCTTCAGCTTTTCTTAAATTGCTCATTCCTCATACGGCTCTTATGCTGATGTCATAAACCTAGCAGTTTGGTATGACATAATTCCAACCTCTGAATTAGTGGTGGCAGTTAGATTGCTATTATTGATAGTGCCTGCAGGCAGGGAACCATTAAGGTGTCATAAACTTAGCAACCTTCTGTGACATAATATTAACCTTTTAAATTTAGTGTTACAGTTGGGTTGCATCCCAAGGGTCCCTACTTTAGTGCCTCATGTGTGTATGAGCATAGGATGCAACTTTGATAAGAACTGGTAAACTTTGTATTTCTTACCGCATTTGATTAACAGCTACAACAGCGCATACGGCAGAAATCTTTTGCATTTGTGTTTTTTTTAAGTAGAAGATGACAAGTAATATGAGAACATCTTTTCGAAAGCTTTCATAGTATCATTAAGAATGGATGAGTGATTAATGGGTAAACTGAGAATCAAACCAAAACTGGAGAAAGTCAAATTTTTGAAAAATGTGTAGCTAAAACTTATTCCGCAACCATCAGCCTACTAATGATTGTGACTGTCTTCTTAGAGCTGTCTCTGTGTTTTGGTATTTAATGGCGATAGACAAACTTAAATGGGAGGCTAAACCCTAAATATGTGGGATATAGGATAACAGCTTTAATTTGCATAATAATTTTACATTTTAAGATTGGTGAATGGGAATGGCAGGGTTTTAAGATATGCATGCACAGTGTTCTGGGTATACGGAAGTTCAGCAAATTCGTGTTTACTGTTGATATTCTGAGTGCCATGGGAGCAGTAAATCAGGACTACTGGCATGTGTGTGAAAGCTCGTTTGCCAAAGGACATGCTTTTGATGCATTAGCTAGCTAAAAATGCAGAGAGGAGTTTGGCAGGATTCTTCAAAGGGGCAGGAATTTTAGCTTTTTTTTTTTTTTTTTCCAAATAACATCACATACTCCTTGGACTCTGAGGTATAAATGGTTTTATACCTTTAGTCTTAAAAAGGTCTCCACAGCAAGTTAGGCACTGGTTTTCAGTATCTGAAAATGCCCCCACTTGCTGGGGCGTAGGCTTAATTCAGCTTGCGTGTACATAAAGCTCCCTTGCTGATTTTGAACAGCGGGTTTGGAAAAACATTTCTCTGGGAGTTTTCAGGGTGTGTGGGTTACGTACAGCAGCATACTTAGCTAAAGAGAAAAAGAAACCAGCCGCCATGCTGAGGGGCCTGTCTTTGAGAACAGCCACGATGCTTTGTGACCAAATGTGAAATCAGAAGAAGAATCAGGCAAGGAACAACATTACAGTTACGTTAAGCCAGACGATGTATCATCAAAACCAGCCTGTCCAGACGTCTAGGCTGTAAAAACAGGAGTCCAGTGGGCAGTGCGTATGGAAAATGATTTTCTAAGGAACATTGGGTAAAACGTGAAAGTCAAGCCCTGTGAGATACCAACACCCACTCTCAGCTAGTGCTGTGAGGACAGCAGGAAGCTACACAACCCGCCCATCAGAAAACCAGTGGGTGTCAAAGCCAACAAATAAACCACGCAGTGGACAGCATTAGAGATATTAGCCAGTCTAGTGGCAATGATCATAGGACAAAAACATTTAAAATGAGCATGACAAATAGGTGTTGCTCTTCTGGAGATGCTAAGAGTAGCCAGAACTAAAGAAATTGTACATTGAGGTGTAATAGGTTGTTGACTTTACAGGTCTTCTTTGCATATTTTCTCTTCTGCAGTAGCATGAAACAAAAATCAAGGAAACAAAATGTCTCCTACTGTGTTGTTCACCTGCTGCCTATTGGTGTTGCTCTCCTGCTGTCTTCTCCATCTGCTTTAAATTCATTTCTGAAATGTGTCCTCCTTAAAAATAAGTTCTTATTAATTTCATAAGGAACAAATTAAGAAATAGCAAACACAGAGTCATTTTGTTGAATTACAAGCAATTAGAACACAATGGGGAGAGGAGCAGGAAAGAAAAACATTATACCAATTATGAATATTCTAAAAATAATAAAAAAAATCTGTCAGATCCTGACAGTCATATAAAGTTTTTAATTTGTCTTCTCCTGGGAAAACTGCCATTCTAATTAATGAAAATTTTCATTAGTGGTGGCTTTGGGATTTTGCTTGGTATAACTAAAATACTGTCTAAGATAATAAATAGTAGTTGGGAAATGTGACAGTACATTAACCATAAAGTAACACATAAGAAATAGTCTAATTCAGCAACACCCTCGCTTTTACTCACCTGCTTCACATTTTACATATTCTGTTTACATGGGAAAATGAAAGCTGTCCATGTATCTGCTACATGAGTCCCTTCATACCTTTTGTGTACACATATTCCTTTAGCACATGAGTAAATTTAATCCCATTTTGAGTTTCTGTATGATAAACTCAATATGATTTTTTTAATCCATTTTCTCACTTCTTTCTGAGGAAAACAAAGGGAGGAGTCTCACTTTTTTCTGCTCACATTTCTTTCAGTATACTGATATTATACATTTCTTCCCTATGATTTTTGATCATGAAAGCCTATTGCTGTGGAAGTACTGCGCTTCTGTGGTTAAGCTTTTTTTTTTTTTTTAATGTCTATTAAAACTGCTGAAATGAGTGTATAAAAATAGGGTGAGTGTTGCCCCTGAGACTGCATATCGGAATACAAGGGCAAGAAGTTGTTTTTTTGCTCAGTTTTATTCCTGCTTTATGTACTAGTGCAGTTCAGCCAAAGTGAAAGTGGATGTAAAGAGGATAGTTATAACTGAAGGGTAGATTGCATACACTATGAAATTATTATTTTTGTAAGAACTACAACCTTTTCCACTGTAATATGTGGCACTAGTAGTGTAGCTTTGAAATTAAGCATGATGAAATTTACACACTATGTTAACCTTGCTTAAGGTTCTGAAGGAAGAAAATTCTCCATGCCAGATTTGTTCTGAATTTCATCTTCAGCATGCTGACTGAGACTGAAGACGCACGCTTTAGCCCAGGCAAGAGTGAGTGCGGGAGACTTGCTGGGTCCTGAATACTCCTGCGTGTTGAGGGACTGCTGAGAGGTCTTGTCGTTAGCTAACAGTGTGACCTTCAGCAGATCACTTATCTTTGGCCTTCTGCTTCCCCATCTGTTTAAATATGATGGGCTCTGCTTTCTCCAGACTCTTCTTGCCATCTCCACTTGCTCTTTTCTCTAGTATTTTTACATAATTGGTTTTAAAAAGCCTAATTTTACTTATGTTTTTACATATATAGGATAAATTATGTTTGCCCGTTCTACTTGCTAGAGAAGCGCACTACTTTCTGGAGAGATGATTACCAACAGATGGATTTATATAAAGGTCCACTAGGCGTGTAGGGAAGTCTTCCACGCTGCAGAAGAAGATTGTTTCTTTTATTGCCTTTCTATTTCTGCAGAACTAAGGAAATATCAAGGAGCCATAGAATACCTCAAGATGTTAACATTCACTTATATTAATAGTATGCAAAACATATTTTGAGGGTTGCTTATGCCATCAGATAACAACGGACACTTGTGAGTGAACTGAAATAAGCAAAAATGAAGAAATCGCAAAATGAAAAACTCTGTTTTTTTCTTCTACGTTTACTCTAAATTTAGAAGAGTGAAGAAAGCATTTTAATTTTCTATACACCATCTGTACACCATACTACAGAATGCCATTTGTGTGAAGTTCATTCTTTCGGGAGGGATTTGGGTATTGTAGAAGTCTACTATCAACACTGTTCTTGCATTTAATATAGGTATTTGAGTAGACCAAAAGAAGACAACCGGTTTTAAGTAGTTAACAGAAATTCCTGTAGGGCAAGATGTGAGTTTGTAGATGCCTCTAGATTATGGGCTGGCAAATATGAACAAGCATTATGTTGGGCCCAGATGATAACTTTGAGCTGAGATGACCTGTCATTCTGATGAAATGTTCTGCTTTAAATATGCTGCTGTAATGTAAATGTCATGGTTTGCAACACTACTTCTGCCTGGAAAGTCCATGCTCAAAGCTCTGAAATAGCAATTTGATTTCATGGCTCCAAGGGAAGAAGCAGGTTAGTTGAAATCTTCTGTACTCCTTGTTTTGTTTCCTCCTACGTACTCTAGTAAAATACATGGCTTGCTTGCTGGTCATTGGCTACCTTGATTCATAGACAGAGAATAATATGTCATGGGATTGCCCATATTAAAAAAAAATGCCATCATAACAAATGCTTTAGCATTCATATTTATATCTCCTAATTTCCAGAGTTTCATTGCCGAGAGCTTTCTTCACATGCTTCCTTTCTGGACTAACTGCAGTGAGCAAAAGCCCTGGCTCTGTTGTTTGGTGGCATTAGGCTTACGCATGTACCACTCGCACAGAGTGCAACTTAGTGAGAAAAAATTAGCTCCATAGTTCTGGTTATCTGATATTTTTCTGTCCCAAAAGTATAATTCTTACTTTGTGTAGTTCATTGCATCTTTTACAAGTTACTGTGAAACTTACATGCATTAAACAAAAAGCAAATAGAATACCTTAAAATTTGAGAAAGCTTTCAGGTTTTTAGTCCGGCTCTTCTGTAATTCTGCAGAGAGCTAATAGATTCTGTCACACTGAAAATGGAGGGACTTGGCTACTGTATTATTACCATTTCACAGAATTTTAGATTAATTTAGTTTGAAAGGGCTGCTGGAGGTCTTGCGGTCCAGTGACCTTCTCAAAACATGGCCTAGTTAGATCTGGTTGCTCAAGGCATTGTCCAGCTGAGTTTTGACTATCTCTAAGGGATACCGGTTCCACAGAGTCTCTGGGCAACTGGCTTCGTTGTTGGACTAACCTCATGATGGAAAAATAACTTCCTAATACCTAGTTGGAATTTTGCATGTTGCAATGTGCCTGTTTTCTTCCATCCTCTCAAGGCGTATTTCCAGAAGAGTCTCACTCTGCCTTCTGTAGACTCTCCCATTAGGTAGCTGAAGACAGTGATAATGTCTTCCTTTAGACTTCTCATCTTAAAACTCAGTAAACCCAAAAAAAGACAAGCAGCATAAATGGGAAGAAATTAAAACCTGCTTTTGCCTTGTATTCTGTTGTTAATCCTGGTAGCAAGTCTTCCAGCATTTTTCATTTGTCACAGAATCACAGAATCCTTAAGGTTGGAAGAGACCTTCAAGATCACCTATGACCTAACACTAACAAGCCCTCCACTAGACCATGTCGCTAAGCTCTACATCCAAACGTCTTTTAAATACATCCAGGGATGGTGACTCGACCACTTCCCTGGGCAGCCTGTTCCAATGTCTAACAACCCTTTCAGTACAGAAATTTTTCCTAATATCCAACCTAAACCTCCCCTGGCGCAACTTTAGCCCATTCCCCCTAATGTCAAAGTTATGTTTTTAGAAATGGCAATTTTTAATAAAATATTCAGAGTTCTGGGGGGACTACATCTCCTACCGTATCTCTCAGCACCATATAATGTTGATTCAAGCTGTTAGAGAAAATAAGTGATTCAAGATAACTCGGATGGGAATGTGTGGAATTTTAGTTTCCAAAGAGAAGGAAATGCATGGGTTCTTTTTATTTAACAATCTAAAGGACATACATAAATGGCACACAGTATGAAATCCTGTCCTAGACAATTGCAATATGCAAGTTCTAATTCAAGTGCAATTTATGAGAGAGAGATTTATATGAGATAGAGCCACCAAATTAAATAATATTGATGCTTAGGTACAACATAAACGACATGGAATTTACACAGACTATACAATGAGTTGAAAGTATGTTCAGATGGAATTTGCCTCTCTTTGCTTGACAGTACTTGTGGAAGTCACTGTGGTTCCATTCATAATTATGAGTAGAAACAGGCATCTCCAGAGATATCTAAGAAAGGTCAGAGCAATTGCTTTCTGGAGGTGCGTACGTCTGTGTTGACTATACAGAGCCTGAGGTTACCTGCTCAAGATTACGTGCGGAAATTGGATGTGATCAATCTCTCTCACACTAATTTTTGAAAACACCTGGCTGTACATATTAAATACTCACGTACTGGAAGAACAGGAATTGTGTATTTTTTGGCCAGATTACTCTTGCTTTGCGCTTAGTTTAATTTACCCGGTATTCAAAATTAGGGCACAATAGTAGGAATTGCCCTACCATGAAGCTCTGCTTAGTATATAGTTAACATTTTAAAAATGAAATTGTCAACTTCTTAGTTAATGATGTCATCAGATAGTAGTTCCAGTGGATTTGCTAAATAACTGTACAGGATTTTTTTTTCTGGAAGGTGACAGGAACCATAGATAGAGCAGCTTAAGCATATTTCACTGAGATGTATGCATTCCTTCATAAATTGTTAGTTATGTCACTGGACTATAGATGTACATTCGTACCTAAGGCTAACGACATACACTAATTGGGAATATATCAATACATTTACTGATAAGTTATTTTCCCGCTTTTTTATTACCTTACTGTTTGACTTTTATTCAAACCAAAAGGATCATACAACTGTTCATTTGCTGTTTGTAGCCCTACCACACCTCTCCAACAAACATGGCAGTGCACTATATAGGTTCAAGGAGCTACCGTTGGAAGCAGGTAGTGTTTTTGATGTTACACGATCACAGCAAATGCAAGGCAATTTCGTATTTCTTTGCTTGCTTTCTGTTTTATTAAAAGAAGTCAATTTTCAATGTCCTTCTCTATTTCCGTAGTTAATACTGTCTTAGTCTTACTGCCAGAATTTTGATGTTGCACAGGCTTTAAAATTTCTTGATTTACAGATTAAAACTGTGGTTTTGCATAGTAACTGTATGTGCCTGATAATTGTAATGGTGTATAAACTACCACAGTTGTACTTTTGCAGAAGAAAAAAAAATCAGTGCATTCTGTGAAAATGTGCTGAAGACTTTGGGCTGCTGTGTCAGTGGCCTACCTTAAAAAGCGATCAGCAAAAATGATCTTAGAAAAATATTTCAAATGTTTTTACTGACCAAATAACTTTGGCCAGGGATTACTTGCACATTCTTTGCAATACAGAGGCACCTTTAGACATAGTCATATTTACATTCCCACACACCAAAATGCAATAAAGAATTTTATCTTCCAGTAAAATTGCAATAGTGATTGCAGATATGCATGATTTGTCCTCACCAAATACCAGTTTAGCCAATTAAATCACTAGAGCCCTGATATTATTTTAAAATCACACAGAACCTATGACTAGGAATTTGGAAGTTTGTACTTCTTGATAATGGTATCAAATGAACTGCCAAATCAGCAAAAAAAATCTTGTCATGAAGCTGTGATTTCTTTACTGTTTTTTAGTGTAAAGAAGGAAGAGGTTCTTGGCTACTGGATGACTTGCTTCATTTTCCTGAATTGTGCTAGGACCTCTTTTCCAGATTTTTCTCTGTGTATTTTAAAACTGAAATAAGCGCTGAGCTTGTCTACTGGACTGGGAACTGCTATGGGTGAGAGAGGGAAGGGAACAACAAACAAGACTCTGGAGGCTGCGGGTAGGCTGGTGCTGGCACTTCTTCCGCTCGATGCCTTTTAGGTGGCTTTGTACGCGTGAGTTGGGTCATGTGGGAGTAGGTCAAAAGCAAGAGAGAAGGGAAATGGAAAGGTTGGAACTGGAAGGTTGGAAAATTCCATGTAAAACTGAGAATTTGCTTGCTCAATTCCTTTCTAGTGGATGAAATCATGTTGATATTTATGATGAAAAAGAATAAAGGTGTAGCTAGGAAGTGGCTTGCTCCATCACTCCGCAGAGCCTCTGCTCCAGAGTGATTCTCCTGCTGTGCTGCTGGCCATGTGGAAATGCTCCAGAAGTTTGAGAGCTTGGTCGTAGACAGCTGCTTCTGATGGTTCATTTCTGGATCTGTTTAGTGTTGTATCATGCAGAATTGATTTAGAAGTCTCACAGAACTTTGCGTTTTTACACAGAATCGTTCAGGTAATTGGACCTAAGATGTATTAGGCACTTTGTACCTGCCACGGAGTTGAATTTATTCCTGTCTGTGCTTGGTGCAGTTAGTAGCCTGACCAGTGCAAAAGTTTCAGTAGGGACCCGCATGAGTGGTTAAGATTTCTCCCATGGATAGTATCACTGGATCTTTAGTAACCCTGCAGAGCAGATTGAGCTTCATTCTTAAATACTAGACTAATTATCCCCACAGAGTAAATTGCATGGTATTTAGTTTGACTACTTTGAAAGCCTAAGATCTGAGGCTGCTTTGCTGTGATTTGAAATCTTTGTTCCCAGGGAATTGAGTTATTTCAAACAAGATGTTTAACCACTAAATTGCATTTCTATCTTAATTTCTTACCTAGATAGGAATGTCCCTAATGACTGTATTAAGACAAACGGCAGTTATTGTTATATAGCAGATAGATGCTATTAATATGATACTATCTCACCAATGATAATTAAAAAAGGACAGCTGTCCCAATTTTAGTTGGTGACTGGCCCAGGCACTTAAGAAAATAACTCATTCACTGTTTTCACAGTGGGGATTTCTGAACCCCTGCATGTACAGCATGACATAAAATATTTGGCAAGATAAATAGGGAAGTATACAAGTATTCCCATAAGGTGGTGGTGGTAATTCTTCAGCTACTGAGCAAATAATCCATGACATTGGGGGTGTAAATGTCCCAGCATTTGTTAACATCAACATTGTTAACATCCAGATAGGTCCAGTGCTAGTAAAACAAAGATAAGCAGCATGACCAAAGGGAGTCTCCTGTGTCATTCAGTTGTAAGGATTGGGAAGTGTTTTTGGGTTATTACTCACTGATGCTGGAATCAACTAGTAGAGACACAATGGATTTTTTTTTTCTTTTAAAATACACTATAGAGAACTGGCAGCTGTTTTCCTCAAGGCTCCCATTCTTCTAAGCTGCCCTAAAGAGGAAATCAATGTGGATTCTCTCAGAGGCTTTCAAGGCTGTCTCCCATGTCATGTGGAAAGGAACAAGAAACAACTTGTTTCTTGAAACTGGGGATGTTGAGAAACTTCAACAGGCTGTAGACCTGTCTTCTTTCTTATTAGGTTTACTGTTTTCAAATAAGTTAAGAGAAAAAAACAACAACCACACAACAACAAAAAAACCTTCTCAAAGGTACTTACCTCATTGTTATGACTCACCTTCAGAAGCTCTTTGCCTTCCCACCTGATCTTAAGTCAGCAAGCCAGATAAATCAACTGAAGCAATGCCCTCCTGCTTCCCTTCATTTAAAAAAAAAACAACTGTGAACGGTATGAATTTTATGTTGTATCCAAGAAGTCACAAAGCAGCCTCTCTACTCCTGTACAGCAAAGAAAGCTCAAAGGTCTCTGAGATGTTTATAATAAAGCCCTAAAAATAGAACTCCAAGATGTCTTATAATATGAAAAGTAAAAGACAGAATTTATAGTAATTGAGAAATCATGTGCAACTCAGTAATAATCTTCTGACTCAACATTCCTGACCTAATAATGAATAGTACTGTCATTTATCCCTTAACTCTTCAGATCTAATAAATTTTGAGATTTAGTCTTTCACTTTTTTAGCGAAACCTAATCTCAGAGACCTAGAACACTAGAATTTTAAATGCTTAGTGGTGCTTCAGGAAAAACCTTGACATGCATCTAATTAAAGGTAATTCTGCATATATATAGTCTGTGTTTTTTCCCCCTCTGTGTAAAAGCTCTGGTATTCATTCCAATGTCTTTTTAAAAGAAGAAAGTGGAAACACAACATAAGAAAGGAAAGGTGTATACGGGGAAATGAACTGGAAGTACACAGCAGCTAATAAGATCTATTCTACAATGTTAAGTCTTCTGTAAGTTTTTATATAAAATCTCAGTGAGTCTTGAAAACGAAAATCTTTTATTGTTAAGGAGTTACTATACTATTTTAGATATACCTGTCTTGCTTCCCATCTAAAAAAAAAAAAAAAATGTTACAGCTTCTGAATGCACATTTCACTGCTTTTTGGATGACTGTTGTTTGTCTAAGTACAGTGCTATGAATTTCATTAGAGTGGCCATTACCGGAAAGAGCGGAAGTCAGTTCAAGGTCTGGTTCTGAGAAAGAACAAGACTAAAACACCAAAGCAAAATATGATACTTCATACATTAGCTTACCGGATGTCTTAGACCAGGAGGGCTGGTCCTCACTGGGTAAGATTCATAAATGAATTTTCAGGTTTTCAACACTGTGTCTAAATGAAGGGTTCAGTCCTGCCTCCGGCATTAAAATCGGGCAGTACTCTTGTTGGTCATGGCTAGGAAAACAAAGCAATAGTGTTGAAAAGATTTTTCTGCCCCTGAGGGCTATATTATTGTTAACTCTTGTGTAAGGTGTCTGAAAACATGTTCAGATGTGTAATTGCTTTGTGTTTTCTTCAGGATAGGCTTTTAATTTAAAATTTTTCGTATATAAGGTTAAGTACTTTGGAAGGGGATAAATTTTGTTTCCAAATATGTTTTTTCAGATTTAAATTAATTTTGATCTTACTTATTCACAGTTGGAAGAATATTCCCTGTTTCTGGAGAACACTTGCTCATGTGCTGTCCCAAGGCTGTGTGAATCTAGGAAGCAGTGACTTTACAGGGCAGTTTCAGAGAATGTGTGACCTATCTGGCTTTTGGAAAGGGGCAGAAAACCAGAAAGCCAAATCTGAAAGATCCGTTTTTAACTTTTAGCAATGCCCCTTAGCTCAACAAGAGATGTAAATTCTGTGTAAATAATTTTTTATCTTATACTGAATCTGATAAAATTTTGAAATAACTTTAACTTTCTGTGACATTTTAAGCCTTGCTTTCATTCTTAATGAAAAACCACAGCAACATTAGTTGGCACATTAAAAGCTACTCAGAAAAATATTTAATATTTAAAATTCAGAATCTTCTGAAAAATGACTAGTGCTTTGTAAGAAATAATTTGTAACCTGAAGTGAGTATTCTAGTGTACTAGCTAGGTCTTACCTGTAATGATTTTAAAAAGTTATTTCAGTGCCTGTTGTTTTTTGATCTTTCTTCTGTAACACAGCTCTTGATGTAGCTGTGCTGTAGGGTAGCCAAGGCCTCCATTACAGTGCCTTGGGGAGTGATTCCTCAGGTGGCTGCTGATCTGTTTTCTTGTGAGAAATTCTTGGTTAGGTCTCACAATTACATTTGTGATGGTATTCAGGTGCTTAAGTCAATTCATAATGTGTCCTGAACAAATACAATATGTTATATATATATATATATATATATATTTTTTNNNTTTTTTTTTTTTTTTTTTTTTTTTGTAGACAAGTCTACTTTCAGTGGAGAATACAATCTCCTAATACTGTCAGCTGATCAAAGCCAGTTTGTCACCCATCCAATTTGCTTGCTTTGAAAGTAGGTCAGAAGTGTTCAAATCTGGGTTCCTAGAATGCTTTTTCTAAGTAAATGACCTGTTTTTGAAAAGTGAGAACACCTTACTATTTATTGTTAGCATTACAAAAATTCAGTGCTTTCTTATGCATTTGGGTGATTGGCTTTTGACCATTTACTTTAAAAATGCTGAAGTTGCCTAGAGTGTAAATGTACTGATAATGTGCATGCACGAGGTATTGATATTCATTGTTACAACTCCATGGGCCGTAGTAAAGGCACTTAAAGAGAATTATGCTGAAAACAAATGTTTTTATAATATCCATGTAAGAATCTTTTGATAACATTCCTAAAATCCTATAAATAAAACCAAACCAAGTGAAAACTAGTTTTTGTTATTTTATTCCTTACTTATTTCATGGAAGCTCGGTTGTTCTTACAGGACTTATTGCATATCTTCACTGAGGTTCTGAACCTTACCCACGGCTTTCTAACATAGACCCTGAAACATCGATCTAAAGCCCAGATACTAGTATAAAATGCAGATACTTTTATTTTCCTGTCCATGTTAATTTCAGTGAGTTACCATTATTTAGCTTGAAAATGAAATTGCTTATTAGTTTTCCATGTATGATTTGCTCCTTTTTAGGATTGAAAGGGAGGATTGATGAGACTAAGTGCAGATCTTAGTTTCTGAATCCTAGGCTCCCTGTAAAGTCACTAGGTACTACTTGAATAAGCATCACTTCATTTTTATGTGCAAAACAAATCAGTTGTGTTGTTTCCATTTCTCTCTCTTGACATAAAAACAAAAGTGCACGATGGTTGTCTTATCTGTGGGGATCAGTACAGGAGATGCCTAGAGTTAGGGCAGCTGAATTGTCCAACGTTTCAAAATTTTGTCAAGACCTGACTGAGCAAAGAAGGCCTGTGTCAGAACCTCGAACAACTCTGTGATGGTCCAGGGACCCAACCAGGTGAGGTTTTCAAGTGATCATTCAAGGTGTCCGACTGTGACTGAAGTCAGCCTGTGACCGATCAGCCTGTGCCTGGATTTTACATGGACGCAGGGTGAGGTCATGGGTGTCACCAGTTAGTTTTGTAAGAGTGAACGCTCCTTTGCTTATGCAGTCCTTCTTGAATACATCCAGAGAATTTGGTACTTGATTTTTGTTCTTTGTTTTATGTGACAGCAATTACTTTGAACACCAGGAAGTATTCCAAAATTGTACATATTGAAACAAAAGTTGTAACACCTGTTTGGGCAGCAAAATATGAATGTATTTTGCACAGTATGCTCCTTTTTGTTATCCCTTTCTGCAGCCATGAAAAACAGATCTGTTTTAAAAGTTACAGAGCAAGTTTGATCTCTTTATGAACTGGGATAGAATACAAAGAGGAATGAAGTCTGTGCTAAGATGGCATTCATTAATCTTATATAAACAACAGGCATAAAACATTTGCTGCCTGAATTTCAATAGAACGCTGAGGTCATGGGTAAGTTCCTGATGGTCTGACCAAGCAAGTTAAAGAATTAACCATCCTGAAGACTTTCACCAGGTGATAGCACAGTCATGAGCAAAATACACCGTTACCAGTAGTTTAACTGTGCATATATTGACAGTACCTAATCTGTTTAATGCCTTAAATGATATTGATCCTACTGTAAACAAATGTATGCAATATTAAATGTGGCTTAATGTCAGCTAATTAGTATTTTAGCATTTACCTTGGGTAAAAATCAATAGATTTAATTCATCTATTGAATTATTTGGTCAAAGCTGTCATTTTGACTGAAATAGGAGTCTCTCTAAACTTTGGATAGGAAACCTGCTCTTACCTAGTTTTCTAATGTAAAAATCAGAGTATTTTTCTGTAAAATGTAATTACTGTCTCTTTTGTATGCACAGAGAGCATCTTTAAAAGAACAAACAAACAAGCAATCCCTAGTCGTCTTCTGGAGGAAAATTTAAATTCTAATGCAATTAGATTAATACTTACAAAGAGTACTGAAATTACATGTAATTACCAAGATAATTTTCACATCGATTTTGTAGAATAGAAGTTATGTAACTCTGAATCCGAAGAAAGGGAAGAATTGTGAGAATATCCATATTCATCAGAGGATCAAATCTTAATGCATATTTTTAGACACCACTTTGGCGTTGTTTGTTTGAGAGGCGCGAGACCAGCCCCCGGGCCTGCTCGCACTGGGTTACTTTCAGCAGCGTTCACTTTTGTTGCTGGCGTTGGAATGCTTGCAATGGCAGTTTCTAGCAAAAATTAGGAAAGAAAAATGCTGCTATTCCAAGTGCCATGCAAGTAGTCATATTAAGGATTAATAAGGTAGTGCAGAGGGATTACCTCATTACTTTAATACTGTGGTCTGAAGTCTGTTAAAATTCACATCAAAGGAATGAAAGTTTTTGCATTCAGCGGCCGAAGTGGCATTCTTCTTTGGCCTTTGCTTGTTTTCTGCACAGCATGCCAGTCACGCTTTACTATCGTGCTAAAATTCCTCTCCTTTTTTCCCCTCGTTACCTCAACCTCTGTTTCCTAGGCAGCATCTAATTCAGATCAGCCATTATCTGTGTATTAGCATCCAGTATTGTCATCTTTCACTAATTTTCCGTGTATGCACAAATCTTTTGGCACATGCCTCGATCTGTCTGTCAGGGGCTGGGAAAGCTGCAACTCGCACACATTTCCCTGCTGCCTGAAGGAGATGGGGGCCGCCTTTAGCTGGCAGGTTTGCCCGCTGGCCCACTCCTAAAACTGATCTCCCAGGCAGTACGGCTAAGAGGGGCAGAGAATACTTCCCCATCTTTTCTCATCTCTCGTGTTGTGTCAAAATGTGACAGGTTTCTGGGGTAAATCAGCGCTGATCCAATCCTCCCTTCCATCCCAACAAAACAAGAAGAGTTTCTGTTTTCTTCTCCTACCTGCAAGCCTGATGGGAACCACTGGTGTAAGGCTCTTTTATCTTCCTCCTGACACGGTTCTGAGCAAAACAGGAAGGAAGGGAGAGAATATCTCCCTGTGGCTGTCCTCCAGCTGCCTTAGACATGGTGGTGAAGCTAGAACGAAGAAAGATTGTGGCGGTGAAGAAAGATTTTGAGATCTACTGAGCAAATCAGCTGCTGTTCAGAAAATGGGTTAGTGATAGTTCCTGCAAGGCAATCAAAAGAACTTTGTTCTATACATTTACTATTGTAGGCAGCAGAAATTTTCTGGATGTTGAAAGTAAATGACAAGACCGGTGTCGTAAAACATAAATGGAATAAAGCATTTATTTTCTTTAAAGTTTTGTGGTATATGAAACAATTATTTGTTGTTTGTATTATCTTTTTTTTTTTTTTTTTTAAGAGAAAGGTATCTGTCCTGTGATTTTTCATTTGTATGTTTGTTTGTTTGCTTTTAAATTTGTAGAGTTGTTTGTTCCTCCTAACTTTAATCAGGGTCTTCAGGACATAGTGGTGTGTCATAACTGGCATCATATCATACTGATACAACATGCTGTTTGCAGATGTTGTAGCTAGTTTGCTATGGTTGGTGTTTTTTAAAAACCTCATTTCCAAAACCCAAGCTGTTATGTAATATTGTCAACTTATATTCAATAGAAAGCGTCATCCTTTAGTGGCTTTAGAGAAGAGCTTACAAGATGATCTTTGGAAGCTTAAATGAGGCTATTCAAAAGACCTGGTGTTCTTTTAAATGTTGCAGTTATTTAAAGCCAATTGCATGATTTCAGAAGCTTAAGTCATTAGTCTTAAATGCCAAAGGTTGTAAATATTGAAATTAAAGATTGGTTGAACTGGTGAATGAAGATATGAATCCACAAATGTGCTCCAGTCCTACTGAAGTCATTTGAACTTACTTAACTTCCACAGGGGTAAGATTTTACTTGATATATTCAAGGTAACAGAATCAGGCCTTTAACTGATAAGAAAGAATTTCTGATGGTAGGCAGCGGAGAGTTCTTTATAGCTTAAGTGATCATTGTGGTGATGTTTTCCTTTCCTATTAATTATATTTTGGGTTCAGGACTGTGGTTGTGGCCTGTGGTCTGCTGACATTGATACCGTTTGTATTTACCTGCATGTTAGTTTTCATAACAGTAATAACCCTATTTGTTTTATTTGTGAAGGCTCTAAGTGGCATCTGGTGTTTCTAACTCGGGCCTCAAAAGAGTTGCCTGTAATTTAAAAGCAATATTCAGGCTCTTAGGAGCTCTTTTCTTTCATCTACGTTTAAATATCCCAATGGAGAGAAAGTGTTTAAAGATGTGCATTATTCACTGGGCCACTATTGAAGTGTCATGTTAATAAATATTAACTATCAAAGTAAGGAGGTTTTTTGTTAGTATTTTTAGCTGTTCTCACAAAATCTTGGATGTAATTTTTCTTTTGATTATATACTGGAAACCCATGATGGCTATAGAACTTTTCGTGCTGCCATAAAGATATTGCTGATACTGTATTTCATCTGTGCAGTGCTTTAAACATGGCTATTTATGAAGAAATTTCTAGCAAAGTTACAGCAATGAAAAATACTTATTTTTGTCACAAATTGGATGATTTTGGAAGTGAAAGTAAAAGAATAATTTTATACATCTTCACCGTTCAAAAAAATAAAATGATTATTCGTCTGTTCTTCTATTATGAGATACTTTATGAGGTGAAACTTTGACTCTACACTTGGAACCGTATTTCTGATGTAATTGCTACTGCTTACTTACTGGTGAGAAAGATCCCCGAAAAACTTATTTCCCACTGCATTTCCTTTCAAGGTAGAAAATTATGTTGTTACACTACCTCATAGATTGAAGTGCTGCAATTACAGATAGTATGAAACTGCCACTGCAATACATCCTTATGAAATTAATCTCAGTTCTGCAAGCTGAGACCAATTATTTAAGTTCACCAATTGAAGAAAATAAAAGTCATTTGCACTTTCATGATGGGAGAGAAGGCTTGCAGAGTTGGATGTCTGTTCACTGGCAGCTGGACTGGCTTACTTCGTAAGAGCCATTCAATAGTAATGATATCTTCATATGTCTGCTACAGTAGATAAGTAGCTGTCTGCTTAGGACGACCAACTTCTTTCTGCCTTCCATTCTTTTCCCCCTTCCAAGCCAAAATAAGGAACACAGCCAAACTTTTGTTTCTTAAAAGACTACTCTGTATTTGCCATTGATCAGGTACTCGTAGATCAGGTACTCAGGAACACGACTGTGTTTCTTACGACTTGCAGGAGGTAGAAGACTTCTTCCTTGACACTCTTTGATGTGATTCTCAGCAAAGGTGAGCTTTGACAAGCATCCTTCTGTATCTTAGTGCCTTCAAAAATTCAAAGACTAATAATGTTTGCTGATCACCGTGAACTTTCTGAAATCTGGCGGAAAAGCTCACCACATGAAAAACTTCCCAGGACTGATTGTGAAGTAGGATTTTGTAGTGGAGAAGTGCCAGGACTGATCTGAGGCTTGGAAAGGTGGAGCCCTCTCTGCTGATCTCACCATGCCTATTAGAAATATAGTAGGATTAATGTATAGTATCTGATACAAATCTGACAGCACTGTACATGAATTCTTACTTATTCATCTCATGCTTTGCAATGTGGAAATCTGAGGTATAAAAGCACCCACCAGGAATCTTTTAGTGATACAGCGAGCTGTTCTTCAGGGATTTGGATGCTGATTCGCAAGCTCCTCTAAGCTCGCTTGGAAAATCTGGCAAATGCATTTCTATTTGCCCATTTGGATGTAATTTATCAATATTTATAATTAGAGGCTTAGCTGTTTAACTGAGGGCAAGAAAGGAAAAAGGAAAACGTACATCTACAATAAATAGCATACTGACAAGTTTGAGACCTGTTCTAATCCTAACATAAAATGAAGGGGATAAAAATGACATAGGCTAGAGAGAGTGCCAAAATATTTTGGAAGGAATAGGGTTAACATTACTATACCTTCACCTTCATCAAATTTCAGCGAACCAATATATGTGATTTCTCATGTAGGGCTTCAATACAGGGACACACCACCAAGAAAGGGACGTTTCCTTTAAGTTTTCTTCGATCTTTTTCATAAGCTTAGCAAGAGTTTTCCATGTGGATTAACACTGTTCCTCCTGCTGTGAATGGTATCAAACATATCAACTTCTTACAAATAATTATCTTTTGGTGACTCTGGAATTTTCCGTATTGCTAAAAATGCTATATCCAACTGGAATGAACTGCCGTTGCATAGGAAAATGGGAGAATTACTTCTGATAACATTGATACGTAATGGCTGAAGTTGAAACCAAGATCTTGAATGTCGTTGAAAATACAATTCCTAATGTAGACAGAAAGAGAGTGAGCATGGCAGAAAATACTGGGAGGAAGGGATTTGGCTTAAGCTAATGATGTCTAAGCATTAAGACAGTTAAATTAGAACTTTTAAATTACCTAAGTGTTGATGCGTCTCTGTAGAGACTGCTGTGAGTCATGTGTGCCTTGAGTGGAAGGTGGGAGGATGGGACTCGTGTAACGCAGTGTGGCACAGCTCGGGGGGAACGAATGCTTTCAAACCCTCTAGCTCACCGAAAGCAGTCTCCTCAAGAGTTAGAATCAAAATCTAGCTGTTCCTGAGCAATGATTTTCTATTCTTCTGTAGCAAAGAAAGTGAACTCATCCCAGCCAGACACAGCACAACCTTTATCTCTGCCTGGAGTAGGCAAAGACCTGGTCAGTTGGGAACTGGTAGCTCTGCTGTGGGCTGGAAAAAGAAGAGGTGGAAAAGGAAGAGCCTAAGGAAATAAATGCTTGGAAAAACTGTCTCAGGACTATCCAGTGACTTGGTTATTCCCTGTCCAGCTTTAGTTTCATATTCTGAAATAGAAGCTGCAATGCTAATAGATGAGAGTCCAGCACTTGTTTGATCAGATCATGATTACCTTTTTCATCATCACATATTTTATGTAATGTGTTGTTTATTGCCAGTGCTGGTTATAGAAATATATATATATTTTAAACAGTCATGCTTTTGGTGCCATTTTTGTAAACTGCAGTGATTTGAAACGTTTGATGGTTTGTAGTTCTGAGGTAACTACAACTCTTTGAAAACTATCTCATTTCTAAGAACACCACCATGTTTTCAATTTTGAGTTAACCAGTGGAAATTTTTTGTCAGTGATTTTGCTGTTCCATGCTCTGAAAAAAAATAGTTTTTGTCCTCAGTATCCAACAGTTGTGTAAGTGTCTGAACCTACTTTTTACGGGGAGAGAAAAACAATTTTTTTTTATAGTGTTTTGGTAACACTGGGGCCAGGGTTGATGGGGATGAAGAATATCGAGTTATTTTTTTAAGAGACCTAGCAGGCTATGAGTATTGCCAGAAAAATGTCTGTTTGTTTTTTTGTTTGTTTGTTTGCTTGCTTTTAGGAGATAGAAGCAATATTGTATGCATCCTAAGGGTTTTATAAGATAAGCTCCTAACATATCCACGTCAGACACTCTACTGGAAACTGTGGAATGCTTGCATCTTCTTGAGACATAATTGTCTCTTTAAACAAAACCTTCTTGTTGTTGTTGTTGTTTTATGTAATGTATTCTCTATATATAGTTTTTCAGGA
Source organism: Anseranas semipalmata (assembly GCA_013399115.1). Classification (NCBI taxonomy): domain Eukaryota; kingdom Metazoa; phylum Chordata; class Aves; order Anseriformes; family Anseranatidae; genus Anseranas; species Anseranas semipalmata. The sequence goes on from VXAA01006397.1 coordinate 126,904, forward strand.
GGCAACCTTTCTTTGGCTTGTTTTGTGTCCTAGCTTAAAATGGTCTAAGAAAATCATATCTGGGACTGCATAAACAGTTTGAATTATGAGCTTTGAAGGCTTTTGAGAATTTATGTTAGAAACATCTTCTATAAGCCTAAAATATATGATAACAGGCACGTGTCTTCCTTCTGCAGATGACCTCAAGTGCATTAGCTAATCCAAAATTAAAAAAAAGAAAAAGCTGGGGGAGGTTCTGAGCTTCTCATCTGTGTATACCAGTCTTGAAATGAGATAAGCACCACAGTCAAAGATGCAAAAAAGGCAGCGAAGAGACAGCTGTGTTTATCTCATTTACACACAAGGAAGAGAAAGTGTACTTCATAGAAGGAAAATTTTCAGCTCTTATCCACTACATTTGGTCCAGCTGTGTAGGAATTTTACAACGGTCTAAGCTATCAAATGTGAAGTCTCCGTAAAATGCTGCAGCCTCTTTCTCAATCATATTGTGCTATGAAGACTTTGGCTATAGCTTGAGGTCAAAATGTGTGATATTGTCAAATTTATCTTTTTGCTGCCAGTATAGGTTTCAAATCAGATAATGCTGTAGCAACAGAATGTATTTCTTCAGTGCTGTGACTCTGAGTTTTTGTGTAGGATATGATTTGGTTTATTTCTGTATTATAAACTCAGTGTGCTCAGTGCTGTATGAAACACAAAAGACAGCCTGTCTTTGCCTCAAGGAGCTTCCAGCCCAAAGGCTGGAATCCAGGGAGCCTTGTGTAGGAGCATCATCCCTTCTGTCAGATGCCTGATGTTGATGTGACCTCTCGACTGCATCAACTTTTTTTTTTTTTTTACCTAACAAAACATCATTCCCACCAGCAAAACTGTGTATGCTAACCTCTTCCAAAAACACTACACGAGTGTTTTTGCAGATTTGTAGAAAACCTCTTCCAAAAACCTTTGATGTGAAGGTGCTCCTGTCAGTCACGTTGACAAGAACACCAGGGCCAGAGGTTGTTAAAGACAGACATTTCCCTCAGAGTACATCGGCAGCCCCAGACTGGCCAGATGCACCAGGCGGGGAGCACCCTGCGCTCTGCTGTGTGCCTTTACTTGGGATTGAGCGTGCAAACTGGTGGAGTTGAGTGGCCCGGTACCCTCATTCGTGGCTTTCCAGTCCCTTGGGGGTTTTCCAGCAAATCTGGAAGGAAAACAGATGTTGTCAGATCCACTTTTTACATTTTGGACAAATTATGTTTAATTTTAATGCAGAGACTATTGAAATGATCGCTCTAAATGGAGGTTGATATGACAAAAACCCTCCTGTGAACCCTCACACCTTAAACATTCATACAGCCTTTAATGCCATAGTTCAGTTCTGAAATGTTTCTGTGTTTTACCAGTCAGCCCACTCTCAGGGTGTTTGTCCAGCCCTTATGGCTGTGAGAAAATTTGCTAAGATGTCCACTATGATGGATGTTCCTTTCTGTGTGTGGTGCCCTGATCTGAAGACAAACCTGTCCTTTTGTATTTATTTGCTCTCTGGAGGCTCCATTCAATGTCAGCCTCCATCCCGGGAGCTTCCTGAAATTCACAGGCTCATTATTGTGTCTCGGTATTTAGCACTTCCCACTGGATTGTGGAAGTCCTGAGGTCCTTTAGGAGCGACTAGAAACAGCTGTTTCTTGGCTGCTAAATAAAAACCGAATGGCTGGCCTGGTTCTTGACTACAAAGAAGGTATTTTGCGAAGGAGTGAATGATACGTTCCCAGGCATGCTGACATGTCAGAGTTAAAAAAACACTAAATATCATCATAACTATAGGTACTGTATTTCATACAAAAAGTGTACTGGATAAAGAGAGAGTGAACGGGGTTCATCTCTAGTGTTGATGGAGCTGGTAACCATTCGATTTGGAGAGGATAGGTTTGGAGCGAACTGTCTCTAGCCCTGACTTGTTGGCACTGAGAAGCACTGAGGCAGAAATGTAGCATTATTATAGTCAGATAGCCTTTGGATCAGTTTTGTCTCATACTAAATACAAGAAGAATCCAAAAATGCTGCTTTACTAGGTAGAGTGGGGAAAGTAGTCCCTTTCTGAATATCATTTCTGTGTTATTACTGAATAACATCACTGATTACTTCTGGGTAATGACAGTTTTGCGGTTCTGCTGGGATCCCATGCATAATCCACATCCTTCCTGAGGAGGACTTTTGAGTGTTTTTCGTTCTGCCTTCTGTATTAATTGTCTGTGTACTCTCTTTCAATGAGAAATAGCCTTAGGATCTTCACTCTCTAAAAGTGACTGCACAACATTATGTGTCTAAATTAGAGGATCTCCAGCAGGCTGTTTCTTGCTAACAGCAGTCAGTGCTGTCTGGAAGGTTAAAGTCCCTATTAAAGTTTGGAAGAGAGCCAGAATGACTTCCACTACATGTTAGAGACAACCATCTAAGAATATTGTGTAACGGCGTCAGCCAGGATCATTCAGCAGCTGGCACCATGTGGTACAACATCATGCAATTCAGTTGCTGGTTGTTGAGTTCCTCTATGTAATAATGTAGCAAAACACTAAAATATATTAAATATTTATATAGAGAGAGGATTCAAATGTTGTTATATGGGTAGGTGAGTAAGAAGAGTCAAATTTGTCCCTGGCTATATTTAATTTGTCAAACTGTCGGTTTAGAAATGTATGTAAGGTTCATAGGACCAGACAGAACAAAGCAATGTTATTTATGCTACTGAAGCATAGAGAGAAAAACATATTTTTGTATTCATTAAAAATTGGTGTTATTTCCCTCTGCTATTAAAAATAGAGGGAGAAGGAGATACAAGATAGCAAAGGGTTGAGGAAAGAGCCAATAATAGTTCAGGGCCCCTCTTCCGTAATGTTCCCCTGTAGCTAACTTCTGCACACATCCGGAGCTGTGTTGAGAACAGCAGTGCTCTGTCATGTGGTTGGAAGAGAAGGATTTTCCAGATTAACCATTTGCATTGCACGTGTGAGTGATTAACTGTGAGGAAGAGGAGTTTTGCGGAGAGAAGGTATGGTTGGAGTGCTGAGGGGACGTGCAAGGGCATGGAAGGCAGGCAAGTTAGCAGAGAGAAACCTTCAGGTGTGTGGTTTCTCTGCAATTGCTCCCTTAGATCCGTTTAAAATGCGTCATGGTACAGCAGTGCTGCTGGAAGAACACGTATGCCATCAAAGGGTTTCCCTTCGTTATTTATGCATATTGACATTCTTTGTGAGTAAAGTTACTGATACATTTTTGATGTATGTTGAACCTATGTGGTTTATGGGGTAGTATATCCAAAAGGGGTTGAAATGGAGGATTATGCAAAATAAAGTCACAGATTATAAACGCACAGGCAAATTAGACACTTGAAAACATGTGCTGATTGCCTTTATCAAAAAAACATCAGCACTTAAAAGACCTTCTGTGGTGCCAAATTACTGCTCTGAAATTTGTCTGTAGATCTATACATTATTGCATTAGGCAGATCTGAGTGGTAACTTTCCTCAGTAATGCTTTAGTAATTGGGCACAGCTCTGGAAAGACGGATACTGATGCAAGCTGTATATTGTGGTATAGTTTTAGCTTCATCTCCCTGCTACGCAGGTAGATGCCTCCCCTGCTTCACAGAGAAAGAGAAAAATACGCATTTCAGTAGATCTGAAAACTTGGAAAAGTCCATTCCATAAAAGCATGTTTTTATCGTGGATCTTGTTAAGGGGCTTTTCGGCTTTTGCCAATATTCTTTGTCTCCCACAGTCAACAACAGGACAAGGTTATAATTTAGTTTGCATGCTTTTATCGAAGCAACTTTTAAGAATCATTTTATTGCATCTGAAGGCAGTGCTATATCTGAGGTATGGTAGCAAAAGTTTCTCTAAGTTGCTACCAACTTGCTTTTGTGTTAGAGTGGATGAGGAAATCAGGAGGAAAATGTCTCCTCTTCACATTGAGGAAACTCTGAGGCATAGCCTCTGCACCCAAAATGGTATCTTGTGTCTTTCCATTTCCCTACTGTTGAAGATTATGCCTCTTGACAAAATGTAAGCCGCAATATTACAGCTGTTTGCACCCAGAATCTAAAGGACTAAACTCATAATTTGCCTGGCATAGAAATTCTTACTTCTGTGCTTCAGCTCACTGATCATTTTGTGCCATCGCAATAGTTTGGGGGTCTGCAGCATGAAAAGCATCAGGGAATTAGTCTGATGAACAGGGAAATGGTGAAAGAGCGATAGCAGTGTTGGGAGGAAGCGAAGGCAAGAAGTTCTTTATGCCGGTGTTGTTGCTGAACCCTCTGCAGCATCAAATCAGGGCAGTCACTTTGGTTTCAATGGGAACTTAGCCTGAAGGAGAGCTTCATAGCATGCTGTTCCTTGTCGGGGAGAGGCAATGTTTGGTACGAGAAAAAAGATCCAAACCCATTTCTTTTAGAAACTTAACACTTTTTAAGCTCTTCTGAGAATGTCCAGAGGCTGTTATCTAAATAACACTGAAATTTATTGTAGTAGTAATAGTAGAAGAAACTGCCCAGTAAGTTTCGTTGCCATTTAATGCCAGTGAATTTAGGGTGTGAATCTTGAGGTGGGCTTGCTTTTTTCTGCCAGCTGTCAGTCCAGGATTCAGCAGCACAGCTCCATTTGTTTTGAAGCACATTGTAACATGGATTTATGTTGTTCAAATTCATCCCCAGTCTGTGTGGCTGCAGTTGTAATGGTGCAGGCTGGCTTCTGGTTCCGAGTTCTTCAGCTCTTCAATACTGTTTTGTGCATGTGAGGAGTATATGTGGATTTGAACAGCTTTTAGGTGAGATTTAAATGCTGATTTAAGGTAGGATTTACCCTGTCTATCTTTAACCAGCTAAAGCTTTAGACTAAGACTTAGTCTTGAAGAAACCTTTGGGATAAGGTTCATCAGTGAGATGAATCACTCTCCTATTTCTCTCCCCTGACTATTTTCAATACCTTCCCTAGGTATCTCCTGAAGCTTTAGATCAAGGTGGTCATCAGGACTCCCTCTACAGTCAGTGAATTAATCACCTTGATCTAAATCCTAATTCTTGGACAGCTAAAATCAAATGGAGTGAATCCTCAATTTCATTGGGTAAACTTATTTTGGGAAGTAATTTTTGCATATGTGAGAGACAGATCCTTCTGGTTTTCAATTTCAGTTGATTATCATTGTAGCAATACTTGGATGAGATGAGCAGTTGTAAGTTAATAATATGGAATGAACAATCAAAGCAATTAAAAATCTTTTTTTTTTTTNGATGCAGCACTTCAGGTGCTTTGTGTTTCCAAAAGATTCCATGCATTTATGTAAATAAAGCATATTCGGTCATACACTTTCAATGATAAACCCCAAATGGAAAAAGACTATTGTTATGAAGGTTTGTTTTTATTTTGTACTGCAAGGGGACAAAGGCTATCTAAATAGGTATATAAAGCTTGAGGTGTAATGGTGGCATACGTCCTTCTTTTCCTTTCCTTTCCCTGCTAGTCCATGTGAATTAGGTAAGGAAGGCACTTCTGCTGGGGAAACAGGAATTGTACTAGTATTTCCAGGGACTCGCTAATATTTCCATCTTGCTGTGGAATGCCTTTCCACATCCTGTCTGAGAATGCCATAGGCAGATACATGTGTAGCCCCTTGGTAAACATCCATTACCAGTTCCCCTCAGTTAATGGGGATTAATTAATGGAAATTAATTTCAGCTGTCGCACGTGAGGTTCGTCTCTCTGGTCAAGGTATCACAGATTGTGCTTCTGGCTGTAGAGTTCTTCAGTGCTGGTCTGAACAACTGCTGCTGCATGCACACGAGAAGCAATGCCAGTACAGTACCCACAGCTGCAACAGCTGCAGCGGTCCTGAAGACCAAGCGGCTCCCGTTCCTGCCGGTCCCTTAAAGTGGGAGGCTTGAAACAAGCTCATGCAGGTGTAAGTCTATCTCCATGTACAGTTTCCTGGGACTCTTCCAGCTCCCTGCATGTGCACAGGGACCTTTGCTCTGCTGCTTCTGGGGAGGAGGATCGGGCATAACCTTCAAGGGTTTGTAAAGTGATTTTGCTGAATCTCATGTGCACTGTGTTTACCTCGCCATGGAAAGGAAGATCTATTCCTATTGAAATATTACCAAGATAATCCATAGAGGATGTTCCCCCCACATACACATTCAAAGCGTCTGTTCAAGTTAGGCTCTTTTTTTCTCACTAGCGTCTTTCCCTATTAGTTCAGTTTATTTTGCTGTTTTCTAGACAGCCAGTATAAGGGAGCCATTGCTATTCATTTGTATAATACAGTAATAATGTTTGCAGATCTTCCAAATAATAGAATCAAAAAATAACACAGTTTTAGCTCCAAGTCATGAACATAAAAAAGTCATGTTCATTTAAGGCCTGGCTTCAGCAATTGTGTCAACACATGTGTGGAGTAATAATGCCATTTATGATTTGAAATGCTTTTTATGTAGAAAAACAACATACAGACATTTATTTATTTGCCAATTTTTGAATGGAAATGCTGTGTTTTCTGAATTTTTGGTATTTGCATTTGTCCTATGAATATTCTAAAAATGTCACGGCTAGGAGATGACAGTGAAAAACATCATGTATTATGAAAAGTTGCAGCACAACTTGAAACTCTTCCAGAAACACATCTATTTTAGCAATTTACAAGTGACTATTCCTTGGTCAGCAAAAATACAGGTTGGTCTGCTATTGTACAGATTAAAACAAGTCACATTTTATTTAGAGGTATTTAAAATACACAAACTCTTTAAAGTCATTTGTAAGTTGCAGTTGTGGTTTTCAGAACAGACATTACTAATTCATGTGATGACGCAAACTTGTAGTCACTGATGTCTTGCTGAGCAAAATTGCCCTTGTACCCCTTTGAACTTTGATTTACTTTTAGTTAGAAGACTGTGTTATTGAGGAGGAGGCTCGTGGTTCTCATTATCAGTTACAGCAAACCTGCATCATGGTTGGATTCAACAGGAATCCTTGAACAACTAGCTGGTAAACAATTTTATTAGTAATAGATTCCATCTGTTTAATGTTCAGCTTGATCTAGTAGCAGTTGTTAGTAAAGCTGTTGAGGCTCTTCCTGAGCTTTTATTGGCATAGAAAAAAGTAGAAATATCTTGAACAGCCTCCCTTTTGGATAGATAACTGTATGACAGGTAGTCCAGAAGCCCATCGTGCTACAAAAAGTAAATTATCTTTATACCTGATGATACATGACCAAAATTCCTAAAACTAATCTTTTCTTTAACCTGTCAAAACAGGGGAAAGGACTTTTTAGTTGAGAGTGGAATAAAGTATTTCCAGAACACTTTATACATGCTAACAGTTTGGCTGAGTTGTTATTGATGAATTGTATACATTTTTTGCCTTTCCTCATTCTTGGTGTAGCCATCTCAGGTAGCCAGATGCTAGAAAACAAATAAAAAGGCTTTAAGTCATCCTGTGCTATAATACTGAGAAAAAAAAATTAAAACTAATTATAAAAGTTAGCATGATTATTTAAAAAGACTACTATCCTCTCTTAGCATAGACCTAAAAATCATAATGTGGGCAGAGCATAAGGCTGCATATCATAGAATCATAGAATGACTTGGGTTGGAAGGGACCTTAAAGACCGTCTGGTTCCAACCCCCCTGCCATGGGCAGGGATGCCACCCACTAGATCAGGTTGCCCAGGGCCCCATCCAACCTGGCCTGGAACACCTCCAGGGATGGGGCATCCACAGCTTCTCTGGGCAGCCTGTTCCAGTGCCTCACCACCCTCTGAGTGAAGAATTTCCTCCTAACATCTGATCTAAAACTCCACTCTTTTAGTTTAAAACCGTTCCCCCTTGTCCTGTCATTGTCTGCCCGTGTAAAAAGTCGCTCTTCATCTTTTTTATAAGTCCCCTTTAAGTACTGAAAAGCTGCACTGAGGTGTCCCCGGAGCCTTCTCTTCTCCAGGCTGAACATCCCCAGCTCCCTCAGCCTTTCTTCACAGGAGAGGTGCTCCAGCCCTCTGATCATCTTCATGGCCCTCCCATGGACTCTCTCTAACAGGTCCACATCTTCCTTGTGCTGGGGGCCTCAGACCTGGTTTCAGCCACTCCAAGTGGGGCCTCACGAGGGCAGAGCAGAGGGGGACAGTCACCTCCCTCCACCTGGCCATGCGTCTGTTGATGCAGCCCAGGACACGGTTGGCCTTCTGGGCTGCAAGCGCACACTGCTGGCTCATGTCGAGCTTTTCGTCCACCAGCACCCCCAAGTCCTTCTCTGCAGGGCTGCTCTCAATATAATCATGTATTTTCTTGTGTAGAGCCGAGTAGTACAGATATTGTACCAGAAGAGCTTTATCAGGAGAAATATTAAAGCATTCAGTTGAAGTCAAGCATATAAAGGGAGTAATTAGAATTTTTGCAACAGCTAATGCCTTTTGATTAAATAAAAAAAATAACCTCCTTGAGTTCTGATTCTGTGGCTTCAGATAATTTCAGTGTACCTTGAGTTAAGTTACAAGTTACAGTAATTCTGCTATGGATAATGAGAATAAAAGCTCCCCCCCGCCCTCCCCCCAAAAAAGATTGTAAAAATAAGAAAAAAGTAACCTTAAAAATAAGGTTGAGCATGACAGATAGTTCACCTCCTGACATACTTTTGTGACACATGTGGCCAAAACCAGTGAACATATTGTGACACTCAAGAAATATATGCTTGCTTAAAATGCTACATTAAAAATAAAACGTAATAAAGATACAAATTACTAACAACCTTGTTCATTTTAAGATTTTTAACAAACCTTCCTTTTTCTCCCTTTTCCATGTGTATTCATGACTCAGTTCCATGTGATCAGCAGGTAGGTTGTAGCTACCATATATTTTCTTCATTTATCTGCTCTCTTTTGAAAACTATGAAAGCTACCCCCATTTCCTGTTGCAGTCACAGTGTCACAGTGTTGGGCTGTTTGTTGTTTCTTGTCCACTGGGTAAAGGACAACTTGCAAAGCCATGGTTCTGCCTTTGTTGCAGATCCATCTTTGCTTATGTCTGGTTTTTTTTTTTTTTTTTCAGGAGTTGTGTTTTCCACTAGAGTATTTAATGCATTCTTATTTTATGTCTCCTCTTCAAAATAGTGCTTTCAGGGGAAATTGTATAATCATAGTATTATAGAATCACAGAACGGTTTGGGTTGGAAGGGACCTTAAAGACCATCCAGTTCCAACCCCCTGCCATGGGTAAGGACACCTCCCACTAGACCAGGTTGCCCAAAGCCCCATCCAGCCTGGCCTTGAACACTTCCAGGTATCCACAGCTTTTCTGGGCAACCTGATGGGTAAACACAAAATGGGTAAACATAAAAGCTATTAAATGTGTAGTGTAATTGATACAAATTATACATATTCCATGAACACGAAAGAGTTAATATTAAATGTTCCTGTCCTAATAATTAGTGCAGATAGTAGCTAAGCATTAGTCTGTTTGATTAGCTCTTATCCCTCTTTCTTTCCAGACACCCTATGAAGACATTATCTTCGGGTTATGTTCGTGCAGCAGTCCAACATGTTGCACTTGTTCTGAGGAAATACCATCTAACTCAGTGCTTCTGTTTCAGATCCTTTAGTTATCTGCCAATTTACTGTGTGAAGAAAAATCACATTAAAATACATCATGCAGTGCCTTCAATTGGTACACCTACAGCATTTTCTGTAAAACATTTGTATGGATATTGGAGAACCCCCCCCCAAATCCTGCTAACTGTTCTAGAAAGTGTCATTGAAAGATCACACTGCAGCACGTCTGCCAAACAGAAGACAGGGAAACAAAATGCAGAGAGGGGGCCATGTAGTTTACTTGGTTCCTGCTTATTATTGCTGTGATTTAATACTGCTACTGTTCAGGTACTCTGAATTTACGTTATTAAAGATAAACTTTGTCCTAGTGGATCAATATTTACCAAAATTTGATCTGTTGATAAACTTACCTATGGCGTTTTGTGAAATAAATTGCCATATACAAAGTCATTAATAGTAAGACAGTTGACCTAATATTTTTACCTGGTGTTTAACAGCTTTTGTTGGATATTTTAAAGTAATACTTGAGCAGTGTGTAAAGCCAAACTTAAATGTTAATGATTATGTGGTTTGTACAGATCAAAGTAATGTTCAGACAACACATTTTGAATGTGAATGGTGGCTTAAATTTTATCAGTTTCTGTGAAATGACACAGTGTTGAAACAACATATGCTTTCAGATGAACAGATCAATGACGTGCAAGTGTTCCAGAAGTCGCTGTTAAGATGCTGAATGCTGATTATAAGTTGAATCAAATTGCATCTGATACTGCTTTCTGACCTGTACTGGAAATAGGACTCTGTCTTTTTACTGCATAGGAGAAGAATGATTGAAGGTACTCTGAAAACTGAAGATGTTGTCGATTATTTCTTCCTTGCTTTTGTGAGCTTGAGTAGAAACGTCTAAATCATCAAACAGGAAGGGTGGCAGTGTTGTGTTGGTTCAAAGATCCAATGCTTCGGGCAGAGCACAGAACTTGGAAACCACATGCACATACTTTTCTGATATCCTGCCAGTCTTCAGCTATTCTTGCTCAGGACTTCTTGAGCCCAAGATACTATTTTTTGAGTTTAGTAGCCTTTGACAGAATTTCCCTGCATGAATTTTCTACTATATCAATTTGTGTTAAGGTTAGTATTTGATCAACCTCCTTCCTGCAATCCCATTTTTAAAGAATTGGGGAGAGCAGAATATGAGTGTTGTCACAAGAAAACTTAGGCAGATAAAAAGAGGGATTTGATTTCTCTGTCTTTGCAAATTGAGATCTTATCTGCTAAGAAGTGTGTTTGTCTATGTTCAGTATTTTAATGTAAGTATGTACAAGAGAACAACAGATGTGTTATCTTGCTTTGAAGTTTCTCTCTCATGGGCTTTTACGAATGAGGAGACTTAATTAAAAGAAAGTAATTATCATGTCAATTTTATTGAAAAATTGTATATTCAGATCTCCTTTTCTTTAGATGTCTCTCATAAAGGACTTTTCTGAGAACCCATGATATGAACATACCTTGTGCTTATGAAGCAGGATGAGCTGGCTAGAGCTGCAGCTCTGTAATTTAGTTGTATTAATTTCTGCTAACTAAGAAGAATAATTGAGCTGGGATCTTAAAACTGTTTTTGAATCATCTTACTGGTTGGCCCTCAAATTAGAAAATTTTATGAAGAAGGAAAAAGTTACTTCATCTGCAGAAATCTGAGTCAGAGCACAGCTATATTATGCAAATCTGGAGAGTAAAAATAGCTTTGAATGCAGGGCTTGTTTTCATTAGCAACGGGGTAAAATGGATAGTGGGTGTCTCTAATCAGCACGTTTCGAGTGCAGTGTAGAAGGTTAAAGATAAAATATTCATAGCAGAAAATGCCTTTTCCCCTTATATCGAAGAGCAATTTAAAAGTTTAAGGCAAAAATGGACCATTTGTTCACATGTATGTGTGTATGTATATGTGTGTGTGCACTTATAGTTAGATATGGGCATATATCTATGTAATGGTAGATCATTAAACCTTACCCACCTATCACTGAATTAAATTCAAATTTTATTTCAACTTAAGTCCTTAGGACAGATTACTGGGGGGGGAAACAGATATGAACAAAGTATCTAATGTAAAACACCCTAAAATCACCGAGGAGAGATGAGTTGATAGAGTCACGTAATCCTGGTAGCTAGCTGAGGAGGTTGAGCTCCCTTCCTCTTTCTCCTTCTCCATCCCATCCATATGAGCTCTCCTAATTAGGTGCAAGAAAAGATTCCTTCCCAGCACCAGCTCTGGTGATCAGTCTCATTGTGAGCGTGAGAATCAGACACAACAGCCAGGACAACTAAAAGAAAGATTTTCCATAGCTCCTTAGAGACATGATGTGTCTATCCTGCCCAGGGCATGCACCGAGGGAGTTTTCATTATGACTTTGGCTGGAAACAATTTATGGATCTGACTCATGATATTCGATAATCTCCTTTAACTGATTCTCGGGTTGATTCTGACCTTCTCAGTCCTTACTCATTTGAATGGTCTTTTGTTCATGCACGAGGACTCAAAAGGCTATTTGGCAGTAGAAGGTGGTAGTCCACTAATTAGAAGGGGAAGATAGTAACCTGCTGAGCTTGACTTGCTTGTCACTTATTAGTGCTTTCCAAGGGAACTGTACTTTGTATCAGTTATAAAATGTGTTTACTTCTACAGCACTCGCTGCCTAGCACATCAATAATTACAACCTACAGAGCTTACTTCATAGCAGCACTATGAACATTATATTCTGTTCGCCGCGTTACTGTTAGATGCTAGGCTGCCGCACCACTTTCCTTCTTGCTGAAACACTGTGGGAGGATGTACTTAGTGAGGTATTTTGAAAAGGGAAAATTTAGCTCAGGGTGAAAAGGCATGGGTTTTTCTTCAGTTACAAGAAAAATGTAAGTTTGTCCTGTACGCATCGCGTACCTGGTTGTTGTTGCACTCACAGTCATAAACAGCGCGTTAACAAACAGAGCTGTTGGGAATGCAGCATAGGGCGATGTTCGTGCGGGGATTAGCTCTCATACAGTGTGCTTGGTTGCTGGCTGCAGGACTCTGCATCACAAGGGGCCTTGCAAGGGCATCTCCAGCTGCATGGGGAAAGAGACTCACTCGACCTGTTGTGCTGAATTCCCATAACGTGGCTGCTCCTTGCTTCTTTGTGACCGCTTCTGTATATATATAATTCATTGCCAATGATTATCCTAAACTACACGCAGAACATCACTTAACTGTGTGCAGAAGACTGTCTTATGTGACTGTTTTTGCATCTGCAGGAATGGTTTCTGCTGACTGTTTAAAGTACCTATGTGCAGTTTGATCAGTTCTGCAGCAGGACCTGCCTAGGGAGTGTCTGGCATGGCCAGATCCCCCCCGCAGGATGTTAATCTACACATTGGAACATACAAATTGGTCTGCACGCAGCAGGAGCTGCGTTGGGGAGTGCCTGAAATTCCCACCCGCAGAATCCTGCACCAATTACATATATCGCTGTGAAGGAGGCCGGGAGCTCAGTCAGCCACCGTGGCTCTAGCTGGTGTGATGTTTCAAATTGGTCCATTTTGCATCTAGCTGGGGGTTCCTGGATCACTGGGGAATTTCTGACTCAAGCGCATGGGTGTGAACACAGGCACAGCTCTGAAATTCAGCTGTGCAATTCTAACCATCGGACAAACTTGAATTTCATATTAGCAACTTGTTTCATAGCTCTTTGCCACATCATATGATACATACCCAAACCTGCACCTCACGTGGATTTAGGACAGTGGCATGGGTGGAAGTGACTGGAATACGGATTTCGTGTTACAGCCATTTCAAGACCTTGTAACATTCTGGACATGCAGTATAGGGAGGAATTGCGTTTCTGTTTGTGTAACAGGCTTGTCAAGCTTTTGTCCCCAAAAATTTTGGAAGTGGAATCGACAGATAAAATAAAGGAGTGTTTGTTGCTGTCATACTCATCCGCTTGCAGAGAAAATTATGGGTTTTGATGTTCACATATACAAAAAAGCTGGTTGTACTTGGAAGGCCACTTTTCAGTGTTTGCAGCAATAGCTAATAGCACTGTGCATTCCTTTGCTTAGAGTTAAGGGTCATTCACTGAACAGTGAGTAGTCTGGTCCGTCTGCTCCAACTGACCGAATATGTTATGGGGACTCTATTCTGTATACAGTCCTGGTACTCCAAAGGATAATTCTGGATGATTTACTGGACAGAAAAGCCAAGCATGATCACACCCAAGAGGCAGTTCTTAAGTATTGCATGCTATTCTGTTTCCTCACCAAAGGCTCTTATTTAGTGGGCAGGGAGAGGGAGGATTTTACAAATCTTGCTGTGGTCATCATAGGGGCTGACCAAATGCTTGGCGGAGAGACCAAATCACCTTCTGGGTAGGAGGGAGAAAATAACCAGCCTGTCTTCCTCGCTGAAATCTTTTTATTGAAGCATTTCACTAACAGGAGAAAATTCAAACTAATGTGAGGAAGCAAGACAGTCATCCTGCAGATGGTATGAGTTATGCAAGGAAGAGTATCTGTACTGTGTAAATAATTTGTCACTCAATTTCCAGGTGATACGTTTACTTAGGTACGAGTAAAAAAGTAAAAGAACATTTTATTTATCTGTTTTTTTAAACACTTTGTCATAAGTGTGCGTATTGATCCAAAACAGTATAAACCCTATAGAGTATCTAATGTTAAAAATTAGAATTAATAGGCAACTAACAGATTTTCTCTTAATATGTTCGTAAGATTTTCAAGGACTGATTATTATTTAACAAGTGCATCCATTATATTAAATAATAAGCTGATAATCTTCAGGAAAGTGACTTCTGGTATTTCAAATTTTGGACAGTTTTAATTACCTAGTTCCAACAAGTAGCATAATTTCATGAAAGACTTCATGCTTTCACAGTAAATAGATGGAATGAGGTTTCTGGTAGAAAAGTCTGCGGAATGGAAATTCCATGTAAATTTTTCATTAGCACTCTGCCATTAAATCCCTCTCAAAAGTTCACAGTCGATGCAGGGCTTATAAACATTTTCAGTGACATTTTCAGGAAAAAGTAGGCTGAAGTTGGAAGTACTTACTAACATAAGGCGGAGGCCTTATGAGGCAGTGATTAGCACGCTATCTTAGTATTTACGGGAAATGGATTTTTCCATTGGTTTTTTCAAGGTCTTCTTGTTCCTCTTTATATCATAGTGGAATGATGCAAGGGCTGGAAGTCATCGAGGCGTATGAATAGGGACCAAGTAAGTATCTCAGATCAAGATTAATAACATTCCTGTTAATAACTATCAAATCCAATCTGCTTTTCCTCCTTTCTCACTTTCTCCTCCAGTGTTCTCACCAAGCAAAGAAACAAACAAACCCTTCCCCCCAGAACAGCAGGAATCGCCATTTTAATTTGAACTCACAATAGGACAAGGATAATGCTGTTTAAGTTCAGTCATAATCCATATGGAGTTGGCTCTGGTCTGTAGCTTTTTTGCTAATGACACTGAAATAATTACTACTCATTGACCTTTAAAGAAGAAAGCTGATTTTTCTTACCAGATCATAGATGTTTATCTATATTTAACTGTTTTGAGTACTCTCAGGGTAAATGTTCTAGGTCCTATTATGTTAAATACGGGATAATTACTGTTTGATGTATTGAGAGAGTGGAAGAAAGAATGTGTGGGATTAACTTCAGTAAGTGTGTTTTATTTCTGTATGGTTGGTTGGTTTTTACAATTATTTGTAATAAATTTGTATCATGCCTGAGTACTGCAAACATTCTTTAGTTACATTATGGAATGTGTAGGTGTATGCATAATTCAGATGGGCTAAAACACTAAGCATTGCCCAAATTGCTTGTGAAATATGACAGGAAAGATGTCTCTGGGGAAATGTAGGTACTCATACGAGAGGTTAATTTTGTGTGCTAACTGCAATTGCATTCAGAATCTTTGGGTTCACTAGCAGTGCACACATTGTACAATTCCATCCAAAGTGATAAAAACATTGGCTGCTTGTATATACTTCATAAATAAATGCACACGTAATACCTTTGGTACAGAATTATTGCAGAGGTTACCCGGGTGGTTACAGTTGTTTCTAAGGCTTTACAACATGTTGCATTTTAATTGCTTTCACAATTTTCAAAGCTTAGAACATTCTCAAACTTCTGTGTTTGGTGGAATAATAAAAGGATATGTGAAGGTATTTTCTCATTTTGCAATTCTAAAAGAAATGTCATTTAGCTACTTCCACAAATTGAAAAAATCAAATACATGTTTTTCTCCTTCACCAAGTAGGATTTAATTCTACCCTATTAATTGGGCTCTTTCCATTATTTTTATTTTACTTTATTATGTTTATTTTATTTTATTTTATTCTACTTCTTAAGTATAAGAGAAATTTCTGCATTTTTTTGTCTTCAGGAGATGGACACACTTATTCTGCTCACTTATGCAAATAGTCTTTTCCCTTTTGCTTCAGAGATGATGCATTCTTTAGCATAGTTACAAGCATCAAAAAATTAGCTGCTCTATATGTAAACCATTTCTATTCACTAAATTGTGTTCACTGTGTGTCCATGAGCAGGTGGATTCCAAAGTGTTTGTCACAGTCTGTACATATTTTATCCTATCACTAAGGTAATTTCATCGGTAATTGTCTTCCTGGGACAACTACGTTGGAGGGCAGTTTAATAAATCTGAGACCTTTTTGCTATCAAACTTTTTTATATATGTGACAATTTAAGGCTAAATAGCAATGGATTTAAGGTATATAAAGAGACTTGTTATGATCTTGATAGAGTATCTAGGTAATAGATCCCGTTAAAAGGAAAAAATATTTTGATTTGTATAAGGGATTTCTTCTTAAAATGCAAAATCTTGTCATAATATGACAGAACTACATAATTCATTATTCAAATTTTAAATTTATAGATGAGCTTTCAAAATTGAATTCAAGATGAACATTTAACTTGTTGCTTGTTTTTATTATTTTAATTAAATGTATACTCTTGACTGTGAGTTCTTAGGTGGATTTGAAAAAATAGAATTGCACTTAAGTAATATATTTGAAATACAGGTAGATATCTTTTATATTGGGTGTTCATTATGTTGCCAATACCTGGCCTGGGAGTAGTTAAATCTGTTAATATGCTAAAACATAAAAGAATATATTAAGAATGTATCTGAATATAACAAATATTATAGGGTGAGTACAAATATGTTTTAATAAGCAGAATCGCAGTAAAATTTTCACTAGCACACCCATTGTCTCTTATTGAGAGAGTACGTGTAGACATGAATGGGCGTCTCCTAAAGGGTGTTTGCCCATAGATTTTTATTTCATCACTCCAAAAATCAAAAGATGCAGGGCTGTAGTTTTTGTTCTTTGGGGGTACAGAGATGGTAGCGATAAGTGTCATATTTAGGTCCTGAATGTAAGGATAATAATCAAGGTCATAATGGCATTTGCATTAAAAGAAGAAAAATAACATTCATCAAAAATCAGGGGAAAACTTTTTTTTTTTTCTATTACTCAATTTATTTTACAGAGTAGCTGAAAATTGCAACAGTGAAAGGTATGTATCAGCCATAGTTCTTGTTTTGGTCTTCTGAACTGAGCTGTATTCCTGCTGTAATGGTGAAATTAACTTTGAGCTTTAAAAACACAGAACTTTTCCTCATGTCATTTCTTGTTCTTCCTCAGAGTATGAGGAAATTCTGCAGTTTGATGAAATGAGGGATTCCCCCTGCTAAAAAAAGTCCAGTTCACGTAATCTGCTCCAGAGTGGGAACCGATATATACAATCAGGAAACATATTTAAAGCACTCTTCTGATTTGAATTAACTTGCTAATGTAAATACACCTGTATTGGAGTAGGAGCACAGAGCTGTTCCAAGCTTAGGAAAAGTGAAGGTGGTGAAGCTTAGGAAAGAGAATATCAGGAACCATTTGGAATATGAGTGCTTTGTTTTGCTGTGAGGAAAGCATATAAATGTAAGAACTAGGACCATGAACATTTGCTTCATGGAGGACTGATATGAAGCAATTTTGAAGAGGGGAACAGAAGAACACTTTTTTTCAAAGAGAGATCCACATGCGCGTTTTTGTCTGTCGGAAAGCCTTAAGTTAGATGGGTGTCTTTTATCTAAGAAGAGAATTGAGATTTCTCGATGCAATGATCAGGAAGTATCTATGTGGAGATAAGAGTTGTGGTTCTTTAGATTCCCCTTTAGAGAAGGGAAAATGGAATACAGGGTTACTGTGATTTGAAACCAAGAAGTGTAGTCAAGAGATGTAGGGATGCTGTTTTTCATTAATTTTGGATTGTTTTTAAATAACAGCTAGACTAAGCATAGTAACAACTTTTCAAGCAGCAAGTAGCTTCATCTTTGCAATCTACCAAAAGTCTTTCTCAAAGACACCGCATCTAAACAGAGCTTCTGGGCTGCAGGCAGGCATTAGTATGTCAGCTGTATATAAAGATGACATTGGATGGCACTGATTCCTTCTGGCTTTAAAACTCATGAATATGTACATAGTTCAAATAGCTGAAATTGTAAGAAAACTTTCTCCCTATGACTGAATTCTTTCCTGTGTCAAAAAAAAAAAAAA
>VXAA01006397.1:145115-271384 GCA_013399115.1 Anseranas semipalmata
AAAAAAAAAAAAAAACCAAGACCATATCATCCTCAAAGTGTTTGTAAGCACAGAAGAGGTTAAACAACTGGCTGACTCCTTAAATGCATGGAAAGATTTATACCTGACCAGCAGTACTCCCATTCACTCTGTAGAAGCCCCACTGTATGTATTAGGCATTACATCAATTTCAGGAAGAGTAAGGTTGAAAACAGTTCAACAGCTTTTTTATCCAGCATTTTCTAGTAAGTAGAAAAGTTTATCTATTAAGTCAGCAGTGAGCAAGCAATCCTTAATTTTATTGTGTGAGCACTGATATATACTTAACAGCTATTTAAAGCTCGTCAGTAGTTAGAGGATCCCATTTATGCACTGGCCCCTGTGTGCCTGCTCCTTGGGACAACCACAGGGGCAGGGAGGTTCAGTGAAGTAAGCTTCTCGGATAAATATCCTGCTTCTCTTCTCCTTGATAACACATTTTCATGCTGTAGTATCTGTAATTTCTGTTGCCTTTATGGGTTTCTGTTTTTCAGCAGTATATGTCTTCCTAGCTCCTCCATATTGTTGCAGTATTTCTGTTATCTTGTTTTTGATACTTCATGTCAACATGGCAACAAATAATACTATAAGTATTACTTTCATGGAAAACTGTTCACATGATAAATCGTAGTAGCGTCCCATTTTTTTTTTTCTGTTAAAGATACAACTGATACAAGGAACTCGGACCCTTTGTATATAAACACAGTTGCAAGTTGTCTTTCATTTTCCTCTTTCTTGTTCTCTTACATAGCATTATTGTTGTTTTAGAGTAGGACATAAAAATACAAGAGGTTAACTGCTGTTTGAAATAGTTTACATTCTTTACCAGAGGGATTCTGTTCTCTCAAAGATAATAATTTGGGTCATCATCAGCGCGAGAACTGTATCTGTTTGTGTAGAACTTGCAGTAATTTCTAAAAAGAACACTGATTTTTTTATATGTGTTTAGTATTGACAGCTAATAGATCAATAATCAATTGGAGTGGAAGCAGGAGATTGGGAATTTCAATATTTAGAGGGCCAAAATATATGACAAAAGTCAGATAGGAGCATATTTAAATGTAAGCCACCACTGCTACACATGCCTTGTTTAGCTTATCTGCAGTATTCTTTGTCTTATGAATGAGAATTTGAGCTGTCCATTTTATAGAATTTGAATCAACATTTTAACTGATTGATTTTAAGATCTTCTTATTCCTGAAGTGTTGAACTATGTGTCCCATCCATATTTACACTTCCTTTTCTGCAACGTGGTGAGAATAACTGGACACTGCAGTCACTTCCTCAGCGATCTTTTATGTAGTGTCTGTCCAGAAACCTGCTCCACTCCAGCTTTTCCCAGATTCTTTTCCAGGGTAATTTCCTCTTCCTCTGCTCCAAGAAGTATGACTGTGGTTCTGATGGCTTTTCAAGGAAATGAGAAAATCCCAGTGTTTCCACTTCAGTTTTTCCTGGTTTGATGTTTCATCACAGTATTCTGTATAGCTCTGATTCTATTGCTTCCTATTCTTTCCAGTTTTATATTAATATACTGCTGCTCAGTTTTGCTGGAACAATATTTAAGCCCTTCATGGTATTTCTTTAGTAAGCATGAAAGGAAAAATGAATTATTTCAACTGAAAGGTCACATTTTACTTCCCAGAGAAAAGAAAATATTTTGGAAGTCGAGACAAATATGAAGTTTCAGAATATGTCTTTCTCTAATCTTGGTGTTTCATAACGTGGTGTGTTATCACAGTACGTGAATGCTACCTGCGTGTACCCAGCAGCAGTTCCATAGGTTTTTCACCATGCCTCCCTTGTACTGCTAGAGGTAAGGATTTTTTGGGTTACTGACAATGAAAGCTTAGAGACAGAGGATAGTATTCACAAGGTAAATGTCATTTGGAGTAGAACAAGTTCTCCACAAGAAGTTTACCCATAATTTCTTGAAGACCTTGAGTTTGTTTAATCTGCCCTAGCAGATTGTTCTACAGAGAAGAGTCACTTACTCCTCCATATAACAATGGAAATGCAGTTGTTGGTATAATTCATAGGTCTTAACTTGGCTTTCGGCGCAAATGACACTTGACGTGTTTGTTGTTTTGACCATTAAGTCAAAAGTCTGTAAACCAGAAGCTGAGAAGGCAAATAGTAAAGAGACCTCTCAGTGGCCTAAGCAGAGGAGAACACAGGGAATAGTGCAATGCTGATGAAACTTGTGTTTCATCTTTGTGATCAGTTTTAGGTACTATGAGCTTGAAGGTGGTAAGTGAATTAAATAAACAATAGTCATATCCTTATACAAGAACAGAGCTTCTTATTGAAATGGACACAAAGGAGGCAGTTTTTGTAAAATGATGTGATAGATTAGCCTGTTTTTAACAGTCATTAATATCTTAGGAATATTTTACATTTCACAAATTGAAGGAAAATGTTAGGCATAAAAGATCATAATGAGATGAACATGGATTAATTTGAGTTAATAAAATCACCCAGATCGTTCTCAAAATATTTCTTGTGAGGAAGCCTGATGCCAAAACAGTTTGCTGCAATTTGTTTCGATATGTATACACCTAGTGTTTTTCCAAAAAGTAGATACAAATACCTCCCTAAACTTCTACTTCAAATACTTTTCTGCTGATAGCTCTGGTGGTAAAACTGTGTCCTTTAAGAGACTTTCCCTTCCTAGCATTTGGAGAAAAAATTGCAGAACTTCTTCTTCATGCAAGTTTATTAGATGGCACTGCAAATCTCTGACAATCAGCCTGAACCTAAGGAATGGCAATTAGAGTTGTGGGTTCTTAGGATGGAATTTCATCCTTTCTTGACTGTAAAGATAAGGGTAAGTACCTGCTTATACCTTGTCATGCAGTTATTGACAGCTTAGGGTTTTTGTTTGTTTGTTTGTTTGTTTGTTTTTTAGCAAGATAGGAATAGGGGAATATTCTGGCTTCTTTGTATAAACTCCTCATGCAAGTCCAACTCTGCAACAGCTAGGAGGGTCAGGCAATTTGAACTAGGCATTCCAGAGAAAATGGATAGATGCTGCATTAATGTTGAATTCAAGGAATGAAAGCATAAAATCATACAGCTCCTGAAATGTAAATCCTTCTTACATTACTGCTGGTGTTGCCAAGCTACTGAGTTACTATGAAAAATTGACTTTTTCAGCATCTATTTAAATGCTTGTAGTATTGTCCAATTCTAACTGCCCAATGTAATCCACTTTGTGCAGAGACCTGCACAGATATATAACTCGATTTACATATAGGTGATTGTTTGCATAACTACAGCTAATTGATTATATCCCCTAGATTTATTCTCTTAGGTCTGGCTTCTTTAGTTAATATATCAACCTTTTATAATTTAGCTTAAAAAAATTGTTGTTTTTTTTCTGAATATTTTTCTCTCTTTATTGTCCTTTCTGTTTGCTTTCTTTTTCTTTTTCTTTTTCTTTCTTTTTCTTCTTTTTTTTTTTTTCTGTTGGTCCTAACTTGATTTTTGTCAAGAATTAGTGTCTTTGACAGGAATAGACAAAACGTTTCCTTGACAGATAAGTTTGTTGAATTTTCCTAAGTGTATTGTGAACATACGGCTGTTTTGCAAACATATCTCAAAACCCTCTTTGGAAATTCTGCCTTGGAAGAAGATCATAGCCAAAAAAGCTTTAAGATCTCTAAAAGAAAAGCATATTTTGTGGCATTGCTATTCTGTTGCAAGACATAGTGTGTTATCTGGAATATAGGGCTGATCTTTGTTTACAAGGGAGTCTTTCTATCTCCAAAAGCAGACATTCAATTTGTAATGCCAGTTTTTAATTCCTGCTGTTAGTGACTACATTGTGAGAGATAATTACATGGTGTGGAATTGGTACAGAAGTGTGTTTACAGCAGCAACCTTCTCATTGTTTTGAATAGCGGTAATTTATAATGAAAGATTTTTATACTGTGTTTACTGATATGCTAAGATACCTCTAAGGGTGTTTTTTTTTCCCTTCAAAAATCGTTACTTTACAATCCCTCAAAAATAGTTTTGGGAGGGACATAACGAACGTTACCATGTAAGACTGCACTAAGCACGTTCTTGAAACAGGGGTGAGAGCCACTCTGGTAGCTGTCATGCTGAAGTCAGTCCCAACAGTGGGATTGGCCTGGGATTTTTCCTTGTAATTTCTTACATCCAGAGGCAGCTGTTATGTTTTAAGCATTAAATAATCTTGCAACCAAGCACATTTGCTTTTAAGTGTGCTATCTTCTCCTGTTCAGTGAACTGGAGGGCAAGAGTTCTAACAAGCAGAAACTCAGTCAAATTACTAATGATTTTTTAAAACTTATTTTTAATAAGCAGGGTCATCACTGCATTTCTTTTCCTGAGAAGCCATTTGTGGCTATGGGACTGTGAAATTTTCTCCCGCTCTACCATATTTATTCTGTATATATTAAAAGTGCCTTAGTGTTCTGACTGCAAACAGTCTCAGTGGTTTGTGGGTCGGTGGGGTTGTGGCTGAACAGCTCAAACCGGCCTCAAGGGCTGCGTGCTCATCTAGCCACCTGGAAGAATGGAAATAGCCATAGCCATCGGAAATTACCTTCCTCTCTGACAGATAGGTAGGAGTTCTCTCCTTCTTTTTTTTTTTAAATATGTTTATTTTGCTTCTGCATGAGATGCAATAAACATTGCAGTGTTCATAATTTTAATGCTGCTTTTCTTAAAGGCTTGCTGAATTTGTGTCACTCAGCTTTCTGATCATTCAGCCAAGCTGCTTATTTGACTTGCCTGTGAGTGACTCATGTTTGGAAAACCGGTTCGTACTTGTACAGTTCAAGATCTGGTATACTTAGTGCTTTGTAGGAGCGATTATGCTTATTCTCTGAGAAACAAAAGATGCTCCTGCCAGTTGGCTGAGGACATGCATTAACAGCCTGCCCTTTCAGCTGAACTTAGGTGCTCCGTCACAGCAGAACAAAAATAAGAATCTGAGGAAATAACTTGAGGAAAGCTGAGCTGAATGAGTAAACCCAGTTAAATCTTGGCCCTGTCTAAGTCTTTGGCATTGAGCCTGCTGACATTCCTTCTCCAGACACACTCGGAAGCCACGGAGGCCTGTGAGGTGGCTGCCTCTCTGCCACGAGAGGATCCACGGATCCAACCTCCCAGCAGCAAATGAAGGCTTCAGGAGTTGCTTGGGCCTGTACATGTTGTCACGCTGTCCCCTGCGTGTCATTCAGTAACACCAAACTGGAATTCTTCGCCTTCTTGCTGTGGAAAATCAGCCAAACCAACTCTCTGAGTCTCAACTTTGCCATTTTGTTTTGCTTATAATAAGCGTATTACCTACCTACATTTCATTTTGTCAGTCCTGTGAGAATTCTTTAGCTAATGTTTATACAGCTTCTGAAAGTATAAAATACTCTCTAGATACACTTTGTAAGTATATATATTATCTAATAAGTCTAATCATTATAACAAATTGATCTGCTAATTATGAGCCGTATTCTTGTCATTTAGATCTTTTTTCCTCATTTCAACCACTTACATGATTTGCTCTTTTTTTCCTCCTGTGTGTTTGCACTGTGGTGTGTATATTTACATTGTTTTTGTACATGAGCTTCTAAGAATATCTGGGCACAACCCAAAATTAAAATTGGAATGTTCTGTAGGTTTTAGTCAATTTTATTTAGCCTTGTTTTCCCAAACCAGTCCATTTTATTGGAATTGAGTTTTTTTTTTAAAATAACTATGGTGTTAGGCAAAACCCAATGATTTTTCAGCTACACATTGTGTTATCACATGCGTAATTATGAATCAGAAATTCAGAACAAACAAGTCTTTGTTCTTGATACAGTGTTAGCAGGTGGGGTGCCTCTCAGGGCACTCCCTTATATTTCAGAAACCCAGAGATTTTGGTGAAGATAAAGTAGTGTTCTCTTGTTTCTAGTCTTTTTGCTCACATTTTCATTACAATTGGTTAAATCCTTGTGATATTTTCCTCATACTCTCCTGCAAACGCACATATCCATGTGCAACAAGGTTTTATTCTTTTTTTTTTATAATAATTACAGATGAAAATACTGTTTATGAGAAACTGAGCAAACGCTATATCAGCATACATTTCTGTGAGCACAGAAATGCAGTCAAAATCTCAATTCTCGCATGAAACTAGATGTGGAATAATACTGTTTGTCTGGGTTATGTTCATGGTATAAATCCCATTGTGAGGGTTAGTGAGGCAAAGAAGTGCACAGAGACTGTGTAGGTGATTTTCCTTTATATGCCTCGCTGTCCTATTCTCAATTTCATGCTGCATTTTTCTCGCTGCA
Source organism: Anseranas semipalmata (assembly GCA_013399115.1). Lineage (NCBI taxonomy): Eukaryota > Metazoa > Chordata > Aves > Anseriformes > Anseranatidae > Anseranas > Anseranas semipalmata. The sequence continues at coordinate 151,436 of VXAA01006397.1, forward strand.
TGCTCTTGGTGCTGGCAGATTACTGTCACACATGAGCACTCACCAAAAAGTCTTTGGACCAGTCCTGTTACATTCACCAAAACTGTGGTTTGTGTGGATTTTTAGGCTACAGCTATACCAAAATAAATAATATCTAGGAATATTCTTGGGCCCTGGCATTCAGTAGTCTGTACTTTTTACAATAGCCTGTGGCTAGCTTTTGGCTTGTGCTAGCCAGTTCTTTCCCAAGGAATCCCAAGGAATTTTGGAAGCCAAAATGTTTCAGGAGATACATCCAGCAGGCAGTTTGGTTATGCTCACCCTGCTTTGAAGACTGAGGTTTTCTTCACATAGATGCAGTCGTTCCGTATACAGTTGGCCTCTGTGCTCAGGAACGTTCCTGGATACATTTAGTTTAACAATATAGATGCAGCCTAGATGTCTAAGACCCAGACAGCACTCCAGATTGCCTACCTCCCAGCAGTACCTCATTTGTTTGGTGCCTGGCTGACCAGCATGACACTCCCACTGACAGATGTGACAGAAGAAACATCTGTGCGTGCACAGGAGACCCCTGCACTGCGAGGTGAGAGCCTGTCTCCTGCCAAGGTGATGTGAACTAGCAGTAGTGCTTAACTGTCAGGGCTGGAGAGTCGTGAAGGAACAAAAGATCTGGAATTATGGCATTTGTGGCCAATTTAGGCCAACCTCTCACTCCATTGTGTGCTTGCTTGCTTTTGGACCCTGTGCTCTCACATTCCTGGCTGGAAAGGGCTCTTACTCCTGGTACGTTGTCTTTACAGTTAAGACACTTGTTGATGGCACTGGAGTTCTACGCTGAAGCATAGGTAGCCTAAAATGAAGGTCTTTGTCTTGGAAAACTGTAACAATTATGCAAAATGCAGGTAATACCATCATTTTACCTTCATTCCTTCCTACATTTATAAAACAGCTGTCATTTGTCCTATGAGGTATCTCTCCTATGCGGCAGCTGAACAGCCAAAGTCCTGACTAGATAGAAGATCTTCTAGTGTTTCCTACTGTCCAGCTTTACTTTCTGGCTAAGCGTTCTAACTGTTGGAGGACCAGTGTGTTTCTTGTAGCTGAGGGGAAGAGGGAAGGTGGAGATAACAGCTTCAGTTCATCTCCTTTACCTTGTGAAGGCCATTAATTTGTAGTCACTGGGGTTCCTAAGCAAAGCCTAGCCTGTTCTTGGTCTGCTGCCCCTTAGACTGTCATCATTGCTGGCATGAAGTCAGCTTCAATGAAGCCAGTGGAGACATTCCAGCTCTGATTCGGTTTTATAACCATAGGCATCTAGTGATACCCCTGCGTATTCCACCTGGCCTCCATGTTCTGCTCAAGAAACGTGCAGGTTTCCTTTTCTTCCTCTGTGATTTGGATATGGTAGTGCAGCTTAAATGGCTCTAAATGCTCATGTTTACATCACTGAATAGAGAGCCTCCTTTTATACAGCAGAGCCAGGATTTTCTCTCTTATGCTTAGTATTTTATAATCGCTTTGTTTGCCTACAGGTCCTTTGTGTGGATGAAGTTTTGATTCTGTTTAATAAATGATTAATCATCCTCTTTTTTGTCTCTGCTTGTTTTGGTCTCTTTCTGTGCATATACAGCTTTTGTAAATCAGTTGCCCACTGACTGCTCCTAATCATTTTTGGTTGATCCATGGTGAGGCAATAGACATAGATCATCAGCCGCCTCTGGCTTTCCTTCTTTAAATGTGACCCATTTACTTTTCTCCATTTTTTGATTTTATCATTCCATTAATTTCTGCAGTCACTTGGATTTTGGAACAGCATACAGACATCTGGCAGAACCCCAGTACAGTGTGTTTTCCTGTCATAACTTGCTCTGACAATGAGTTGCATTTTTTTGACAATATAACAACCCATCCCTTTTCTGAGCTTTCCATGATAAAGTGCGGAAACTAAATGCGTAACTCTTTAATGAAATTTCTGGGACTATTACGGGTTCACTTCAAAACTGGTATTACTTGGAAACCCTTGTAAGGTATGCACAGTTCATTTTAATGTGTTCTGGCTCTAGAATAGCTAAGGTTCTCAGTTGTGCTAAAATGGCATCATTGCACTGTGTTACTTCCCTGTTCCTTTATGAAAACTGAGGTGAAAATCCTTCATGTAACAAGGGATTGGTAATCTGTTTTCTGCATGGAAAGTGCCCCCTGTCAAAATGAAAACCACAGTGGTTACAATCCTTCTTACATTCTTCCTTAAAACTTCCTTGAGCTGGGATACCTGCAGAGAGCCTGCGAGTTATGCAGCTTATGCACGTACTGTAATTTTTGATAATCATCATGTTTCATAAACTTTTAGCTACGCTCTTTTGCTTGTCACTTGTGCTGTATCTCATCTATGGTGTTTCAGAAATTACTGCATTGATTTGAGGCTTTCTGTTTGTTGCATACTTGGTGAGATGCACCATGATGCAGTTAACCAAATTTTTCAGATATTCCTACTCCAGTCATGGTGTCTTTTGAACTTTATTTAAATATATTAGATACAAGATTAACCACCTTTTTTTTTTTTCCTGGTGGTTAAGATGCCTTCAAAAACAGGGGATTTTTTAGGAATACATAATCCTTGGGAATGCACCATAGTAATACGAAGTTGTGCAATTTATTTTGTTTATGGTCAGTAAGATATCTTCTTGGATAGGCAAATGGTGCAAATCTCCCTTATAATAATGTAATACGCTAACATGAACTTAGACAAAAACTAGAATACTATAAATGCTCAATGATGTCACTTTATATGAGCATAGTATTTAGCAAAGCAGATCAGAAAAATGACAGTTGTTTTGTTGTAGGTGTGGAGACTCCACAGTGAATAGGGATGAGTGAAAGTGTATCAGCATGCATTTGGTGGAGTCTAGTGTCGACAGCATTTTTGAATAAGCATCCTTGTATAACAAAGTAAATGAGCAGTAACAGAAGAGAAGGAATCTCACTTTTCTAGCTCTAGGCTGTCCAAAGAAGAGGCTGTTAGCTGGCTGATATGATGAAAACATCAGGCTGTAAAAGATTTAAACTATCTTCCCTAGCCATAAAGGTGTATTGATCTAATCTCTATTATTGCAAGCGAGAACAAGCCTGCCTACTTATATAGGTGAAGTATTGACTATAGTGAGAGCCTTTTTCATCTCATTCACCAGTGTCTTACTTTTCTCGCACTTTGTTTCCATATTGATCTGGCTTGCCAGAACTAAGAACTGGCAAGCACTTGCAGTGCCTCTTGGCTACAAGTGTGGTCCCCTATTTTGTTGTCTATTTTACCTGTCAGTGGCACCATGGACTGAAGAAGGTATGTTGGTGGGGTGAGGGACTTTGTCACAATATTATGAGCTTTTCCACTCTTCCATGGCTTCAAGAGGTTTTGCATCTTTCATTGGCATGAAAGTGTTCAAGTGTTGCCACTGCCATGATGTATGCCTTTGTTTCCCAAACATCTGAGAGATTTTGTACCGTACAAATGAACATGGTTCTCAGGACATGCTGGGATCTCTTCAGTCAGTGAAAAGTTTACCCTGTGATGACATAGGCTACAATTGTAGAGACAAGGAACATCTTTCTGGATGAAGATGTCTAATACTTCTTGAAATTATTGCAAAATTTTTCTGCCTCAGAACAGCTGTGTATAGAACTTGGCAATTTCCTTGATTTTATGAGTGTAGTGTTAAAAGGCTTAGAAATTCCAGATAATATCTGAATTTCACCACTTTATGCAGCCCTATATGCCAACAAAGGGTATTCTGTCTCACTCTTAACCTAGACTGAGCTAAAGGAATGCCATCAGGAATGAACCTGGAGTTTAGAGGTACCATGTTGTTTATGTGCTGCTAGAGGCAACAATACTCACATCACGTGAGGAATTTAGTGCACATAATATCAATATAAAACACGTGACTCAGTCTCGGCATGCTAACGTTAAAACCCTTCCACGGCCCTGAAATGGACTTCTTCTTGTTCCGGAGGTGATTCCAAAGGTAACAAAAGTCACAGGTAAACAGCTTGTAGGAAGTAACATGACTGATGCAAAATAAATGTTCAGAGACAATAGAGGCGTTTCCAAGGTACGTGGAAACAGTTGCTGAGACTCTGTGGTTACAGAGGCAAAGTGCTTTTTGTCAAGCTGTTTAATAGTTATGAAGATAAAATTACAACATATGTTATCAATTAACTAAATGTAAATTTGCTAAAGTAATTTTACATTCAGAAATTACAGAAGAACAATTTCCTGGAGCACAGTCATAAATATTCTTTTCAGAAGCAGAAGGAATTCATATGCACACAAAATATACTTTAGTTATGCCTGTGTTAAATAGCTCACATTTGCCCATGTAAAGAAGTAATAGTCTGGGAGGTCACTTTTTACAAGGAATGTCTGAGTTCTGCTTCTCACCCATCTTAATCACTATCATTAGTTTCTCACTCTCTAAATGAGAGAAAAAATGGTTCTTCTAACCCATATAGATGCAAATATATGTTATTTAATATCTCCAGAATGCCTATAAATGTAAATCACTATGTAAGTGAGAACTTCATGTAGCCTATACAGTAAATGTTATACTTTTTTCAGATACAGCATGTTTCAATGTGACTAAAACTTTTCTTTTGAATTGATCCTCTGTAACTTGCTTAAATAAGAAAAGACTAATTGCGCTAAGGTAATATTTGACATAAATAAAGAGTATCCAGATGTACGAGACAGACCTCCAAAACCAAGTAGGGATAGTCTGTAATAAAATAAAATTATAAAAAAGCACGGCAGCAGAAAACTCAGAAATTCAGCAAAAATAATCAAATGATGTGATAGTTGTTATGCATCTCAAATTTGCTGGTGGCATTGATTTGGTGGGAAGGGGAGAGGAGAGATGGGTTAGTAGGCAAAAAGAAAAGAATTGAGATTAGCTTTGCCAAGCAGCTGAAGAAATTATGCTTTGTGGTAAATGGCCAATATAGAAAATATTCAGGAGAAAGCTGAGATAATGCTGGGAGAATTTCTCTTACCATTGGCAGAATGGGCAGTGGAGGCAAAGGAAAACAGGTCTGCATGTGTGACAGAGATGCTGAGAAGGCCTACACTGTACAAGTATTCTAATGAAATAGGAAAGAATTTCAATCTGGAGATGATTAACGAAGTATGTTTCTTGTATTGTACTTATTGGGAGACTTGGAAGGTCACCAGCTTGATTTTTAAATTTTATTTTATTTCAATTTATGTGTTTGTGACAGTTTGAGCACCTCCTTATGTTTTGGCAAACGTATAGCAAGAATTTTTTACAATTAAAAGAATTGTGCATTGATCACAGCTAAAATTTCACCAGCAAGGAGGTTTGCATCACTTTGAAGAAACACTCATTTTATCTATAGCAAAAGCACTAGATCCAGTTACATACTTCTTAGGAGAAAGTAATATTTATAGAACATAACTGCTTGTATTGATAATGCAATAATCTCTTCTGTGATAATTGGCATTCAGATTTATCAAACATTGTGATCCAAATGGAAGTCACACATCAAATCACATCTTTAGCTGTTCATGGGTTAAACCAGAATCTTTTAAAATAAACCAACTTTTAATTTTATCTGCATGCTTAATCGGATTTCCATATTATAAATTCCCATTTGTCATCAAATATAGACTAGTTTACATCTCACAACTCCATGAAAAATGGGCTAAGAGAAACCAATAAATTAGGGTACAGAAAGCTGATGAGATTGGGTTTTGCAGTTGTCTCTTTTCTGCTTTAATTGACAGCTGATTGAGGAAAGCAGCCATCCAATTGCAATTGTGTATAAATCTGCATTTCACTGAGAAAATTTCACTGAGAAATCATATTAGGTTGTGTTCTTAAAAAGCTGATACAGTCTAAATTGTAAAGAGCCTTCAGGGATTTTGAGTCTGCGACCCTTAAATATATGCACAGCAAATATATGACTTTAAAAAAAGGTACCCCGATAGTGCGTAGCTGACAAAAAATGGCTTTTCTTTTGTTTATGAGGATACTTATATTTTGACAGTGTTAAATATGTCACCCTGAATAACGTAAATAACACAGGTCATACTTACACTGTGCAGGGCCTCCTAGCCTAGTACAACTGAGCTGACACCATGATCTGCTGAAATACAGTATCATACAGAGACACCAAATGGGAGCCCACTCTAGGTCTTTGAGAGCCTTGGTCCTGTGAGCTAGGAAGCCTGGCATTTTTTGAGATCCTCTTAGTAGAAGTAATGTGCTTAGCTGCAATATGAATTGTATGTATTGCTTCCAGTTCCATTTCTGGCTAGCTGGAGACTTTTGCACACATCCTGTTATACTGTATACACATCCCAGGAATTATTTAATTTCTCACTCTTTGTAGCTGTCTTTTTATTATATTTTTGGAATCATAGAATCATAAACCATCTAGGTTGGAAAAGATCTTCAAGGTCATCAAGCCCAACCATCAACCTGACCTACTGAGTCCTATCACTAAACCATGTCCCTTAATGCCACATCCACATGTTTCTCAAATCCCTCCAGGGATGGGGACTCTACCACTTTCCTGGGCAGCCTGTTCCAATGCTTCACCACCCTGTCCATGAAGAAATTCTTCCTAATGTCCAATCTAAACCTCCCCTGGTGCAACTTGAGACTGTTTCCTCCTGTCCTTTCATTTGTCACCTGAGGAAAAGACTGACACTCCTTGCTGCAACCTCCATTTAGGAAGTTGTAGGGATTGATGAGGTCTCCCCTCAGCCTCCTCTTCTCCAGACTAAACAGCTCCAATTCCCTCAGTCGCTCCTCATAACTCTTGTCTTTTAGTCCCTTCACTGGCTTTGTTGCTCTTTTCTGCACACGCTCGAGCAGCTCAATATCCTTTTTGTAGTGAGGGGCCCAAAACTGAACACAATATTCAAGGTGCGGTCTCACCAATGCCACATACAAAGGGACAGTCACTTCCCTAGAATGCTAAGTCATGGTTTGGAAACCCTGGTTCCAATCATAAACGCAAGCTGAGTTTTCTAAACAATGCAAGAGTTCAATATAATTTGTATTTGTCTAGTATTTGCTGTTGCCACTCAGTGTCACCTCTACTGTAACTCCAGTAACATTGCTGCAAGTGAATGAGTGAGTGAAATCTTTGGTTACGTTCTTAAGGGATGCTCAGTGCTTCCTGGCATGCAATGAGTGCCCTCAAGTGTGCAGATTTAAATAGAAGCACAGAGCACTGAGTTCTGCATCTCCCACTGGAGATGCAAAACTTTGCAGGATACTGCCATTGGTACAGCACTAAAAATGTCATGAGTTGTTCTTCTAACTTGGTCAGCAAATACTAAATAGTTTTAACTTTTCTGACACTGATAGTCTCAGACTGTTTCTGTTACAGGTTCCACTAAAAACAGAGGTAATAGAATAGACCTTTCTCTTTTTCTATTATGTTTGTTTGTAAAGTTCACATAATTACTTATTTACTTTATATTTATGTGCTTTGGTGCCTTTCTCCCTTCAGTTCTATTGCCCTATTCATTATAAAGACCACTGCAATAGCAGATCTTTGCTTGGAAAAAAGTAGGATTAAAATACGTACTTGTATAACAGATTTTACTGTTGAACTCCACGACTTCTTATAAGTGCCTGCTAGCTGCAAAATGGCCAGTATTCTTTTTAACTTTCGCTCACTGCGAAGTTAAGTTTTTTCGCTCAGAAATAAAAACACAACAATGTGGGGAAAACAGAGGAGGAGAGGCAGAGAAGAAACAGAGAAGGCAGACAAGCATTTTTAAATCCAAACTAGAAAAATGTAATCCATATAATGGTCAGTAAAAATGTAGAAAGCTATATGAAAACTTGAGATCTTTTGAAAAAACACTTATGAAATCTTTTACCCTAAATCTAACAGATCTTTCATAATTTTATATATGAAAAATATATATGCTGTAGCTTAGCTTTATATATTGAGTCTTCAGTTTATCCTGTAAGATACAACTAGTTTTGAACTGTTACATGGAAGATAATGGTTTGTGCTTGTGAATGACGACAGAATCAGAATGCCAGAGGTAAATATACTGTAATCTCTTTCTCTTCACATACGACTTTTCTCTGTCAATGTTTTCACTCAAACACACTCTACCTTTAATTTCTTGATTACTAAATCCTTATAAGTAGCAGATCCAATTACATATAAAATAAGGAATGGTATCAAGGATGGCACCTTGAATCACCATTCTTTATGCTTGTTGGCTAGTAATTGTTCTTTGTGAAGCCTCTCTATTGCTGTGAGAGGTAAAGAAAATAAACTGCATATATATTACAAAGAAAATCAGTAAAAGCACATCTTTGTCCTGACTTCCAACATTTTCATTTCTTCACTTGAGTACAAAATTCGTATCAGTTCAAAAGTGACCATTTGTTTGGCAGTATTTGCAGACAGGCCTGCATTTGACTAAAGCCGACAAACCAGAAAATAATACTCTGAGGTGGCACTAACGCTCACTCACATCTTCATTAGAAAAGCAGTCTAGTGAACTATTCAAATATCCACCTTCTTTGTTCCTTAGCCATTTGTCAAAATTATCTTATTTAATAAATATATAAAGTAATTCAATAAACATCTTTGTTAAATTTTCCATGCAGAGGGCTATTTTACAAGGACTTCCTCATATGCAAATATACTCTGCAAATATAAATTCAGGTATATTCTATCTACTGGTTATGATGTGACTTTTATTGACTAGGCATATCACTTCTGTGGTACATCTCCTGTCAGGACAAAAGTAACTTGTACATCCTAATCTCAAATGTCACAGAATCACAGAATCATTTAGGTTGGAAAAGACCTCCAAGATCACCTAGTCCAACCTAAATATTTTACAGTTCAAAATTCTAGTTATTCTGTTTGTTTTTAATACTGAAAGAAATAAGCTAAAGTAAGAATTTGTGCATATATATTTTTTTTTCAGAACAATTATATATACTTTCATTTTGTTAACCCTGTTTCCCTGAGCTAACCTCACCTTCTAAATGCAGCTGTCAAATACACTGGCATATGTCCAGAATAAATAGAAACTACTGGACCAAATTAACCAACACCCTGTACACTGTCAAATTACATAGACTTTCTAGGTGTCTCTGTTTCAGAATTCATAATTATTTCTATTTACAATGCTTCAGTTATTCCCGAAATGAGATTAGAGTGAGTAGCATATTGTTTGTGTATGTTAACTAATTAAAATGTTTCGATAGGAAGATCCAGAATTTCCCTGTTATGAAACAGACAATGAAAATTTGATTAGAAGATGATCGTTCTGGTGTTAGGCATGTAGTCCCTTCTCTGTAATAAAAAAAAAAAAAAAAGTTGGAATTTGGCAAAGTCTAAGCTTTCAAAACCCCAAAGTCTAATTTAGGCATTAAAACTAACTGAGACTTTCAAAAATGTAGTACAATATATCTGGATACCTAGAAGATGTAAAGCATTAGTCAGATGTTAAGTATTGGTATTTAGAATGCTGAAATGTTAAAAAAGCATTGGCTAAACTTCTTAAAAATTAATATCACATATTAAACAAATCCTGGTTAATATCTTTCTATATCATTGGCAACAATGCTGAGAGATTTTAATCTTAGGTCAAAAAGTGATTGAAATAAAATTCTCAACTTATCAAAGCAATCAACAAGTCCTGGCCTCAATATATGCTATGCGGTGTTTAGTTTAAATTAGTATCTGACATGACACTTAATGGTTTAATTTGGGAACACGGTAGTAATAGGGAATAATATCTTGAACTAGGGACTTGATTCAGATTAATAACCTGAAGATGGTAAATGGCACTAGTGCAGTTCACTTTAAAATACAGCCTGAGAGCCCATTCCTTCTGCGTGGAGTTTAGAGAGAGAATTAATTTTGCAAAATAATTAGGATCAGAATAAAGTTACTTTCAGAAATCTCTCTTGACTAGCTAACCCGAAATCTGAAGAATAACAATGGACAGTAAGAGATCCATTTGCTACTTAACAATTAATTTTCTTCATCTATTTATCATGGTACCTTTTAATTATGTACAACATACTCTGTGTGTGACTATAAGCTCCAAGCATGAGTAGCAAATAAGCTAAATTAAATGGCATTCCTCTTCAGGATCTTCAGCTTTCTAATACAGCATGTGCATTCAGTCTGCAGAGGAGACTTTACGGTATGCAGTCCGAGGTCTTGTGTGAGCTCTTATGTGCAGAATGGTAAGACAGCCTTTGTTGGCCTGGTTATGGCCTTACTGAAAAAGTATTTCTTCCATCCCTTTCAAGAAAGACGTTAAATTTGGGTCAGCTTTTAGACTTTCCATAGTTGTTCAGATGTCAATAGAAATGCTCAATGAGAAGGGGAACCTTTGTTACTCCCAAATGCCATTCATAATGGGTATATATAACCAAATAAATATTTAAAATGATTTGCACAAAATAACTTCTTAAATATAATGAGAGCACAGTGTGGCCCACATAATCCACTTCTGGCTATGCATATAGCTCCAAAGTGATTTCTGAAATGAAGGTGCTCCTGAGAAGTAAATCGTGTCGGGTTCTCCGATCGGTGTCCTAGATGGATGCACAGCGAGTGACATCAGAGAGAACTCAATTCCGAACACTGTGCATGCTTCGGGTTTTTCATCTTCGTATTTGCATGGTTTAAAATTACAGCTGTCTGAAATGTACCAGAAAAAGGATTTTTCCAAGTGTCTTCTGAACCAATGAGCTTTTAATTATTTCTTCATGAATTTTCATGAGAAAATTAAAGTCTAGATTTTGTTGCTCTGAGAAATGGGAAAATAAGCCATTTTTAATCTAGAGATTCAGAATCTCATTTAACTATATTTAAAGTGTAATCCCGTAGGCTTGCTCCAATTCTGTTGCTTAGTTTTCGTTAGAAAAGCAGCAAGCAAGGCAGAAGAGTGTATTTATGACCCATCCTAGCTGCAAAGCCAGCAGTTCCTCGGAAAGACAGTGCCACCCCAACTACAGATTCCTACATGTTCTTTGCGGCCTTTTCGTGGTGTCTGCTACACCTCCTGCCGGTTGCCAGGCAACGCTGGCAATCCCAGCATGCAATGCAGCGCGGAGAAACTGGCGCTTGTTTTCTTTGCACATACCTTTTTCATCATTGTATCAACAGTTTCTGATTCCAGCTAAACGGTTGTCGCTTTTGACATAGGGGCTACATTTATTAACTATTGACTGCTCTAGTAATAACGGTTTGATTTATGAATACAGAAATTGCTCTGTGAAATACAGCCATCCAAGAGATGGAACAAACAACTATTTAGTCACAGCAGCAGAACGCACAGCTTTCTAGGACGTACAGTGGGAAAGAACGTAGCTATTGAAACAAGTGGGCCTCTATTTCAACAAGTGGGCTTAAGTAGACAGGATTTAATTATACAGCTGTAATTTAGGCAGAATGAGGTTAATGCTTCTGCTCTTTGAAGATATTTCCTTTCCTTTTCTTCAGTTTGGAAAACAAGGCTAAGTCCTTTGAAAACTAGTAAAATGAAAAGAGCAAAACCACTTATTGCAACTTTTCTTAGTGTATGTAAAAGCAGCAGATAGTCATCTACTTAGCCCTTGCTAGAAACATGCAAATTTTTCTTTGGAGGTCACTAATTCAAATAATAAAACTGCGTAGCTGAATTTTCAAGTCACGAGGGGTTAGTAGTAATCTGGAACAAATTCTTTATTACTTAGGCTTGTTGCTTTTTCTGTAATACTTATTACCTCATTTGGACTGAAGTCCCTTCCTATACCTGGCAATGCTACTACCAGAATCGCTGTTGGCAGGCAGTAAAAGGGCAAGATTGGAAAGAAAAGATAGCTTCAGATGCTAGTGATTAGGAGAGAACCAACAGCACACTACCCACATTTGTGTATGCATAGACACTTTAATAACCTTGTTTTAGCAGTTACTAATTATTCATTTAAACTATCGCTGTCCCCATTATTAAAGCAATGCTTTGATTATAAGTGCTGTTACATGAAACATGAATATAATAGAAACTCCTTAATAATAAAAGTGGAATAATTCTCCTGGGACAACTTGAATTCTAGCTATAGTTGCAGAATCATAACAGAAGGCAAAATAATATGATGAAAAGACCAGTCTTGCTCCACGTTGAACTTGGAGCTGATTAGTACAGTCCAGACATTGTTAGCAATAGAAGTAGCAGATCGAAATGTCCTGCAAGTTTTCTTGGCTGGAATTTGGTGAAGGATAATGTCAGTGGTGCTATTGACATCTTCCCAGGGCGCAAGTGTCCAGTCATTGTAATTACAGGTGTTGCGATCAGATCTGTTCATTCTGATGAAAATGGGCTTTACACTTCCGTAAACCTCGTGATGCTTGCATTTACGAGGTTATGATACGGTTCAGTAGCCTGTTGCTCACTTCGAAGAGCAAGCAAGGAAGGATGTACATTCAGCATAAAGCTTCTGTTGAAAAGCAGACCTTATAAATGACAGCTCACGCTTTAATAAGGAAAGCAACTGACTTATAAATGCCTATTGAAATATTTTGCAGATTCTATAAGTGTGCAAAGCGCTTCTCCAAGCAATCTCCTTCAGAGTATTTAGGAGGAGGTACAATTTAACCCGTTCTTACTTCTGACACAGTATGTTGATAGCCCTCCTTTTTGGAAAATCAAGCTTTCTGAATGCCATGTACTTAAGCCTTTGATGCTTTAGTGATCTCTTCTTGACACAGTCATCCAAGTTTAGGAATCGGAGAGCATATAATTTTATACTTGGGCTCTAGCAAGTATGATAGTATGCAGATCTGCTTAATGGCAGCTTTCTAATAATGCAACAATAGACATTATGACTTCAGTTGGCAGACACCCCCACACACAGCCACCTACACATCGCCAAAATCCAAAGCCTAGATTTTAGACTTATATTCTGAGAGCTGTGAAGTTATTAAGAGAAGCCTCTTCCTGTCAGTGAGAAGATGCTTTTGGAGTACTTTTTTTCCTTCAGCCAACAAATGATCTTGATTAGAATCTTGGTGTCTTATCAGTGTTTCAGCCTGGTGATAGTTTCATCAACTTGTGATTCCAAGGAAGGAAGAATTTGGAGCTAATACAGATATAGCTGCCAAAACTCAACTTCCTTCTCAGTACCTTTAACTTTTTTGATTCTGTTAATGGTTTTAACCTCACCATGAATACATTTGTGTGCCTTGCAAATTAGGAGTTAAAGTATTTCAGTACTTGAGTGTCATACAAGAAATGTTTCACATACATGGAAAGCTTTCAAACATAACACTATTAATTAAAGTAAAATTCTATAAATATAAAATTTTAGTGTTCAGATATCTACTGTCTGTGACTTAGCAAATAACTTACAAATATCCCAAATTCTGTGAGAATGGCATTATTTGCAAATATTTCTGGTTTTCATTATTTGAAGCTACAGCACTGTATACCAGCACTTCATAAGTCTGAAAAGTACTAGTGCCAGGTGGATGAGAAGCAACTTGATATTCTTGCCTTACTTTCACTGCTCTAAATGTGTTGTTCAGAAACTCTTTTGAGGACAGTATTAGGAATTTCCCCATAGGTACTTTGTTGTACTGTTTAGAAACATCACACCTTCATGAATTTTCTTGTCATCAGGTTCATGTTCTGTACAGCAATGAAGTGAAAGGGTTTAAAAGAACTGTCATATTCTCTGTATAAATCCTAAATAGCACCCAGAGATTCAGCGGTGGAAGAAGACTGTCTGTGACCATGTAATAAAAAAGCTTTGCCTGCTCCTTCATACCTCTGTAATAGAGGCTGCACAACTACAACCCAGTTGGCTTGACTTGCTCGTCAGAATTTGATAAAACTTAAAACCTCAGGAATGCTCCATTACAAGTAGACCAGTTGTGACTCTGATTCCTAGGCCAGCTGTTTAAGCTTTCTTATGTGCCTAATACAGAGGCACATGTAAAATTGGTAATGTAATGAAAAATTAGTCCAGGGTGGCAGACAATGAGAGTATCTTTCCAGTCAATCTCCAGTTGCAAGTAATGTAATCTTGAAAGAACAGATTAAGGTTAAAATTTGTCCTCTCTCAGATGTGAGTAGAATGTAGTTTCACCTGACCAGGTTCAAACTGGAGTGCTAACTGTGTGATATTGGCAGTAATGTGAATATTTCATTATCTATGCCATTTTTATTTCAAGGTAGGGTAAATGGAGAATGTAATATGACAAGAAAAATCAAAATCAAAACACAGTACATCAATTCATATTAATGCTTACTCCAGTAGGTCAAAAAAGTTCCTTAGATGCAGACTTTGAGGGGCAGAATATACTCCTTAGAGCCTGAATCCCTCTGAGATGAGACATTTTTCTTCGTAAGTGCAGATCTAGCTATATCACCATTCCTCCTTCACCAGCTTGAAAATAACCTAGCAGCTGCACAGAAGTTGGAACCTTCTAATTAGCTCTAAGAAGCTTGAAGGAAGACACGGCAGATTTTGAGAAGAAAAAAATAAGTCAATTGGAGCAATAGATTTTCTGAGTTTTGGACATCTAAAATTAATTTTAGTTCTAATAATGTCAGTAGGCATGTTGCCATCCTCTTCAGTTGAAATGGCATATGGCCCTCCATGAGGTGCCAGTTGGGAAGCTATTATAAGCAGTCTGGTAACTAGAATCAGTGTAGATTCTTTACCACTAATGGCTGATTCTCAGTTGGACAGTGAAAGATAAAGTGAGGGATAAATGGGTGAGAAAAAGTAAAGATAATAAAAAACACATGTCTAAAAGCTGACTAAAGCACCTTTATGGGATGGTAGGTACTCTGGTCTAGGTTAGCTCTTAAGAGAGGTTTAAAGTTCAGGTATTTCAGCTATGTTAAAAAATCATTTCCAGTTCTTTATATCTTTTGGAAAAATCTATGCCTAGCTGTTGGCTGTGTCAGGTTGACTCTAACAGTATCCCTGTCCTTTTCAACAAAAACTGGTCTTTGGAATGATCTCCTTTGTGTTTACAACTGGTTGTTTCCTTAAGCCATAATGTTTTCAAAACAAGAAACATGCAAAACAAAGACTATACATCGATGTATTAAAGTGGACTTTATTTTTCCAAGATGAATAAAATGGAACAGCCAGCAGAGTAGAATACCATTTCGTAAGCAGAAAACTGTAGCAAACATGTCACTTTTGTACTGAGTGAAAAAAATCTTATTATAGCACCATAAAATTCTTTTGGAGCTGTATCATGTCTATCTAGGACTTACTATCTGTGTTTCTGATTCTTTGTGCATGGCTGCTTTTTTGAAAGAGAAAGATTCTGTTTTATGTTGAGCAAAATAGGTAGCTCATTTCTCTCTATCAACATTCATTTAAACGTTGATATTTTAATGTATTAAGATGCACTTATTCATCCTACTCTGCAATTTGCAATACTTGCCTACATCATCATTGGATTAATACAGCATTAATAAAGATGATAGAAGATTTGCAATAATGCCATCCAGTTATGTTTGCCAGTGTTCGAGTTTGTGAGTAAATCGTGTCTTTCTCTGCAAATTCAAAGCCAAGATTTTGGGTTGGGGGAGGCACCTTTAAGTTTTTCTCTAGCTATCCCCTCTGAGATTATTCCTAATTCTTCTATTTAGGTAACTGCTTTCATACCAGGAAAAATGAATGAGGTATTCCCCTCCCAAAATTAACTTTTGTGATTGGATTTAAAACAGAGCTGTGCATGATTTATACCTGTATCAGTAGATCGGTGTCATGGTCCTCCGTATCTGTGTGTTAACATAACTGACTTCACATGGAATCATAATATTGGTACAAGACTGTATTCAGTAGACAGGAGACTCAAATTATAAAATACTTACAAAACTGCTCCTGCGATTGGTGAAATGAAGGGATCCATACCTTCTCTGCTTCAAAGCCTCCACTATTCCTCTTCTCTTGCTTGAACTTTTGGTTAGCTGACCATGGGGCTGGAGTGGTACTGCAGAAATATCTGACTTCCTTATAATGTGTGCCTGAATACAAATTCCCTCTTACTGGAGGGGTGGAGTGTTTGGGTGTATTGGTGGATTACTTTAAGAGAGTGAAAACTGCAACAAGACAGAGATCTCATGGTACGGCAAAGTTTAGCAACAAGTACACTCTTAGGTGGAATTTTTACAGCTGTGGTGTGGAAGATGCAAATTAAAAAGCAATTATGTTATTCTAAAAAAGATAGGTGGAGTTTCAGTTCTTGAGGCCTCAATTATCTATAAAATAATTGTGTTAGCAAGCTGTTGCGTTTATAGAAAATAATTTGAGATTACAAATTTAACACTACTGTAACAAGCCAAAGAGCTTCTCATGCAAGGTTTAAAACCTTGCTTTTGCAACGTGTAGACTGTTTCCTGTGTTATTGAGAGGTATTTTGTATTTTAAATTTGTTAGAATAATTTCTTTCTGTTCTGCTTGATCATTAATTGGAAGCATTAACTGCTTTGCTTCACTGAACGTATTTCCTACAAAAATTCATTTCTGCTAACCCCTGAGCACAACACCACTCCAGCGCTCAAGGAGTTGGTTTGGCTTATCCTGTCATCAAGCACTGTTTTGAGAGAAAGTTAAACCTACAGGTTTTCTACAGTAATATCAGGAATTAGGTGGGTCTGGTCAATTCAGTAGTTGTGATGTTACTGATCTCAGTGGGTATTTTGTCACGGGTCTGATTGTTTTATGGACCCAATATCTTTCAGTCCGGTGTGCAGTGTTAGGAAATTTAGTTCATATAATAATACTTTTACTTTTCATCCACAACTTGATTTGTTTGAAGTTGTGTCATTTTATATAGCTCTGTTGTATGTTTTAGACCATTCTATGACACCGTTCATCTGATGTGAAACAACAGACAATTTGATCAATTGGTGCATGACCTATTTTATGGATAGAAAGCATAGTCCCACTTCATAAAATCAGGTGTGCTGCTTCCTTTGATGCTTTCACCTCTTGGGCAACCCCTCCCCCCCAATAAATACATCTTTTGTCAATCCAGACTCCTCTAATTAATTCCATATTTAACCATACAGCAGTACCACCATTATGCAGTAATGTAGAAGTGCTCTAACATAGAAATAGTTGGTTTCTCCTATTCAACTGGAAGGTTACACACACAAATGTGATCTTGTCTTAATTTTGTGAGCTGTGCACATTTGACTTCTTTTTGGCATGGCTTCAAGCACCTGGCATTAAGCTTAAGCTACCTAAGCACGGTACTGCAAAGGAAGACATGTAATGGACAACAATGGGCTCTTGTAGTGTGGATAATGATCTTGTTTGTTGAGGATGAATGTGGAACAGAAGACTGAAAGCCAGTGTCCTGTGGGAATACCAAGGTTGCTCACATTGAATAAAAGCTATTTGGATGTAACTGATGTTTGAGAAGTTGAGTTGTTACACAGGAGCTCCACTCAAAGGCCCTTCTATTTTTTTGGTCTTGACCAATAACTCTCTTAACATGAAATAAATAGAGAAGTTATAGTGTCTATGTATATGTATGTTAGGTTTTTTTATTATTATTATTTTGGTCCTTTGGGTGGGTCGTATTTGACGTGATCCACAAAGCATGAAAGGATTCTACCTAAAGGCATAAAGTTACAGGAACAATGTTCCCTGTACCCACACCGAGAAAAACAGCTGTTTCTCTTTCCAGGAAGAGTACAATATTTTACAGTAGTGTAAGGTAAAATGCAGCTTCGAAATGGACAAGTATGATGCAAAAAATGGGACAGTTCTAA
Source organism: Anseranas semipalmata (assembly GCA_013399115.1). Taxonomy (NCBI): domain Eukaryota; kingdom Metazoa; phylum Chordata; class Aves; order Anseriformes; family Anseranatidae; genus Anseranas; species Anseranas semipalmata. The sequence goes on from VXAA01006397.1 coordinate 169,221, forward strand.
GAAATAACCTGATTGAACCTTGCTCTTCATATAGTTAAATATGATGACCAATCTCTTAGATTCTTCGAGTTGTAACAAGTAATTTTTTAAAAACATTTTGTTGTTGGAGCTACTGAGTTCGTATATTTATTTTTATGTTCTATAGATATATTTGACAACAATCTATAAGCAGCTGTCCTAGATGTACAGAAACATCTAATAGCCCAATTTAGTCCTGATAATTTGTTAAAAAAGTCTCTGTTTAAAAGGTTATGGTGGGTTGACCTTGGCTAGCTCCAGGAGCCCTGTCTGTCACTCTCTCAACTTCCCTCCTCAACAGGACATGGGGAAAAAAACAATGGAAAAGAAAATGTTGGTCAGGGTGAAAACAGGAGATCATTTGCCTGTGTGACCTGATCTAGGTGTTCCTGCTCCGGCAGGGGGATTGGACTAGATGATCTTTCAAGGTCCCTTCCAATCCCTATGTGATTCTGTGATTCTGTGATTTACCAACTACGATCATGGTCAAAACAGAGTTGACTTGGAGAAAATTAGTTAATTGCCAATTAAATAATTTGGATAGTGAAAAGAAAAATAATTAAAACAACACCTTCGCTCCCTGCCCTTCTTCCCAGGCTCAGCTTCAGTCCTTCATTTCTAACTCCTCTACCTTCCTCTCCTCCCCAAGCGGAGCAGGGGGATGAGGAATGAGGGTTGTAGTCAGTCCATGATAGTTCCTCTCTGCAGCATCTTCTTCCTCACACTTTTCCATGCTCCAGCGTCGGTCCTTCCCATGGGCTGCAGTCCTTCAGGATAAATCTGCTCCTGTGTGGGCTCTCCACAAACCACAGTTGCTTCAGCAAACACCCACCTACTCCAGTGTGGAGTCCTCCATGGGCTGCTGCGTGGATATCTCCTCTGTCATGGCCTCCATAGGCTGCAGGGGAATCTCTGCTCTTGTGCTCATCCAGGTTATTCACAGGGCTACTGAAAACCAAGCTTTTTAAACAACAGTTAGCAATTTGATAATACACAAATATGACTCCATGGTTAAAATCTGAAGCACAGAAAATAAAATCCAAAGGGAGTAATAAAAAAAAACCAATGGACATCAAAACTTGTCAACGTCGTTTCTTCCCCTAAAAGATATGCTCATATTCAAGGAGGAATTAAATGAGAAATCCAGCAACCTATGCTATAGAGGAAAAGGGGTGGGACAATCACAGCACCGTTTCCCACCTCCATAATCAATAAAATCTGTTTTTGAGGAATTAAGGCATTCTTTTTCAGTGAGGGATTTGTGCAGATTTTATTCACAATATTGCTGAAAAAAAAATCTGAAGCGTAATGTTTAATTTTGGCTGTTTAGCTTTATATTGGTTCGTTGATATCTACACTAAAGATGGTACAAATCTGGTAAACCTGAGTGCTAGCTAACTTTCAGGAGCCAGCAGATGGCATGAAGCAGCATGAGACATGGATGATCAGCCATCTTCCAACTCTTTTAAGTCAGTGGTCACAATTACTTAATGTATTTCTCTCAGACTTTTTTTTTTAAATTAAAATTAATAGAAAAGTTTGATCAGGTTACCTGTAACATTTACATTTTTACATGACAGTTTTTGTTTATATCATTCAGAAAGATCCGTCAAAATAAAAAATGGTAGTAGAATGTCTTATACTTGATCTTTTTCTAAATATCACAATTCCACTGCGCTTAAACTGAGGTAATTTTTAGGCTGTTGTTTTTTTTATTGGTAGAACTTTACTACCTTTTTGTGCTTGAAGCATTCAATACTTTCAGAGAGTATTTTTGAAAATGAAAAGTTTAAAAATATGAATGACCTGGATTGTTCAGGCTTAATTCATCTCTTCAGAAATTCTTGGACTTTATCTTCTATTACCAGAGTGCCTTGGGCTCCTGCTTTGTTTTGCTAGGTCACATCCTCATGGCATTTTATGAAGATAAAAATACCCTTTGGTGCCATGACCTTCATGTTTTCTCTCTCTTCCCTGGGTCTGTTTTAATAGACTGTCACATAAACCTTTGTACAGTGAAATTTGTTTTAATGTTGGATGGTGGTTACTCTGTCCTTTAACACAAATGGTTAGGTTTGTTTTTTTTTTGCACCAGATGATTAAAGCCTTTCTTTCTGTGGACCTTCAGCACATTATTTCTTGTATGCTTTTGGATATAAAAGCTAGCAAACAAGTGAATTACCTTACCTTACCTTTCTTTTTTTTTTTTTTTTAACATCTTCAGAAGTCTTGCAGAATGTGCAGTTGGCTATTCACTTAATTCAGCCTAGATTGCTCTATTTTTATTTCAATAAATTCAGTATATTTGAAATCTTAAAGTTACATTGATGAAACCCTGAATTCTTTAGTAGATGGCTATTTGAAGGCATAAAGAAAGACATGACCTCTTACTGACTTCGACACTTTAAGAATACATTGTCTTTATTTTTTATGTAAGATATTCAGGAAAAACTAGAAAATCTGGTAAATACCTTTTTATTTTCTAGATTGTGTGATTATTTTAGCAGAGGATATCATGAGGTGAAAGAGATGACAATCTTAAGCTCTTAGTTGTTTTGCTAGTGTTGGAGCTTTTAATACTTAAAAAAAAAAAGAATCTTTTTTTTTTTTTTTTCTCCACTGTGACAATGTGGCTGAAAATCAGCAACACCAGTGCTTCAGGTTATTGTCAGCTTGTTTATTTGTCTGTGGAAACTCTTGCTGTCAACTTGAATTCTCATATAGGTGAATTGCGTTCCTGCAAAGGTCTAAAGAAATCTCATTTATTTTTCTAAACTGATGTTCTGTTTTACTAAAGTGCTTAACTGTATGATAAACTTCAAACACACGATCAGTCTATTGCATTTATTGATTTCAGTGCTTAAACAGAAGCCAAGTGTAGGCATCTCATTGAATCTGGACCTTTGATAGAAATGTTCCTACCAGAAGTAGCTTTATTTGTCAGGAAATAGGCTTCCATGTGGAGTTAGAGTATTGCCACTCACTGATAGTTATTCACTTTCACTTTAGAAGAATACTTATACTTAAGTACTTGATATGTATGAGTTTTTCTTCTCATTTTTTTTATTTCAGAACCACAGCACCCTTTGCTATAGTGTAAAGGTTTTCATTAAAATCTAGTGATTTTTGGTTGCTCTATATTAGCAAATCCATTGACCTGCAAAGACTGTTTGTTTGTCATCAGGCAAGGAATTGTTATTCAGTTTATGTAAAGCAACGCCAAGTTTTTAGGAGTAATGCTTGTTTTTAAAATTCTGAACACATCTACAGAAGTAAACTATAAATTATGGAATGAAGAGCTAATTTTAATGCCTCAGCACAGAACATTTACAGGAAAAATCCTGTTTAGACCTACAAAATTTTCAGCAATAAACTTCTTGTGAGATGGGGAATCTTAATCTCAACTCAATGAGGGGACTTGGCCAACTCATTACAATCAATAAGAATTTGTTCATTCACCTTAATGGGAGCTGGAATCTCAGATTCTGAGTGACAGCGAGTCTTTTTAGTTTAGTGCTTGCTGACACTATCATTGTGGTTTTTGACAGGAAGAATTTTAATGTTCTATTAAAATATTTTATGGCAAATTAGAATAATCTGAAATGGATAGTGAAAAATTAACACTTTTAAGAACACCGATTTGCTGTGAAATGTTACAGTTTGTATTTGGTAGCTAGAAACACAGAAAAAAATGTTGTGGATGCATTGTTATTAGGAAAATAAGTAAAGGTATATTACATAATTCAAAAGACCAAATCTACTTCAAGGTCTGTTTGTGTCATGTGGAGAGCAAAATGATTTAGTGAGTTAAAAGTGGAACAGGCATGTTGTTACGGAGAAGGAATTCTAGCTAATTGAAGTAGCTGTCATTAACAATAATAAAGTTGTTTTAAAATGCGTTTCTCTTGTTTACTATAGACCTTTTAAATGTTGAACAGAAGAGATTCAAAAATGTTCACGTCTGTCTGGAGCCCCAAATTAGTAGGCAATTGTTTTCCACAAAGCCTAAAGTTTCTACTATTTGAAAGTCACAAAAGATGTCGTATATTTTTATTTAAGGCATAGTAACTGGCTATTAAATTATATGATATGAACATCATGAATAATTTATTGCCATTCTTTATCTTCAATTTCAGACACACAGTTACTTTTAAGAAGCATGTATGAGAAAGCTGAAGGAGTCAACCACTATAGTTTTAAAGAAATTTAGAACCCTATTTATTTAGAAACAGTATAATTTTTTATGACTGATCCAAAAAGTAGAAAACTTTATTAACTCGGCATTTTATATTGCTTTTTCTTTAACTCTTTAGCGTCCAAATCTAAATGAGGATTTCTTTTCAATTTTATCTAAACAAGAACAAATTAAGGGATTTATGTGTGTGTGTGTTAATTAGCCAGTAATTGCCTGTGATTCTCCTGTTTCAGTGCATTGTATATTTTCTCCCTGTCTTCCAAGCGTTTTTCTTACAGCTTTATCTATCCAACTTGGTACATTAAGCAACTGTCAAAAAAACGAAAATGCCGTGTGACATGGCATGCCAGTGACATGCCAACACCATGATGAAAGTCTGAGAAGAAGCAGCCATTTGAACCCAGATAGCATTGAAATCTTGATGATTTCTGGTTTGCGGGAATAAATGCATTACCATCGGTGAGGTGAATGAATACCATGGCAAGGAGACCCAATACAAGTTCTTGTGGAAGATTAACAGGTCTCTCCTTATAGACTAGTAATGTCTGATACCTAAATGAATAATTTAAATATCATACAAATAGCTAAATCAAAATATTTATAAAGTTTACTCTCTGGACAAACTTCCACCTAACTATCTCATTCCATTTACAGCTATTTTACTACACGTAAAGAAAAAAACACATAAAAAAATTCTTCTACAGGAAGAATTTTGAAATATAGGAGGAAATGGAAGAAGTACTGTTACTCAGAATATAGCTACCTAAGAAATGATTAACATTTTTCTGAAATTTGGTTTTCCCTACAAAAATATGTTAAAGAGTCTGATAGTTAATACCAGCTTTAATTTTGCTTTAATTTTTTTTTCTTTATTGAATTGTGTTTGTAAAAGATATGCAGTAACAAGTAGTTCAAGTTGGAAAGGGACCCTTAGATATTCAGTCCTGTTTTAACTCATTTTCCACTGGAAGGAGAGAGTAGGTAAAGAAACACATTGTTTAATGGGAATACTTCTGATTTGTGCATGCGTCATTCGATTTACTTACAAAAAAGTAGTTCAGGGATGGTGGATAATGGGGTCTGAAATGGAGAGAAACGGGCCATCAGCAGTTTGGTAACTTATATTGTTGATCAACAGTACATGGCGTAAGAGGAATGAATTCCGTTGTCGTAGTTCAGAATATATGAAATATATGCTTGACTTCTCAGCAGCTTTTAAAGGGTTTTCATGTAAATTAGGTAGCATATTACCTTTTATGACTTTTCTATACTGCCTTGCTCAACAAAAATTTTATTAAAAGTAGTTAAAGTACTAACATTCCTTTTAAGGTTCTGAATTGATGGGAAATGAAGGTTTTTTTTTCCCACATTGATATTTCCATTTTTTCATTTTTATTATTCTGGAGCTGCATTTCTTTGTAATTGTATTTCTTTATAATTGCAGTTGTTCAGCACATGTACTCATACACATACAACATTTCCATCCATAGATGTTTTGAAGCATTGAATTAGTACAATGTAATGTAGTCCACATTTCATTATTTTTTTCTAAGCTGTTTTCAAGGACTGTATCATGAAATGGTGTAAGTAGGAGTCCCACTTTCCAAGCCAGGCTGTCTAGTCAGCAGCTATTAGTTGAGTAGCTGGAGAGGTTTCGCTTGGGCCTGTTCCTCAGCTTGCACTGTCTTGCTGTTCATTTTCAAAGCATGTAGGGTGGGAGAACTTATTTCGCCATGAGAATGGCTTCTTGACAATTGATTCTGAGTCAAATATATCAAATGAGCTTTTGGGTTTCTGTGTAATCACAACTGTGCCAGCTAGCCTCTCATGGACAACTCTGGGAGCTGTTTTGCACCTCCTGGTGTATTGTGTCCTCTCCCTAGCCCCCAGGAAATTTAAGTTGAGTTAAGGAGAGAGCATGTGCTAGCTGTTGTCTTGCAGATACGCAAAGCAGGCAGTAAATATATCTGACATCCTTTTTCTTTACTGTATTGTTGGAATATTATGAGACAAAGCAAAGCATTGTTTCAGTTCCGTGGTAAGTAGGTTTGAAAATAGATATGCATGTGGTGACTGGGTTGTACGAAGGGCATGTATTTTTAGCTGTCTTGACTTTGAGTGCCGAAGGAGGGTTTCTGCTCTGATTCATGTTGAAAACAGCAAGAGAGTGAAGTTAGGCTTCCTGATAAAAATCTTTCAAATCTGCCTGTCCCTGAAAATAAAAGTAGGCAGATACTAGTAGGCTGTGGAAGAGAGAACCCATCGACTAAGAAATGAGATAGTGGCTGCCAGCGTGAGAAGTTTCTAGTTCCAAAGAGTTTTTGCTTTGCCTTTCTCTTAGGAAATGTGAAAATGACAAGTACATAGGGACAACCACTCCAATCTTATGTCTTCTTGTCCTTGGACATAAAATAAATGAAGTAAAATTGCACCGTGGAGAGGAAATAATCTCAGCATTAATCAAACTGAATTACTGGCCCTCTTAGGCTTGCTTCTAGGTGGAGCTGTGCCATGTGCCTTCTGACTATAGAAGGCAGGGGAAGATATATAACATAAGTAATAATATGCAGTTTTTATTAATCAGTCACAATTTACTTCATGGTTTGTCTAAATCAAATAAATGGTATTTTCAGTCTAATGGTACCAAGTCCTAGGCTTTCACAGTATATAAAAGATTATGGAATGCAGTTCTGATGTGCTTCATTTACATAGTACTGTTGCATGTTGTGATTGTGCAGCATGCTACAGCTCTAAAGGCTTTATTTGACATCAAAAGCGGTGAAAATGTTTGGTTTGCTCACATATGACTTTAGGGGATTAGGGCTAGTATATTGGAAGGTGATGAGTATTGTGGGGGAGGAAGCTGTTTTTAAAGTTGTAGGGAACCTGTTTTGTTTTGGTTTTGAAGTCCATGTGGTAAGGAATATATTCATTTGTATTTCAAGGACTATCTCAGTAACATATTGGACTCAAATGAGATGTCTCTTCAGGGGTGGTGGAAAAATATTTTCATTCAAAGTTTTGGGATTTGATTTCTAGAAGAACTACTACTAAAAATATAGTAGCGTAGGTTATTTTCAAAATTTTGAGGAGGCAAGAAAAAGTTTACAAATTTTGCATGAAAAATCTTTCATCCTTAATTCATGTCTGAGATCTGCAAAGACTAGTAAGTGTGCTGAAAGTAGTGAGGTGTAATGCACAGTTCCAGGCACCCAAGTGGTGGTCTCTGATGTCCTCACAGAACTAATATGGATCCGAGTAATGTATCTTACAGCACGTCAAAGACCATCCACTTGAACCATAAGAAACTTTCCCTGTAGTTCACATGAAGTAAATCCAAAGGCATTGGATTTTGCAAAGCTAGATTTATTTCTGTAGCATACTCATATACTTGGAGGACAGCACATTCCAAGAGTTTCCCATCTAACCTTCCTCTGTCGAGGCATTGGAACAGGCTGCCCAGGGAAGTGGTTGAGTCACCATCCCTGGAGGTATTCAAAAGACGTGTAGATGTAGTGCTTAGTGATGTGGTTTAGTGGAGGGCTTGGTAGTGTTAGGTTATAGGTTGGACTGGATGATATTGGAGGCTTTTCCAACCTAAATGGTTCTGTGATTCTGTGCTTCTGTAGAAGATGCTTATTTTGAGGATATATGAGAACACTGCTATGTCCTGCATAAAAAGATCAGAAATGATACAGTAATCTGAATAGAGGAGAACATTTGTGTATACTGCTGAAGCTGAACTTGTCTTTTCTAAATACTGGTTAAGTACTGAGCAGAGTTAAAGATGGTGTTTAATTGTACTTGTACAGCCAAAAACGAATGATTTTTTATTCCATTATTTAGTCCGTTTTGTATGGCCTTGTATTTATTTTGAAGCTTTACTCCACTGAGAGTTTTGTTTCTTCAGAATTCTAAATTACAAAGTACTTTTACATCCTGTTTTTCAAACTTCTTACCGATGTTTGTTGTTCCTCAGAAAGTTTAAGTAACATATGCTTATATAGCTCGGGAGTTTCTATATTTGTAGTAATTTCTGTCAGATTTAATGTAATCTGACAGGGAAATTAAATGCCATATAAATATAATAATACAACATTATCATGACCTTGTCACTTTGTGTGGTACTATTAACTCTCACTGCTGAAATTATGTAGAAGCTTGAGCAAAACACAGGTGATCCTCTAAACTGTGGACGTGCTACTATCAGTGAAAGAAAGGCCCGCACCCTTCTCTTGCAAGGCAAATGTTGCCCTTTTTCCATGCACTGGAATTCAGTTAACTTCATTTCAGCAACTCAGAGAAGCTTTGTCTGTTTTGGAAACTGTGTGTGATGTCTCAGGATGGCGAATGTCAGGGAGCAGCAGATGGGGCTGCTCCAAAATGGGGGTGAGCTGGGAGCTGAGGGCGACCAGAGCGCAGGCCGGGCCCTCACCACCGAGAAGCGATCCCGCGGCACCTGGGCTGCATGGGGCGAGCCCAGGGCTGCTGACAGGGCCCCTCGATAGTCACAAACCAGGCCGAGGGCACGCGCAGGGGGCAAGTTAGGAGCAGCAGTGGCGGGGGTCAGAGACTGGGCTGGAGACAGGCTCCGTGCACAGCTGATCTGGAGCCCAAGCCCAAGCAGCAGTAGGCAGTGCTGGGCACGGGGCTCAGGCACATCTGAGTGCACTCGGGCTCCTGATGGGAGCCATGGAAAATACAGAATTACTTAATCAGCGAAAAACAACCTTGCTGCTCACTTTTGCCCATCATCATTCAAATTATAATATGGTGAATACAAAGAAAATGTTGTGTAGTAAGGAGGCACACACATTTATCCCAGGGTAAATTAACACTTTTTGGTTTCACATCTTGTTTTTGTTTTAAGCTACTTCTCGCTAAACTTTACCAAATCTGGTGAAAAAGGTATGGGAACAAAATAGTTGTGGTTTACATGTGGTCATGTTTGGAACCTGTAGCCAACCTACCTCGTTGGGTAGCTATTAAAATTGTTTCAGCCAAGCATGCTTAAACAAAAATAGTGCTGTTCGCCTGCTGAGTTTACAGGTAAGTTATGAATTTACATACACAAAGTTTTATCTATTATGTGTATACGTGTGTACGTATATTTCCATTTCCAGTTTTTAATCATATTTCATATATATGATCTATTTTATTTCATATGTGTGCTTTGTATTTTTCAAAGCACTTTAGAAATGTTAACTGCTAGACATCTTTACTAAGTAATTTTAAAAAGAAAGCAGGCTGTGATTACCATGTGCAAATAAGGAAGGAGAATGATGTAATTAGGAAAAGTGACTCCATGTTTTCCAGCAGAGTGGATGCCTCTTGTCTGTGTTACAAAGATAACAAGGCACTAATGTGGAGGCTGGTTGAGAGAATGCTGGCAAACACTGTTCATTAGACTTCAGCTTTTTTGAAAGAAATTCAAAATAAACGTATAAATAAAAAAAAAAGCATCATCACAAGGATATTCTCTGCATATTTCTAAGAAAATATGAACTTAAATTTGGTCTACATATAAGTATTAAACATAATTCTACAGAGTTTGGGAGAATACATCTGGATCTTTAGTACCTTATAGGTAGAAGCTCAGTAAGAATTCAAAAAAGCAAAGGCTTGCCTGGCATTATGTAAATAGCTGCTTCAGGGTTTCAGTGAAGGATTTTTGGTTGCTATTTTGTGTTGTCATTGCTATTGGAGAAAGTTCTAACAGTTAAGTTGTTATTCTCTTTCCTAGGACAACTTTAAAAGCACTTAAGTATCCTTCGTAGTGGTTTTAAAACTATACTTCTAAACAACATATTTTTATATTTTATGCTTACATAGTATTAGGTAATACTATACTCTACCTGTCCTCATACTTACGTACAGCTTAGAAAGTCTTGTGTCTCTAGCGATGTAGGCAATGTGATTAACACCACATAGTCTGAATTGTCCCATTTACTTCACTCTGAGACTGAGAAGAGACAGATGTCTTCTTGGGATCAACCTTAAATCGGGATTTATTTCAATGAAGTTAGCATAAGTTAGGTAAATATGAAATCACATTTGTTTTTGAATGCTCACTGATTATTTCTTTATATTTTTATCCTTTCTGTCTGGCAAAAGTCTATAATAAGAGTTATAATTGTTCTTCATCATGCCATTACACCTCTAAATATATGAAGTTAACTGTTCAGTCATCAGAATATAAATGTAGCTTGGCTTTATGCGTATTTTTTATTTATTTATTTATTTAAAACAGCCCACCCTTTTCTTAAAGACCGTTTTGTTTATAAAAGAACAGTATGAAATAGGTATTATCATGGGACTAAACAAGGCTTAAATTAATCTCAGTTTTAGGCATAAATTTCAAGTAGTGTGCCAAATTAAATATGTAAGAAAAAGAGGTCTTAAATAATCCTAAGTGGCTTCTTTTGAGATACAACACTGCATTACATTGCCTAAAGAAAATTTAAGGTATCAATAGCTGTTTCTATACTAACAATAGAAAAATGTGTGAGAATGTTCCTTGGTATGCTTGAACATGCAGGTAGAGATGTAGCCAGAGTACTTCACACACAACTAATCTATGGAATGTATTTGAGGGCTTTGGTGGTTGAGGAGAAACTTATGAGAAGGGAGTGAAATCAATCCCCACTGGAATTCAGTCGAGTAGCCTTTGTTTTCAGTTCATAACAGACTTTTCCAGTTGAAGTCATGGTAATAAAGGCAGGTCTTCTGAGCTGAATCTTACAATGATGCAGTAGTAACTCCCATTACTTGCCTAAGTAGCACCATGAGATCTCAGGTGAGGTTAGATCCTCAGTTTCCAGCTACTGTTGTAAGATTCAAATTTTGGAAAGAAAAGTATTCCTTGAATGTGGTAGAGAATGAGGCAAAAGTTTTACCTGAAGTAGCATATGATATTTTGTACTGAATCCAAAATACTTCCCTCTTTTTATACCATCGCAGTCTGAAAGTTAAGCTGATAGTATATAAAGCCCTCTTAGTTGTGGATATGCATGCAGCTCATTCCACATAGACTTGAAAACAGAATGACCATGTTCCTGTTTTGCGAGAAGTCCTAGCACAGGAATGAGTAGCCTTCTGATGTGCTGCTCAGTGCTTAGTAACACAAAGTTGTGATGTACTTGCTGTTAGTTAAGCTATGTGCTGTCTCTGTCTTACTTTTTTGCTCATCTTTAACACCAAAATCAACAAGGACATATTAACCATGATAGGTGAATAAAATAGAAACCTACCAAGGTACTTATTATTCCCAATATGTGGTTCTGAAAAGTTTATGTCATGGTCAGAAACTGTGCCTATGGGAAAATTCTTCCCATAGAAAACATTTCTGTTCAGCTTGACATTTCACATAAAGGAAAAGAGAATTTGATTCCAGATGTCCGCAGCTCCTCTGAAGAAAGATATTCTTTAGAAGTTGCTCTTTATTTTAATACCATTATCTTGAGATTTTTTTTTCTTTCTTTTTTTTTTTTTTTTTAAGGAAGGGTTCAGTTGACAAATAATTATCAAAGAATAACTTCAAGGTTTTTGGCATTTCATCTCCTTTTTCTTCTCAGTGTTCGGTCATACCTGACTTCTTGAGTAATTTTACCTTTCTAGACATTCAGTAGCATCTGGAGATAAAGCTAAGTAATGATTCTTCATAGCTTCTTTGTCTACAATTCCCTTGGGAACTAGAGGTGTTAGAGGGCAGCCTCCTGTATCTCAAACCTTGAAGCATCTCCAGTTATTTGCACTGGGGGCACGAGCAGCTACTGTGAACTCTGTTCGTTCCCTAGAAAACTGTGGAAAGAAATAGGTAATAAAGCCCACTGGTAGGAACAGGCTTTATTGAGCCACATCCAAATGCAGTCTTTTTGTTCAGCTTCAGTGCAGCTGTTCCATCTTGGGTGTCTCATCTGGATGCTTTAGCTTTGCTTCTTCCAGTTATTTATTTCACTCTTTTCTTCAATGATAGGCCTTATTTCTCACTTCACATTCAGTTACACATGTTGTTATAGGGAAGGAAAAAAAGAAACACTTAAGGAGCACAAATATTTTTTCAGGTCTAACATAAGCAAATTTTGAGCTAAATACAGACTGAGTTTGTCTTAAATGCATTCATCTATCAGGTTGAAAGATGATGTTTGGTGTCTGTATAAAAGAGAGGAAAAAAGTTCACAAGCTCCCAGTCTTATAGTACAGACCTTTCTACAACCTTTAAGTTGCCACATGCGGTTATTAGTAGTCATATTAGCAACTGATATTTGTGATTATGAGGACAAATTTACTGTAGTTTATATATATATAGTATAGTATAGTAGTATATAGTATATATATATACTGACATAGTAAACTTAAAAAAAATTAAATTTAAATTTGACAATTTGACAATTATAGTTAAAGTTCACTTCAGCAAATATGACATTTTGCTATATGGCATTAAAACACTGATTCATATATACATGCCTGTCTGAAATATGTCTGAAATAAATCTTCTAAACTCAATGCATTTTAATTGTCATAAGGGAAAGAAATGGTTTGGATACTGAGTTTTAGACAGCTCCAATTCAGATGTGTAATGCCAGACTCAAAACTGCTGTAAAATTTTAATATTTCTTTTTTTCCTGGGAAGCATACAATGCATTTCTGAATTGTCGAAGAATGCACTGTGATTTCACTATCAGATGCTAGCATATGGCAGTGAAAACTGGCACCCCTGTTTATTCTCAACATCTATCATGCTGCCTAGTGAAGTGCAGTGATAATGAATGCTGTTGTTTGCATTCTTTTGGGGGTTTCTCAGTTGAGGATATTGGTTTAATACCACCATCTGGGACAAAAATGCTTTGATAGCTCAGCTCTTTCAAGGCAGAACCAAAATCCTGTGTATGAAAGTCTGCAAGTACAGTTCAGTTAAAGGTGGTTTTTCTTAATTAATAACATAAAAAAGGAATGTTTTTGTTTTTTTCTGTTCTTGCGCTCTAACTTTTTTAGGGGCACTTTTTTTTTTTTTTTTTAGGAAAAAAAGTTTGTATTCCGAGAGTTTTCTCCTTTTTGAGAGTATTTTCAGTGGGAATTTCCGTGGAAGAAGAACTTGGCAAGATCTCTCAAAAACATGTCCATAATTAATGCTGCTTTAATAGATTCTGGAAGGAAGAATCAAAGCTTTTTAAAAACAGTAAATAATCTGGGAAAGGACAGAGTCAGTATTTAATCAATAGAAATTGAATTGACTGTAAAGGAAGACTAAACACTGAAAATATTTGTTTATTTCTATTGTATCTGAGGGTGCATCCCTCCACCTTACAGGTTCTTGGCACAACAAATGGTTTAGCCACTCTTGGAAAAAGCTGATAAGAGAGTGAAATTGGTCCAGGGAAGGATGCTTTCTGACCCTTAGTAGCAGTGACTAACACTGGGCTTGTGACATGTCATTGGTGCAGTCACCAGAACACAGGTTTTCCACAGAAAGATGCAACAGCGCTGCGCTTGTAGCTTCTCTTTGCTGTTGAGAACCAGCAGGACTGCTGACCCCCACCATCATCTGGAAGTCTTTGGAACCACCACAGTGAGGACTGGATTTAGCAGGTTTTGTAATTGCACCTGCAGAGCTACCAAAATCACATAATTGTAGGACTGTGCTAAGCCTCTGGGAAAGAGAGAAGTAGCTGAGACATCTATCTGTTGGGTTGCACTAGAGAGAGCCGCTAAAAAAGACGGAATATTTGTCAGTCTATTTGCTACTACTTCTGCTCCAGATACAAGGATGTGATTTATAAATAGGCTTTTGGGCTTAGAAAATACCTGACTGCAGCTCATTTCATTTGCCATATTCAGCTTGTTAGTTAAGCCACCCACACCTGAGTTCTTTCCTGCAAAAGAGTTCCATTTTTACGTAGAGACCCTGCAGCACCAGGCAGTGGCCGTAATTTCCATGAAGTGCTACGATAGTGTCATAGTTTTTAGAGTTTTTCATCCTTCTCAGTAGGCTTAATAAGAAGCAGCAATGGGTAGATGTGGCAACACTTCCAGAGTCACATCATTCTGACCTAATCACGAGGAGGGCAAGGCAGGCTCCTCGTTCACCTCTGCTCCCCCTTGCAGCTGCAGGCAACAGTGAGGATTTCAGAACTGCTGGTTCTGGAGCAGCCAGGAAAAAGACTGTTGACAAAATTTCCTGTTTTGATTGCAAATGTAGACATCTGATTTAAAGTTTTTCATTACATTTAGATTTTTTGCACAGTTTATTCTTCCTCCCACACCCTCGAAGTCATTGATCTCTCTGCCATGGAAAGGAGAGATTAGGAAATACTGCTCCACTGTAGTTCACTTACAGTCTGTCTGTCTTTCTCTTTGTGGAGATAAGCTTCTGAGTAAGATGATATCCCTACAAAGTCCCACAGAGTGTGGCACAATGTCTGCACTGCAGAAAGGTGATGCAGTCCAATCAGGCTGCCTATAAATGGTACACAGGAAACATTAATTGGCATAGTCTTTATAAGGAATTTCATCAAGATTTCTAAAGAAGGAAAAAAAAGGTATTTCATGGCATTTTTACCAGAATTTACATTTCTAGCAAAAATTTAAAACTAAGAGCAAAACGTTTTCCCTTTTTTAAATAGTATTTTCGTAGAAGAGTTTACAGGTTTGTTTTTTCATCCACATATACTTTACACCTACATGTAGAAATAGGCCTCAAACTTTCCTTAAAATATTCTAATTCTTGTAAAAACTCAGCATTCCCACTGACCACTGGGAATGTACCAGCAGGTTTAGATAAGGTATCTCCTTCCATGGTAGTGAAGTCTGCAACAATAAACCTCTTAAAGACTCTTAATAACTTTATACAGTCCATAATTAAAAAGTACTTGTTCTGTGCCCAGTGGACCTCATTATGACTTCTTTAAAGGCATAATCCAGCCAAATTAGTAAAGAGACTTTTTTTAATCATTATAGGATGACACTGATTTTCCAAAATTGTTAGGTCATGGGTAGTTATTTGATTTAAGGTTCCTGCGTTCATAAATCTTGTTTTAGTTATCGTTGGTGTATTTTGACTTTGTTTCAGAATCTTCTCTTTCGAATGAAAGGTGTTGGTGTTTCAGTGAGCGCTATCCCTCATTTTTATAATGTCTATCTGAAGTGCTTTAGCCAAGGTTTTCTTGCAAAGACAAAGTTAGCATTAGAATGTTGCTGTTGGCCCAGGTGGTTTGCCAGTAGGAAACCCTTGCCAGGTTGTTTCTCTCCTGGGAGAAGCAGTTCGTGATAGAGATGCTTTGTTATTGGTTTGGCTGTTTTTTGTCACAGAAAGATATTGACTTTCTAAAAATGTGAATAGTCCTACCTTTCTGACCATGGTAATAAGCAGCAGCAAAGATACTCCTAAGACTACTTTTCCATTGCTATTAAAGCTCAAAGGAGTCTACTCAAGTAATAATCGCATTTTTTTGCTGGCCTTATCATTGCTTTCTGTGGCTGATTGGGGTTTCTGATAACCAAGTTCCAGCCAAACATTCCTCCTATTTTTTTAATCATTTATCAGAAATCTTCAAAAAGGTGATCAGTCTTACATTCAACATAATGTCTGTGGGCATATTCCTTCATTGTTCTAGATATCTTTCACTTTTGCTACTTTAAGTGCCTATATTTAATTTCATTACTTCTCCTTATATTTAAGTATGTATGTTCAGAAATATTAAGAAGGAGGGTTTGGGTCTGTAGGTCTGCAATTAAGTAACCTACCTTGCTAATGGCACAGAAAGCTATTACTGTCTCCCTAAGACCAATCTGGGAGTATTGTATTTTTCAATCTCATTCATATTTTTTTCATAAAATAAGAAACATCTGTGTTGTGTTTCTTCTACTAGAAGAACCAGAATTTCCAACTGTTGTGTACATCTGGCACTGCTTTTCAGGGATATATATCACATCATTTGTGGCAGACTTTCCAAAGGTTTTCATTCTCTTTTCTGTCTTTAATTTCTATGCTCTCTGTACGATGAATTTTTATATTGCTATTCTTGCTGTTGCCAGGTCAGACTCTCCTGTCTGAGCAGATAATGAGCATCAGCAAAGTCATGAAAGGCTATAAGACAAATGAAGATGGACATAAACAGTTGCTCACAATTGAAAATTTTCTTGACCTGAACTCAGAGCCACGTAAAAATTTAGAATGTGATACACTGACCACTGGGAATGTACAAACACGCTTAAATAGGATATCTTCACCCATGGGAGCTAAAACTATAATAATAAGCCTCTTCAAGCCTCTTCATAACTTTATATTCCAGCCCCAAGCCACCCACCCCCTGCATCTACATTGCAGGACTTATGTTTTTTGATTCTAATGTACTTTTGTGGTCCTAAAAAGTGCTCACAGTGTTTTCCTGAAATCAGATTTTTTTCCATGTTTTATGAGTCGGGCACCTAAAACATATTTCTGGAGCTAGTCTGACTCAAATAACTGAAATAACTATTCACCAGGGACAAACACTGGTGACATTTGGATTTTTAGAGAAAATGTTTTTCATGAATGTAAAGGTAATCAAAGGCCAACTGTTAGGATTTTGTCGTGTTTAAATTTGTGGTTTGAAAGACTATTGTTTGTCTCCCTGTCTATATTTGACCATATACTAACTTGTGGAAATCTGTTTTGGTTTAAGTCACACTATAAGGATGCAAATAATGTGATTTAATTTTCACCTGTTACCACAATACCATATCTTCTCTGAAAGAGCCCTCTCTGAAGAGCCCCTACAAGTCATACTACGTGGAGGAGTAGAAATAGCAGAAGTGAACATCATGAGCTAGGCAGGAGCACGTTCAAAGAACCCAACAGCATTTCAGTTGCCACTGCTAAACTGACTGCAGGTATGTTTTGAACACGCCTGACATTCAGCAGCCTCCTGAAAGGCTGCGTATTTCTAAATGGGGGCATGTGGAGAGTGCGTTTAGAGCTTACGGTTAGAGAATGTTAATCAGTGATGGAAGGCTGATGGCTGAGGCTTGAGATGATGCTCAGTTGTTTGTTTACGAATTGTAAACATTCCTTGTTAATGCAAAGATGCCTTCTTTGGCCACAGGAGGTTAGTTTTTTCTCTGAATCTCTCTGGGGTTAGATTTGTAGAGTCTTGTGAAGAACAGGACTAGCAAAAATACTACAATTAAATCTTTCCAACACGAAGCCGCACATGGAAATTGAGAAGAAAAGTCTGTCTGTCAAAACAAGCAGGGAAAGAAGATCAACTGCTATGTTTCACAGTGCGGAGTGGTTAGGGTGAATGCATTGACAGCTTATGACTGGTGTAGCTGAGCTGGCACTTGGTGATAGAAATGGGTCTTTTAGTACCTAGTGTGAAAGAAATGTTAATTAAGTTCTGTAAAGTGGAACTAGTTCAAGTTGAAAACAGATGCACATCAGTTTTGGGGATGTATTCAGCTAAATGTAACCGTATACACTAAGGCACTTACACATAATGGATTCTCTAGATCATAATATACTCCTAAATGCATTACACAAGTGTGCTATAGCTTCTATGCAATTACTGTTTTCCTCTACCTACCAACTCCAAAATTGCCTACAGTTAAAATATCTTGAAAAGATTGTGCCACCATTGTTAGGAATCAAAGTTGGTATAAACCTCAGTTTATTATATGTCTCTCTTTCCAAAGTTGACATGGCTTCTCATGTTTATTAATATTTAGGATTTTGCAGTGCTTTTCTGTTTTAAATTGTGCTTGAGACTGACTACACAAGCGACAGGTTCTCTTGTGAAGATTAAGTAACATTAAGTGGACAAATAATGAGTAATGTTAGCAGAAAGTAGCATTTTATATTCCCAGTTGAGAACAGTTATTAGAAATAGTATCAAGGCAAATTGTTTACAAATGGCTTGCAGAATTAGACTAAAACCTTTTGCAGTCTATCTACTAAAAATGTCCTTTGTTACAGCAAAGCAATAATACTCTGTAGTAAATGCTGTGACATGTTCCTCGCTTTTTACTTTTCACTGCTTGAGTTGTTTGCTGCTACTGTCAGGTAATATTTTTACAAATCATTTTTGCTACCTAAGTTGTTCTCATTTCATTTTTTCTCTTAATAGAAAATAGGAACTTTAACAAGAGAATTTACTTGAAATGCTGTTCTGTGAAGACTTGTAAAACAACATATATTCGTTTTAGTTTGTTTCTATATGTATTTTTGCTTTTCAGTTGAAGTCCCACTCTGCATAGTCAAAAAATATTTAAAATTCCAGTGGCCCGTAGAAGTATTAAATGTATAATTTAATGATAAATTTATTATATGAAATTATTTTAACTTTAGCAGGAAAGCTGCAGCTGTGTATCTCTTGCCCATTTCTCCTCTAAAATCAGCTTAATTTTTTTTTGTTCTGAGTTGACTATTTTGTGATGCTGAGATTTTTTGAGAGTGTTTTTCCATTTGGGAGATCTGTGTAGGGTGAATGCATTGACAGCTTATGACTGTTCATGCATAAAATGATGATATAAGCCTAGACATTTCAAAAGCAAAGCATGAAAAATAGATAAGTAGGGCAATTAAGTCTATGATTTCTTACAATCTTAAGGTTTAGGGAGACTGTTGTCTTACAGAGCCCTTTGTTTAATATGTATAAAAGAAAAAGTAACTGCCAGAAAGTTTTCTCATTATGATGGTGAGAACACAGATCAAATGTTTGATGTTAGTAAACTGAATGAACCTGGGATTGAAAGCCTTGTAACACAACTTTCAGATCAACTCAGCAAGGTCCTCTCCATCCCATTGGAGCAGATGCCCTCTCAGGTTCACAGAATGAGAAAAAGCCTCTTCTTTTACAGCGTGGAGAAAGAAGAAGTATGTGTTGCTTTTTCACGAAAGATCTCTTTAAAGTAAAAATAGGCTATACTTCCTTCTTCTAGGGAAAAGGAGACCTTCTCTGCCATATTGTTTAGTCACGCTCAGGAACATCGGACCTTTTCAGTGCTAAGTGATAACATTTTCTTTAGAAAACCACTTTATTATCCTTGTCATTAATGCTTGCCCAGATCTCTACCAATGCCAGCAATTTGCCATCTGTTCACAAATACTTGTGGAACAAATATATGCAAGGACTTATTTATACCTACAGTTTTCCATGTAGGAAAGGACCAACCCACGAGCTTAGCCTTATGTGAAGGCCCCAAGACTGACATATTACCAAGATCAAATAATTTTCAGGTATCTGAGTAAGAGGTCTTAAATAAGCAAACCATTCAAAATGCATCTTGCTTTGGACATTAATCAGTAAACCAAGCGTAGGAAAGAAAGAAGTGCAGAGTACCTCTAGTCAGTTATGATAGATAATCAAGAAAAAAACTGTATGCATTACACAAAGGATATCCTTTCCAACTAAGTGTTCTCCTCTAAACCAGCTCTATTCATCCTAAGAATGAGCTCTGCTTCTGGTAAATTTTGCAGTGTTTTCATTCCCTTTTGAAACATACTGAAATCAGCATGTAAGTTGATGGAGTGCCTAGAATGATAGTGACGTTCATGTGACCCACCGTTTCATATGCACGTCTCCTGTCACATAAAACACCTCAATCTGGAGCAGTTATTTCTTTACTTAGGAAAAGAGAACTGTGAAAGTACTGGCCTGGGAAATCACAGAACTAGCAAAGCTGTCTAGATCCAAACAAAACTGCTGATTACAGAATTCATTTTTTTCATCCATTTTAGATAAAAATGCTTCACACATCTTACCCTCAAAACTGGCCCAATATACCTTCTTAGATGTAATCTGAAGCAGTGGTGAACGTGGTGCCTGAAGTTAAAAGGCTGGTACTGTATGAAGGAAGCCTACCTGCAGGCACGCTACAAATCTAAGCTTCCCCAGAAGCATGTATGATGCTAAGCTGTGCTGAGAGCAGTTCGAGATCATGGGCTTTGTAAAGTCAATAATTATCTCACAGAGACAAGACAGGGACGGATAACCTTGAGATAAGGCAAGTAATCAGCTTGTTTTTAACTACTGCAGGCTTTTTTTTTTTTTATGACTTTTATTTCTTCTATTGCTCTACTGTTTGACTGGTGTTGTGCACTTTGGCTCCTTTTGTCTTCTGTTTTATTCTTAGGCTTTCCCCTGAACACCTCCAACTCTGACTTGCACCCTATTTGAAACTGCTACTATGTTTTCTGGGCTATGTAAATACAGTAGTGTATTTACATTAATGTAAATACTGTATTTACAGTAAGGTAATCAAAGCTGTGTCATTATTTACTGTAGGTAAATTTCTTGCATGAACACAGTGAATTTCCACTACGCTGGGATGATTCTTGCAGTACAAATTCTCAAAAAAACTCAGTAGAACAAACTTTAAAATGACCTGGTATTTTTGCTTCCTCTCTGCGAAGTCAGTGCTTTTTTATTTATTTGCATATTATTTTTTACTACATTTGCACTTGAAAAATGTAAAGAAAAACACATTAACTGGAAAATCATTTGAATTTCCAATAACTATCCAGCTTCCCTGTCATGTTGGATATCTTTGGATGTATTTGACTGTTAGTCAGCAACCAGCCTAACCTGCCAATCTCAGAACAGACTCCCCACATCACTAATGAGACTATGTAAATTTTCATTAATGTCTTCAAGCAGCCAAAGTGGCATACACAAAAGTACTGTTTTGGTTGCAATCTATCTCTGAAATCAGTGCAACTTTTATCACTGACTGTAACAGGCGTATAGAAATGAGAGCAATGCTGAAGTCATGGAAACCAACTCTTGGACGGTGGAGTGGCACGAACAAGGGAAGAAGTGTGTTTTTCATTCAACCAGTAGTTAGAAGTCTTTAAGTATTCCAGGGAGTACAGGCGGATGTTTAAAAAGCAAAATTCAAAGGACAAAAGACACTAAAGCACTTTGTTGCTGCATATCCACTATTAAAAAGGAAAGGTAGCCTGAGGGAAGGAAAAAAAAAAGCTAGGTATGTGCAGGTTATGTAACATTTTTTTTTATAGCCTATACTTTTTTTTATACCTTGGTGTCTTATATCTAGATTAGAAGCCTAGCTGCAATAGAGAGGCAGACTAGTACTGCATTTTCTGAAGAAATAAACAGCATGCTTGGACAATTTAAGGCAAAGTTATATGAAACTTAACAACCTGAAGGACTTACAGTAAATGTGGAGATAAGATTCAGTTCACCCTTCTTTAGCATTCACCTAGATGGTGAAACACTTCTTTGGAAGCAAGTGCTTAAATTCTCTGGCTAATCAATGGGGCAAACACGGAGCCAGAAATAGGTCCTGCCAGCATAATTTTAGGAAAAACCCTTACCTAACACCTAAAATTTAGGAGCAATTTTGATGTCTAATTAAACCACATCATGATCTGCTTCTTTAGTTGGTGCAGGTCATGAAATACAGCAAAAAAAAATCCAAAACCCAATTTTTTTCAAGAGTATAGTAGAGAAATTTTTTTGCCCCTTTATTCACATAAGATATTTGAGATAAAAATGAGTTACTTGGAAGTTCAGAAGGCTTAAATTGTCTGGCTACCTACATGCCTTGTTACAGTTGGGATCTCAACACTGAATTTGTGAAATAAAAGAAATGGAGGAAAATTGCAAAAAAAAAATTAAATCAGACAAATTAAAAATCTCCCTACAGCTTTGTTTCTGTAGGTTTTTATTTATTTGGTTATTTCAGTACAGAACTGTGAAATGAACCTACACAAAAAGTGTATTCCACTGTTGGACTATATGATTGCAGGAACATATGTATCCACATAACAACATTTTGTCCTTCCGTCTGCAGAGGTCTCTGACGTTTTGTTTGCATGCAGAACTTCCTTTGCCATCAGAACCCACTGCACCCCTAAAATACTCAGAATGTGGGAGTCAGAATCCATGGAGAAGGGACTTGTGCATAGTAAGATGAAATGAGGGAACCGTGCAATTCACTGAACAAAAGGATTCAAGTCTATCTTGCTTCATTTTTAGCTTGCTTTTTTCTATATGCAACAAAATTTTGGGAGACATAGAAGTAATAGCTAGAGATGAGGTTTTCTATATACATAGTTAGAGGTTGTACATGAGCTGTCATTCAGAATTGTGTGGGATTCGCTGTAGTCAGTGCAAATAAGCTGTGTACATTTTCTGGATTGGGTCGCATGCAGAAAAATGTGGCTTGAAAATGGCGGAGTTGGATTTCCCTTACTAACTGTTGCCATTTGCTTTTCACGTGGAGAAGATGGAAGGAAGCATAAGGTCACTGATGATTTTACAGGAAGGCTTCAGGAGTGTGTTCTTGAAGAGTATTGCTGAAATCAGTAAATTAAAGCATTGAGCATCTTAAAATAATGAAGAATAAATATTAACAAATATAGGTGTTACACAGGCACAACCAGAAGGGTTTCAGTTTTGGAGAGCCCCACAAAAAGCCCCACATTACATGGTTAAAAATTAAAAAAAAAACTTCAGTGATTGCTAAAAGTGAGCACTATTGTTACTGCGGAAGAAGAGGGGAATGCATGGGGCAGGAGGCTGAGAGGAGGACAAGGAGACTGCTGAAAGGAGGTAGCTAAAATCTGAGGTCTTTGGGGTTGGAAGGAGCTCTGAAGGATGCTTCCTGGGTCACAATGGTCATTGCTGTGGTTCTGTAAGGAAAGTAGCTTATTTTGTAGAAATAGTGAAACAGTTCAAGTGTAAGCTGCCTCTGTGAACTCTTAAAGCTTATTTGACATGGTTTAGTTTCTGAGCTGTAGTACTCCATGGAGAAGTGCTGTAACTAAATAAAGCCTTAATTAGCACTTGAGAGTATGTGGCTGGTGTGAAAACTGAGTTTGCACAAACGTAGTGTAAATAAATAAAACAAATCTTTGAAAAATCCCATATTGCTGGGGTTATGTTTTGTTTTCCAAAATGTCCCCAGGTACTTTTTAGAACATGTGATGTTTCTATAACTGTTTAATTAAATAAAGCAGAACCAAAAAGGTGCATTTAAGTAGAATTTAAATGCTGTTTGATTGACACAACTAAATATTAAATGGTGGATTCTTCTAAGCTAAGTGACACTGTAGGCAAAATCTTGTCTACTAACCATTACGAGATTAACCTTGGGTATTGTCATCTGAAAAGTCTTCATCCAAGCATAAAAATGTAAAAGCTCATGTCTAGTAATCAACTCTGACAAACTGAATAGGGCAAACCACCTGTCTTATAGGACAATTGAAAACCGAAACTCCTGTCTGCGTTTTTATACTACAATGCTGTTGATTTGCTGCCTAAAGCACAACTTGTTTTGTCAAAAATAACGTGCCTTTTTACCCTTGCTTTTGGGAAAGTAAAAGCGGCAACATGTTAAAAAATAGTAAATGTGTTTCAAAGATTTGAGGTAAAGCAAAAAATGATGCTAAAACAGTCTAAGTGTAACCTATAGTTTCCAAAAAATTGTGGGGCTTTCATGAAGTTAGTATTAACATATAAATGAAAGGATTCAATTCGGGTATGAACACAGAAGATGAATTAATGGAACTGTAACTATTCAACTGTTAAGTGACAATATATTATATGGAGTAGAAGTGCCTGCTATGGGAATACATGTTTTTAATATTGCATATCAACAAGGCTTATGAACAACATATGAATTTATATTTTCATCTGGGGACAAAGAACACTGAAGTGCATTGTAAGGTTAATACAGTATTTGTAGAAGACAGTAACATTATATTTGTTTAAATATTTAATGAAATTTTCAGTTTTTAAACCTGTTATTTTTTATTCACTCTGAAACCCTGTCTTTGAATCTTTCTAGAGTTTAAAACTCACTTTCTTGGGTAAGAAATGACTAGTTTTCAGACTTGTCTTGTCTGCTGGGTTTAAATATTTCAAGTGTATTAGGCCAGATAGAAGATTAGGCTCATAATTTAAAGAAAATCGGTATCTGAAAATCATCCTAGTTTGTTCAAATGTCAAAGTCTGAGTTGAGAAAGATGGAGCAAAGGTGCAATTATTGGCACATATTTCCTTAAAAAGCTAATATGAATGATTTATTTTAAGTGATATAATAGTTGGTCTGTGACTTCTAAAATGGATAAATATCTATACAGTTTTTATCACTACTTTTATTTTTGAACTCATATCTACAGTTTTAGGAGCAAAGATTAATGACAGATTATTTTTAAATAACTAGCTTTGTCTGTCATGGCTTATGGGGTGACCTAATGAAATACCAGGTTTAGCCTATGGCTTTTTCAGGTAATTGTCTCATAATACCTTTAATCGGATAACCAAGACCCACGTGAAGATTGGCTAGTTTCTGGCCTCCACCATTCCTCGTAGAAAACCATTTTGAAATCCATTTCTGTGTCTGTGTGTTCATATGCTAATACTATCTCAGTCCGTAGTTTTTCCCATTGAATGAACTACACCCTTTTCCAGATTTTTTGTTTTACTGAGCTGGTTAAGCCAAGTGGCTTTTGTTTCCTCTTGGAGCAGGGACTTTTCTTCTAAGTGTACTGCAATTCTGCGCATGGTTCCTGGCAGGACATTCACAGCTTCTGTACAATGGCTGTATTACGTATTGCTATAGAAAAGATGGTGATGATGCATCCCAGGATACTCCACTTTCATTCTACTTCCAATTCTTCGGATCATTTGCAGTTCTTCCAACTTCAGCACATTCATCTCTTTGAAACTCAAAGGTGACCCATCACTTCTCTTATCTGTCCTGCCTTTTCTTAGTAGTCTACATTATGCTCTGCACTTCATCACACTTTTAAAACCCTACTTTAGGTGCCTATCTTTAATATATTATTTTTTTTTTCAAATGCAATGTTATTTGTTCTGGTTAGAAAATTTGCCGACTTTATACAGGGTTGAAATGAACAAAGTAATTTAAGCAGCAGTTAGGGCGGTGTGGCATTGTGTATGTTCTGTGTACATCTACTAAATCTCAGGTCCTTCCAGCTGTTGAGAGTTCAGGTGATGTGCAAGTCATGCTAATAATTCAAAGGGAAAACAAAAACATACAAATTTAAAATAAATGTCAACCAGAAATTAAAAAAAAAAGTACTTCTACTAAAATAGGTATATTACTGAGTATAACAATGCTGGGTAAACATTTCACTTCATGATGAAGTGAGGTCTATGCTGTTTAACTTCCATTTATTTCAGGGGAATTACTTGGTCAATGGGCTTAAGGATGTTCCTATACTACACTGAAGGTGTACAGATCGCAGGTAGAGGAATCTATGTAGGGATTCCCTTGCTCTTACAGATGATGGCAGAAAAGAAGAGGTGATAATATAGAAGAAACAATTTATAATACATAAACAATTTTAAAAAACTCAATTACAACCTGACTTCCACCTTAGAGCTTGGTGATTGTGAGTTGAAGGTCAGGAGAGGATTTTCCAATATAGCAGTATGAGCGAATTCCTCATATTTGGAGGTGAGGGGTAGAGGGGACTGCCTTTCCTATGACACCCTGGTAATTTTTTTTGATTGGTGACAAATTTTGCAACTTCCATGAGCATTAGAGCACTGAGAAATGCATAACTTGGTTGAATGTTGGACATTTGTTTTTTGGTATAGAATTATATGATCAGAAATGTGTTGCCCTATTTCTCCTTTTGCCTGCAGAACCCCAGCTATAAATATATGCAGGGGCAAAACGACCTGATTTTAACTGTGTTAGCATTTTTCTGTCTCACTGTTCTATCTCCAGAGCGATAGCTGTTGGAGAGCTTGGGTAGGCTATTCAGATATATTCCACCACTGCTTCACATGATAGCAGTAGAGATGGTAGTTCTTCTGATGAAGAAAAGTATAAACAGGAGGGCAAATCTGAAATAAAAAAAAAAAAAAAGGAAATAAAAGTAAATTTCAGGCATCTGCTGTCAGCTGTCTATTGTGCTTTAATTGTCATGTGTTTGTATATACTCTACAGCCATATAATGAAGAAACAAACCAACCAACAAAAAGGATGGATAAACTTGGGTGAACGTACTGATACTGAAACACAAGTGCAATCAACGATTGCAGTTTCACATATTTTTCCTTCTTCTTGGCTGTTCTTGTCAATCTGTTCATGCAAATTCCAGTTAATAGGAAAGACTATTATGATTTAGAATGTATATATAATTTTGAACACAAGAGAAGGATCGTATTTTTTTTCCCTCTGGAAACTATTTTTTGCTATAAATGGAAGCAGGGTTGATTCCCTTAGGTAAATACTCATAGCACTGCATAATGTATAACAAATCCCATAGCGCACTATTAGCTTCTGCTTGATAAGAATATTGTTTTCGAGGTTTTCTGTGAATATTCCACATACAGGAGGATGAGTGTTAGGTAGGGAAATGAGGTTTGGTCTCTGATTATAATCTGTAATATGAAAATCCTGTTGTTACTGTTTAAGATGCAGGTATTTTAACTGTTAAACAGATGGACAGTAGTTTGTGAAGGAAAGGGTAACTAAGATGTTGATTCACATAAGTCTTCCTGTGATCAGTGTATACTAGTTATTTGAAAAAAATAAAGCAAATAAAATTTATTTTACCAACATTGTGCAGCAGTGTTCCTAATCAGAAATCTGTCCAATACAAAATACAGCCCAGTCATGGTTCATAAATTTGCCATGGAGGGACAAATTTTGATGAAAATACATAAACCAGTAGCTGCGGCTTTGAAAAGCTGTGCCTTCCTTATTACTGTAATGTATTATCTAATTATCTAATTTTTTTGCACAACTGATAGTAATCTTTTCCCTAATATAAGCAATTCCTTTGGTATCTTTTCTGCTAGACAATTTCTGTATATTTTTTTTTGCAAATATTTTATCTCAAATCTCGTAATTATATACAGTCGAGTTTCCAGATATAAATCTACCACACAGATGTCAATCAAAGGTTTTTTTTTTTAACTGGTTTGAAAAGAAGTTTTGTAATAAATGGTAAAGACTGGAGATCAGAGGTTGAGAGAGATGCAACAGAATTTGGTAGTTTAGGTGAAGCTTGCCTGAATACTTGTCTACAGAACTGAATCAGCATGCATAAGTGCACACTGCCATCACGATCCTCAGCTGAAGAACTTTTACAGCTAAATTCTGTAGTTGGAACTGGGGCATATACCTTAAGTTTGAATCACTATGGCATTTTTGAAATCCAGGGAGACACATTGCTACCATTTTTGGTCCAAATATGCAGGTTATAGTGTTTATTGACACTTTTAAACGCCAAGTTACTTCAGTGAGGAACATAATGAGGAGTCATGGGAGGTAACTTTGACGAGGAATTTTACCTACACTTTTGAATGATTGCCTACAATTTTGAATGGAATGGTTTCTTGGGATATGGCTTCCACAGGCACTTGCACTTGCATGTGCACTTAACCCTTCATTATAATGTTAGGATAGTCTGACTAATTGAAAGCCCAAATATGAAAGGTATTAACAGATATATGGGTTATAAACTGTGTGACTTTGGGATTCCCATGTGTCATGGACGAGGCTTATGCCAAGTCCTCTGGGCCTTATTTTGGATCATCTTGAGATTTGTCCACATTGAGTTGAAGGTAGACATCACTGCCTTCCCAGAAGCAGAAATATTGGAGTTCGTCATGTAAATGCAGCTGAATAGCTTCACATAGTTTGGTCGAGTGTGTTCTGCAAAACTGTCGTAGTACTACTCTCAGTGCACTCCCATGTTACTCTTAAAAGTCAATTGTCATGTTCAAAGGTAGCATTTTGGAAGTGCACTTGCATTTGGATCTGTCCCAAGATAACAAATGGACTTTGGAGCTCTGAAGCGTGTGGTGCAAAGATACATCTCTAGAGATCCACATTCAGTTTAGACCATAAAAAATGATAGTTGCTGAGCCAAACTGTCTCTGTCAAGGGCTATGCAAATGTACACGTATTATGCTTTCCAGCTCTCCCGATTCTGACTGCTGACTGCTGAGAATCCTGAACTTGCTCTGCATGGGGTTGTCCGATATTTATCAGACTTACTAACTAGCGCTGAGCCGCTTCTGAGCCCGGCCCCAGATTTGTAAGGTGACATATACACAGAGAATGCCTTGCTAATAAATCCTTTTGGACCCATGCTGGCCCACGTCAGACCCAGCTGCATGGCAGCAGTGATTCAGTTTATGTGCAGCTCAAACATATCACCCACAGAAAGTGAGACTGCAGCATATGGAGCAACCTATTAGTAATACTTAAAAAGCTCTTCTCCTGTATTTCTTAAACATTCTGCCATGCCTCCTGCAAGAGATTGAGTGTATCTTTTTGGAAACTGTGTGAGGAAGCTTTCTCATCTGTACTCTTCAGGGTAGCTACTGTTGCTCTTAGCAGTGACTAAAAACATTTTTTGCACTGACAGCAGAAACGAAATGGTGTCCCACAAATGTATGTGGTTATCTGCACAGGAGTGAATGTATATTGGGCTGCATGTTTTCTCTCCATGATTTTCTGAGTGCTAACAAAAGTCCAAAAGTCATAAATAATCTGGTCCTGAGCAAATAATTGATCTTTATTCTTCACGTAGCTGTTTTATAAAGAATCTATAAGGCTACTTCTGCTGTCATTCAACCTGTCATGACGAATAGCAGAGTTTCTTTGCTTGTTTTTATATTTATGCTAAGCTCTGTTGTGGGGTCCATGATGAAGACTCTCTCTTCTCATACAGAGATCTAATTCATTGTGGTGGTTTTCATATACTTGTGGAAGGTTTATAAATTGCGTTAAAGTGCATAAAAGTGCATAAAGTTTGGGTATACTGTCAGTGTTCAGTTGCCATTCACTATGACCAGAAATGAAATGAGAGGGAAGTTTGGAGGAGCTCGCCGTGGTATATGGGGCTGAGATGTCACAGACTTTCTTGAATCTTTTATTTTAAATTTTGCAGTGGTTTTACTATATATTTGCTGCCTATAGGCCTTACGTGCCTGAGTAAAGAAAAAGCAACAATCGAAATAATAGATCACATACAGTTATTTGAAAGTGAGTAGTAATTGTGGCTAATTTAAAAAGGGAGTTGTCCTGCTTCTTTCCATCCTTTCAGAAGAGAGTGTGTCAATAATTCTTGTAAATGAAGGCTCTGATGATGCTACCATAGGCCACAGGCTGTGTGCAGTTACTGTGCGCTGGGTGTTTCTTTTAGAGCAGGCAAGAACACTTTCAGTTTCTTACTACAGTAGTAGATGAATTCAATCAACCAGTTTTGCTAATGAAATATAGGAAACAGTTTAAATGCTTAGATTTTGCATTTGTTTCCCTTGACGGTGGAGGTGGGGGATTAATCAAGTAGTGCTGCCGTTATAGAGTTTCCTGCCTGGGCTGTCATTGGAGAGAGAATGCAAATTGTATGTGGAGAGAGAAAGTTCTGTATCTCTCCGGGTAAGGACAGAGGTACTTATGACCTGATAAGAGGTCTTGTATGTCAAAAACCTATAGCCACAAATTGGCTTGGGTATCTGTTTTCACATCCCCAGATGTGACAGGGCCCAAGTAGATGCTCTGCTGGAGAGAAAGCTATGGAACAATATAATACATAGCGAGTGAGAAAGCTGCATATCGTATTTATCCTTTTCAAAAATGTGCAGCACTGAACAAATCCTGTGTTTGAATTTCTCAGAATTTTCATATAGCTCTTCTGACTCCTGGTTGTTAACCTTGACTTCCAACTCTTTTCTGAGTGAGGCATTTATCTCATACTGGCAGCTTTCATCATAACAAGTGGTGGAGATCTCATATTTGCAGAGAAAAACTGAAGTGTGCATTCTTAGGAAATCATTAGCAAATACACAGTTTTATTTCTTTTTTAATGTGGGATTGGTACATTTGCAAGGTTCTTGGTCTTGACTTTCCATTTAGTAAAATGGATATATGTAGCGCTTATCTCCAGCTAGTTAAGGTCTGAAAAAAAAGATAGAAATTGTTGAAAGTGGTCCCTGGCTTACCATTAACTATATTAAAACTCACTAATCATTGATAGGTGAAGTCATCATTAAAATTTGCTTATCAACAGTGACCAAACAAGAAAAATATTGTTCAGAAATAAATTGCTAGTCTTTCTAGAAAGCTACATATGTTGTAAGCAAAGAAGTATACATTTTATATTTTTCTTTCTACCAGAAAGGGCAATGTTGATTCCGTACTATCATTGTGTACAATTCTGTTGGCAGAACCTTATGAAATGTATGTCTGAAACTCTGATTAAGGCACGATAAACAATTAGTCAAGTAAGATTATTTCTTATAGATGTAGAGAGATGAGTATTTGAAAGGGAACATATGAGACAGTTGTTTCCCTGTGGGGTATTTAAAGAAAGCCAGGAAACTGAATTTATATGTGCCACATAGTTCCTATACACTGCAGGACTTCGGTCCTTTGGCTAAAGCAGAAGGAGGAGATGTGACTGTGTAACACTTTTTTCTTTTCTCTAGTGTTGCTACTGTGAACTCCAAGAAAATTGTAACTCTTTTTCTTCATTTTACTGTTCATCTTGTGGATTTTAATATGTTCAGTAAATGTAGTTATGACTAGTCAAAGGCAAAACCAACAGGGGATGGTAGGCTATGATTCCTCAGTGGTTAAATTAAGCCTGTTAGGCCTCAAGTTCTATATACACGTTTCAAAGACCAATACTGTCACTTATTCCTCAGAAACAGATGAAATAGGGATATACCAGAAGTCTGAAATTTCCGTAGGGATGCTGTTTTGACAACTGCCAGTACCAGAAACCATACTTCAATATCAATATTAAAAAGGATCCATGGGTGTCTGTCTTAGCACAGAACAGTCTTAGAAGTCTAGCGTTGCTTCAGGATGTAAAAGAATATAAATAAATCCTTACTGAATATTTTTATGTGAATGTATCGGTTTTAGACACCATCCAGCATCCTAGCTTTTTGAAAGAGAGAAAAAAAAATTGTCTATAAATTGCTTTAATCATGTAACATATTCAAGGAAGTGATGAATTACTGGTAGCAAATAGCTTTATTTCCTGCATAACGATGCCTGTCATAGCGTTTCAAATATAAAACCATTATTTATATGTTTCAGCCTTTCTTTTTTTTTGCTTTTAAAACTGTTTGACCTCAGTAGATTTGGGACTTGGTCCCACATGCAGCCTCAGGACTGCCATACAAATGAATTACCGCAGTGAGCTACAACAATATTGGAAGTGACATGAATATGAGTTACTCTCTTAAATTCAAAATCCCTGTGTCCTTTTGTTCTGACCATGGCAAATCAGTATCACATTGTGCTGTTGTACATATGCAGCCATGAGCATCATTTGCAATGTATAAGACTAATGACACCACCATATGTCCTAATTGCTAGAACAATGCACTAACTTCCTGAGGGTTGTCATTATTTCTTAGCAGCACTGCTGGAGGTGTGATCATCCTGCTCCTTCAGTACTTCTCATCCAAGATTTAGAATGTGCTCTTTTGTCCCCATTCAGCATCCTCCATTTCTCTCATCCTTCTCCCCTTCTCCAACACTGAACATTTAAACATGAGCTATGAAACATTTGGCATAAGTGTAATGTGATTTGCCTTTGTACAGTAAGCATGAGTGATCTGAGCCATTTGCATCATCACTTCTTGTTTCTAAGTGTTGATGTGTCAGCCTGCATCATTGGTTCATGTAGTGCTCTCTCAACTCTCCTTCTCCCAAGATTTCTTAGGGCCTCCTAACTCATTTCATTCAGATACTAGTGACCTTGAACGGAAACCATGGACACATCTTTCTTTTTATTCATTGTAACTTAAATTAATTGTGGTCTCTGGAAAGCAAGAACCTTCCCTTGCTTCCTTCCTTCCTTCCTTTCTGTCTGTTTTAGTTCAATTAATATACTAGCTAAAGATTTAACAAAATTGATTTTAAAGGAATTCTAGCTACGACTATATTTAATTTACAATAAGATAAAACATTTAAAGATATGGGGATAGGTTATGTAAAACATAAAGTTAAAGTAGTTTTATTTCAGCCTTTTTAAAGTGAAAGAAGAGGATTTTCATGGTCTTGTATCGTTTGCATAAGAAAGCAGTAGCTTCCAGTATAATCAGTTAGAATACTGAAACCCAATACCACCAAATAAACAAGGTAAATTCCTTTTCAAAAAGACATTTATGGGGGATGAGGACATGAGTTTTTTCAGAGGAACTGGGAAGAGCAACAGAAAAAATCCCATACTAGTAATTCATAGCAATTCTTCAGAGTAGAAGCAGTTTGTGCTTTGTTTTGGTTGGTTGGTTATAGTTTTTTTTTGTTGTTGATGTGTTGTTGTTGGTTTTTTTAAACTGTTTTTCAGAGTGTTCAGTACTGCAAGGGTGTGTACAGTTTGTATTATTCATACTCACTGTGACCAGGTGTTAGCAGTAATGGGAGACTGAACACTAAGGGTTGGATGTGTACATTTTAGCTGGTATTTCTCAGGTTACTTGATAGATTGGATTAACAATATCTTAATAATAAATAGATAAAATATATTTTTAGTACATTAAGTTCTTGGCAGCCCCACAGCTGTTGTGCTGCTGGAAAACAGAACATTCAGATTAAAATTTCCTTATTTAAATCTGCCAGTGTTTGAACTTTACTGTATATTTTTGATGACTTGGGAGGTTTGCTTACTAATTTGGAACTTTGCCTAATGTTTTTGTTAAAATAGAACTTTCTATCTTATAATTAATCTCCTTGTTCTGTATGTTCATACAATAAAAGTGCGGAACAAATGAGTACTCAAAATGCTAGATATATAATGAATAGTTAGGGTTTAAACATAACTATTTTCCTGACAAGGACATGGTACTGCTATAAGCAATTGGCTGTCTTACGTTATTCTTCTGCCAGGTTCCTTCTTTTCCATAGATTATACAATAAGAAACTGCATACAGTCAGGACTTTTACAACAACACCAAAGAAACTAGTTCATTTCCAAAAACAAGTGCATCTACTTTATTCATTGTTTATTTAAATTTAAATTTGCTGGTCTTATCTCCACTTGCATGCAGTGGGAAGAAATTAGTTTTCCTTATCGATTTATGAATAGAATATCCAGTATGGCTCATGGGGGAAAAAAACATAGTCCATCTGCTCGTGCACAGTGGCATCTTCCTTGTTTTAATGAACCCAACCAGTAAATTTAGTCAACCATGCAGAAATGAATAAAGGCTAATGTTGGAGGTAACAGACAAAGTTTCAAGTTCAAGAGAGCCTATATTTTTCAGAAAGGAAGGCAGCTATGTGACTTTATTACTCATGTTCTTCAATTCACCTGAACTATTCTTGTACAGAATTTGGCTCACCATTTCCTTTGATGGTCTCTACATTTTGTAAGACTAGAAGTGGTTTGGTGTGTTGGTCAGCTAGATCTCCCATGTAAAAAAGGTCTTTTCTCTAATGTTATGAAGTATAGCCCTAGACGAAGAAGTGATTGCAGTTCTATGGGACATCCTGTGGTTGCATGTCTTCCACAGTACATATAGGCAGATATATATCCACAATACAGTTAAGAACCTTGCTGGAAAAAAAAAAAAAAAAAAAAAAGTAATGATCAGGGGTTGACATGTCCCCCCATTGCCTTAAATTCATCTCTCAAACCTTTTTCTATTTCTGAAACTGGCCAATGGCTGTCTCATAAACTTGATCCTGCAATAAGATGTGTTATTTATGGTGTGGCGCTTCTCCATATCCACCTGCCTGTGAAGTATGCCACGAAGACTTTATGTCATATCAAATGGAAAGCCATGTTTCGGATAGACAAATTCCGTCTTCTGGGAGCATATGCATTTGTGGGCATTGTATGTATTATCTAGTGTGAATCTCACAGTTTTACGGATTTTTTTTTTTTTCCCAAACCTCATCATTTAATTTCTTGTATGTTTTGATGTTGTTTGCACTTTTCCTGATAGCATCATCGACCATAGTAAAGGGCTGTGACACCACCTTGTCAGGTAGCCAATTCTGCCAACAGGCCCAAATATAGGGTCATGGTATGGCATCTTATGCAGGCCAAAGCGCTGCTGTGTATTGAACAGTCATGCTGCCAGCCTGCAACAGAAAACTTCTTCAGGAAAGCTTACGCAATCATAAAGAATAACATTAAATGGATTATAATAGTAGCTCCTGTAGTAATTAGATTTCTAGTTGACTTAATCCATACTTGTTCAAAACCTGCAACAGCAGCTGAAGCAGCTGTTCCTGCCCTTAAGAAAAGTGTACAAAATTCAGTCCAATTTAAGTCATATTAGCTCAAAAAAAAAAAAAAATCATATCTATGCTGAAAACTAGAGTTTGGTAATTTAGAAGCCCGATTTGTTCTCGGAACAGAGAACAAATAGGAGGGAATGACGGATGCATGTGTGAGTGAGCACCAGTGGAAGAGAGCCAGTTGGTAGTCCTGTGGCGCTAGGGGTTTCCATGGCGCTCGGAGGGGGTGGCTGTGGGTCACCCCGCAGCGGGCCTGCAGGCCTGCTCCTCGGGCTGCTCTGCCTCCCAGTAAAAAGGAAGGATTCACTAAATAACTGCTCTGTCAAAGTGTCTTTGAAGGTGGAGGAGCTTCTCTTCTCATACAAAATGCAAGAAAAAAAGCTGTGTGAAGAAAAGAAAACAAACACTCTTCTCACATTGGAGGACTAATATCATGGAGCCACGCTGCTCCTTCTGACAAAAGAGTTTGAGCGCTTGGAAGCCTGTTGCCTTGCCTGGTACCATCATCTCTATACCAAGTCATGAGTAACTTCCTCAGCTCAGCTGGATTATTTGAGGCTGAAAACACAGCTTCATTTTTAGCATTCTTTAACCCAACAAAATGGATGGTGGCTTTGTGGAAATATAAAGCTCTCGCTGCTTCATGATTTGGCCCTTAAAATTAGCTCTCACTGAAATGTACTGAATCATATGGAAAGCATGACTGAAGACTGTAATGTAGAACTCCTTCCAGCTTAATTATAGCTGGTATATCTTTTATTTATAGCTAGGATATCTTTTCATGTTGGAGGCATAAGTGAGTTTCTTGATTTTATCCATCGTTGTCCACTTAGCTCCTTACTGATACACTGAGCTATAGTATTTACGGTGGATGATAAGATCATTAGAACATGGTAGTGTGAGATTCCAGCAAGAGCCAATCTGCACATTAGAGGTAAGGAAACACAGCTAAGCCTAATTTATTGTTTCAGTTTTCTATTTTTCTTTTATTAGAAACTTTGCTAGCTAAATTGGCTTAACAGCTCCAATGGTACCCCTTTGATCTGTTGGAAAGCCAAAAGGCTGTGACAATTCTTGTTTGGGCCACATTTCACTTCCTGGCAGGTGTTAAGATTTGGAGAGATTTCCCATACTCACAGTTGTACAGTTCTTTCAAGAACTAATTCAGTCAAAATGAACACGGCTGTAGTCTTGCAGAAACAAGTTTCTGTGTTTGCTCTACCCGTGTAATTTGATAGTAATAGAAAACCTTTAAAAAAAAGGGGGGGGGGGAGAAATAAAAAATGGTTTTGGTCCCTGAAGGCGACTTGTGGCAGTATCTCAAGATAATAAATTACACTTGATCCCAGGAGTGTCTGTGGCACAGATGAAGGTCAAAAGGGAAAAAAGTCCAAATAATCTGTACAAACTGAAAAAGTTCCATATGTGATAAAATTATCAAATATTATAA
Source organism: Anseranas semipalmata (assembly GCA_013399115.1). NCBI lineage: Eukaryota > Metazoa > Chordata > Aves > Anseriformes > Anseranatidae > Anseranas > Anseranas semipalmata. The sequence goes on from VXAA01006397.1 coordinate 205,085, forward strand.
AGATAAATACAGCTATTTAACATGTGGAGCAGAGGAAGCTTTTTTTTTTTTTTTTTGTAATTGCTGTCCATCTGAATAGATAACCCAGCACTGACTTTCATATGTGTTAAAATTTCACAGAGAGAAAAACTCTGCTGAAATTCCAGACAGAAAATCAGAATGTAAACCCGTTCATTTTTGCTGATGTTTTGGGTTTTCAGTTTAATTTTATTTTAGCAGTACCATCACAGCTTCACTTAGACTGCTACTGCTGATGTGCAAGTTCTTTTTCAAAACCCTTCTATTATTACCAGAAGCTTTTATTATCTTCTCTACTTGACTTTGAGTATATTTTGTGATGTAAGAAGCAGGGGTTTAGAGCTGGATAATTAATCGAGCTTAAAAACAGGATTGTGGACTTCATTCAGTTAAACAAATTCCAACATTTATTCTCCTGCTTTAAAAAATCATTATAAAATAATCCAATATTTATGCACCATAATTATCATGAGGTTTATTACTGTGTATAAGTTTTCATTATTACATATGCATCTCATGGGCAAGGAAATGGATGGATAGAAGAAGCAGCTTTCTGATTAAGACACAGAAGATCAGAGCTTGTGTTCTACTTTAAGTTCAGGTATTTTTGGCTCACAGTCAAATTCTAAGACCACAGAGCTATGCCACAGTATTATTATATTCAAATCTCGTTTTTCTGGGTTACAGCATTCTTGTATGCTTTCCTGCTTTTCAAAGGTGATGGTAGCTGTGATTTTGATAAATGCTTTTCTCAAATCCTCTTTTTTTTTTTTTTTAGCACACAACTAAGAAAATACTGTTGTTGAATGATATTTCATTCCCTAATTTAATTTTCTATAAGTGTATTTTCTGTGCTGTAGTTCGGTCTATGTATACAGTATTTTCTCACTTGTGAGATGACAAGCTTGCTGATTTTTGAGCATTATGTTCTTCCATATATTTCATGTTTATTTTAATTCTGATTTATCACAAATACAACTGGGACCTCTCAAACAATTTTAAATAGACAATATTAAATTAAAGAAATTCCACTTCCTTTCTGTTCTCTTCTAGATTATTAATCTTATATCTTTAACATTGTTCTTAACTGTGCATTCTTCTCGTTTTCTTTTGATTTGCATTCTGAACAGGGAAAAAAATCATATCTGATGCTATTACTTGTTCATTGGTCAAACAACTGCCCCTATGCTTGTGTACAAAAGTAGTAGTAGCATGATCACAAAACACAATGAATTAGCAACTCAAATCTCTTTTTGAAAATGAGAAAGCACAATTTGAAAATAATTTTTTTTATTCCTATTATTGTGAGTTGTAGATCTCGCTGTTCATTCAGTTAAACATATAAATAAATATGTGTGTGTGTTTTCAGCAAACATAGCCAAAGAGCTTTTAATTACAATGTGAAAAAACGGGCAAATTTGTTGTTAAGTTTTTAGATGGAAGCGTAAGTATAAATGGTTATGGGAAGATTGCATTCATAAGCAAAAACCACCTCTAGCAATATCAGGCTTTTCTTGAAGTGCCTTTCTCTCTGCTGTATTTGTTTTAATGTCCTGTATGACACTGGTTAGTACCTGAATTCCCTCCAGTAGCATAAATAATTTGAAACATCTTGTGCTTGATTTGAAGACCAGAAAAATCACTTTCTACCTCAGATTTTATTATTTTTCTGCCCCTCTTTTCTCTTCTCTTTCTCTTTCTGATACTTGAACAACCATGGAGAGACGGGTTCCACATTTACTCGGTTGATAATTACTTCAGGACTTCACAGCATGCCTTGGACCAGTTGTGTGTGTTGATTATTCAGAGATGGAATTGCATTTGGGTCTTGCCAGGCACTAAAAATGTCATTAGTCCTAAGGAAAGAATAAAAAATAGCAATACTTTGATTTGTGTATCAGTTAATTATTATTTTTTTTTTTTTGCCTTTTCACTTAAAATTCAGTTCCAGATTATGGTTTATAAATCACAAAGTTTGTTTTCCTTCCTGTTTGTGGGAACAAAGAAAAAATTTGTTTTTTTCTCCCAGCCCTGCCCATTCTTTTTTTTTTTTTTTTTTCTCTCTGAGGTAACATACAGCAACTCATTAACCAAAACAGAATAAAAACTTCTCAGAGGAAGGGGAGGGAGAAAAGGTTTTTACCTGGATTCTTTCACTCTGTCTGTTTAGAGGGTAATGTCACAAAAAAAAAGTTGAATTATCCAAACGAAAGGGATGTAAATGATGACTGGGCAGAACATTGGCAGGTGAAGGTTAGAATCTCTTGGTTTTTGCAAAAAGATAATCAAACAGGAAATTCTTGGAAATATTATATATTACTAGATGTCTGCCCCAGATCACTGAATTGAATTTACCTGACAATACAGGAAAAAAAAAAAAAAAAAGTGGTTTCTGCTATACTCCCACAGAATTTCTGGTAGCTATTAAATTTACTACAAAATACAGAGGGTTTTTTAATACTTTTGAAAGGTCATTTATGTAAATGTCTGTTGGAACGTCTGTTCCATTTGTAGAACAAAAAAGCAAAAAGTTTTCTTTAAGCATCTAGCCTAGCTCTTACCTTTTATCTTTATCTTTTTATCTTTTTATTTTCCTTTGTTCTTCTTGCACTAGAGAATTTTTGAAGTACAGTTTAGAAGTAGCTTTTTAGCCATTCTATTTATAATTTAACTAGTTAGTTAGACATTTATGAACTATTCTGCCCTGCTATAATGGCTTCCTTACATGTAAAGTAAACACATGTAAAAAGTGTTTGTTTATGTGGTTTCACCCTTGATTTTTTGGGGGTAAAACTAAAGGAAACCAGAGGAGATGTCAGCCTTTCTTATGAAGTCAGCATAACACACCAAAACCCAGCTCTGAGATACTAGGCATTTTGATAGGCATTGGTATACTAGGCATTGATATACTAGGCATATCACCATTAGAGAATGTTTTCAACTTAGGAGCCTAAGTCTTTCCTACAGGTCTAAAATTTAGGAGATCTTACACTTTTGGAAGAGGAGGTGGTTTGATATCAATTTTTCTTCTTGTAAGCTCTAAGTAAATATTCCTAATATTTACTGATTTGACATGACACAATGATAGTAGTCCAGCATATTATCTTTTCTTTTCTTTCTTTTTTTTTTTTTTTGTACTAATATATTCTATGTAAATCAGGATAGAGAAATATGAATTTGAGTCTAAACTTTGGGTATCTAATTTATACAATCTCTATTTGGGCCTCTCTTTTTAACAGTACATGGATAATTTAAATAGTAAAACATGATAAAACATTTGTAAAAACTTGCATACTTGCTCACTTAGGTGCACTTTTAATGCAATGAGACTGAAAGACTGTTTCTGAAGTCAAATCCATCTTTCATGATACACTTTCTAAGGAGGTGCTTTGAAGTGTAGGAACAGATATAAATATCACGTCGCAACAAATGTCAGGGATAGGTCCATGCATAGCTTAAGTTCTTTAATTTAAATTGATAAAAAATTTCTGAACTGAATTCTGATCCATATATAAAAAAAGAAACTTGCTAACAGGTATTTTTAGAATGATGTCTGGAATTATATTTTCTAAGTAAGATTGTAGTGTTATGATAATGAGAGTAACAAGATAGCAATAGAAATAGGAAATATTTGTCCAGATTACATAAGGGGAAGAATAAGTTGCTGAAACACTGGTTTATAGTGAATTTAATTTCCAAATATTTGTTACCAGTATTCAATAAAACACTTATTAGAGCTGCTTTATTATATAGTGTAGTATTTCTCACATTAGTTGAAAAGGGGATCTGAAATGTTGGATCTTTTGAAATGTTGAAGTGAATATTGTATTCAAATGAGTAATTCTATATTTTATTTAGTATTAGAAATTACAATTTTAGTATACTGGGATAGAAGAATTTGTCTTATGGCATTGTCTCATACATTTCATAACTTTATGTGAATTACTAAGGTCAGTTATGTAATCATTTTAGCGGCATGAATAATGAGACTGGACAGACTTGTAAGTGTATCAGACTCTTCAAAGATTGATGTCATTAGAAAAGCTGTACATGCTCATAACGTGAAGCAAAATAAAATCTATTTGTGTTATTTGATAAGTACACTTCACAAGACACATCCTTTTATTCATTAATTTACTCATGTCCATCTTTGGTTTTGAAGCTTCCCAAATGGGAGTTTAAAATAGTATTAAAACATTTCGAGTGTGTTCATGGCTATTTCTGCAGTGTATTGTATTGCATCATCTTCATGAAATGAAGTTCACAATGATAAACATTCAGTGCGTATCTGAAACAAGGCTACACGGCTATATTGATCCTCAAGCTATATTGATGTTATGTGACAAAATGATACTTCTATTTTTTGAAGGAGAAATAGGAGATAAAATAGAATTAAAATGTACAAAGATCATTTTTGTATCCATATCCACACATTTGCAGCCTTTCATAACAGAAATGATTTTTCTAAATAATGTATATGAGGAAAACAGCAAGGCAGAGATTTGTAATTTATTTCTGCCTGCTTAATTTGTGACCGAAATGTGCAGAATGAAACTTGGTACACTTTGATTCTCATCAAGAAAAGGGTTCTTGGTGTGCTCCCTGTACAGAATGAAGAAACGTTGTTGAATAAACCAGTTTTCTCCCCTTGGGTTAGAATTCTACAAGCTATGCCATGTGTTATTTGGTTGTTTCCATGCGGGAAAAGAAAATGGAGGCATTGGATATGTTTGTCTTCTTTCAGACCAGTGGACTAGGCTCTTTATTGGCAGCATTCATCAATGTCAGCATTTTTAATTTAATGAATTCTCCCTGTTCCAGATAAGTGAGAATCTGTTATTCTATTCATAGTTTTTTTCAGATTTCCTGGAAAGGAAATATCTAAAATACTGCATTATGGAACAAAGACAGTGTATTTTTTAATATTGTCTAAGACTAAAATTTAATATTAAAATGCCCTTAGGAATTCACTCCCCAACAATTTAGTTTGGTAAGGCTGCTTGAGATACAGACGTCAAAATTAAGAAAAGAAGTCTGAAAACTCAGTTGCTAATTTACATAAAATTCATAGATAAGAATTGATATGGACTTACAAAGCCTGACTATGCATGCATTTTCTTGAATAATCTATTTATTAAGGCCGTAATGCAGGCGATTCCCGGAAAGGCTCAGCCTTGTCCTTTGAAGACCATTTTCCACATAAAACTAATTTGGAAATTTACATAATCAAAAATTTGGTTGAGTAACATTTTCATTAACATACAGTTCTAGCCTCTTCTTGTGGTTAAAACTGTCATGCCACTTTAGAGTGTGGAAATCCCATCATCCACAGAGGAGTGCTGAGGTATGATCTTCACTAATGTCTACAAAGCAGAAAATGTGCTTGGTATATAGGCAGTGGCTGGTAGTGGAACAGAGTAATGCAAATAGAAAAGCAACAGTTAATTAACCTACTCACGTGGGATTTAGAGGCAAATATTTGTCGGAGGGAGAAGGAATGGAGGAGAGGCGAATGATTCTGAAGAGGTTTTCTGCCCCCGGAAGGAGAGAGGCTGTCCTCAGGGGGGGACAGAAAAGGCAGTGCTTGCTGGTAATCCTGGGGGCACGGCTGGTGATGCCAGGGAGGGGGGCTGCTGACAACCAGAGCGGTGCTGTTAGACAGCAGTACCTTTAAACCAGGTTTAGGGGTCCCTATTTGTTCATAAAGGTTGCCATTATCATTTCAAGGAGGACTGTGCTGCTTTCTGGTTTTATTTCTGGTGGGTTTTGGTTTCATTTTTTTAGGACCATTTTCAGTTCTGTTCTCAGAACATATCCTTTTTCTTATGCATGATTAGGAGCAGTGAAACTATTTTTAGGTGAGTCGCAACGGCTTTGAGTGGTCAGCAGAATTTAGTTCTCATGAATTAGGCGTTAGCGGATTAGCTATGTATTTCAGTACATGATTCTTTACATAAATAACTGATTGTTCCATGTGACTGTGGTCCCTGGTAGCCAGTACTACTTCTAGCTGGTTATGAAGGTATTTTGGGAACAGTTTTAAGAGCGTCTATGCTTATTTTCATATGTATTCTATTTTTTTGATTGCCTCTTTTGCTATCTATTATACCAGTATCGCATGTACCGTTGTCAGCAGTCTCTTCATGCAGAACAGTAGGGCTCTGCCTCGTGTTTAGATGCCTTAAAAGTATGGTTACCTGGAGGAGAATTCAGCTTTAACTTGAGACCTCCCAAACTGGGTGTCTTGAATCGCCCTTGCTGTGATTTTCCCCTCACAAATCTTCCACACAGCCATGCATAGCGTGGATGTTACTGAAAGCTGTGCTAACTACAGTGACAGAATTAGAAAGCACATGCTGAAAGTCACTTGTCATTCACAAGGATGTTGTAACATTGACTAATGGAAGAAATGGTTTATAAAAGCTTTGAATAGTGAAAATATTCATATTAGAGAGGCAAAAGAGCAGAAAAGAAGGCAGTGTTCATCATTTAACCCCATGCATATTCACTAGAATTGTCATCTGTGGCATACAAGTTGTTGTTTTGGTTTTTTTTTTTGCAAACATTGGAGGGTATTGTCAGCATGTTGATTTTTCAATATAAATCTCCTGAGATTTTTGCTGTTGGCTGTTTCTGATCTTCTCTTCTGCTTGAGACAGCCCTGCTGAAGTAAAAGGAAACTTTCTGTCGGTTGTAATTGAAGTGAAAGCCATACGCTAGAAATTAAACTCCTTGCGATACGAAAATAGGTACTCATAATAGCATTCCCTCTGTAATGGTTCAAGCGTCAGCCGCTGATAAATAATAGATGGTATGGCACGCTTTCAGTGCTGGGGGGAACCTGAGGCACGAGGGAGCGTGTGGGCGTGGAGCGTTGCTGCACTGGAGTCAGCAGCTCGTGCTGGGCACCCAGCCACCCACTGCAGCGCAGAAGTGGAGCGGCGGCGAGGCGGCGTGCTGAGCGAGGGACTCCCTCGGCTGCGCTGTAAAAGGGGGGAGAAGCTGGACAAATGTGAAGCGTGCTACTCACAGAGGATCCGTGGCCTCTTCTTACACAGGGGCACATACCTCTGCTCTGCTCTGCTTATGGCTGGAGTTCAATACCTCTCCCAGATCAGCTTTCTTTTGCCCCCCCTCCCCCCTTTTTTTGGTGCAAAATATAAAATCAATAAGAGATCATGGTGCTCTTACCCTCCCTCCCTGTTTCATACATCTATTTCCTCTATAAATTCCTTTGACCTGGATTCATTTTTTTTTTCTAAAAGTATGTACATTTATGACAAGGGAAAACATGACCCTTATAAAAATATTCTATATTTTAAAGAAAAAAAAAAGGTCCAATGAAGTTGTAAATATGAAAGCAGCTGCTTCTTCTTCTTTTTTCCCCTAGGCTTCATTCCAGAAAAACTCTTTCCCAAATTCTCTTTATAGGTCTGACTTATCAGATATAAATATTATAGTTCCCTAGCAACCCTGAAAGTGTTTTTCACATTCCTTTTAAAGTTTCATAGAAATACCACAGGAATTTTGCTAATTTTCCTAATTTTATTAAGTAGCTGTCTTCATTAAATAGAGAGAGAGAGAGAGATCTTGGATGTGGTATGATGAGCTGAAATGAAGACTTACGGCATATTTATTCAAAGATGGCAGAAGATCATATATAATAATGAAATTGCTTCTTTTCACACTTGCTGATCAAGACTTAGGAAATTGAAATGATCTAATACTGTAATTGTGAGGCACTGCTATAAAACATCTTCATAAAGGAATAAATTCGTACTTTCCTTAAGCTATTTACTGGGGAACAAAAGGACTTCTTTATAATCATTTTCTGTATCTGCGGTCTGTATCAGCAGAATTTATTTAAAAACTTGGAAATGTAGAAAAAGCTGCATGGTTTATATTACTAAATTTGAAAAGATTAATAACATTATTTGTGTTCTTTCTTTATGAAATCTTAAACTGTACAAATTCTTGTATGGATTCAGACCAAAGCTCCATTTAACCTAAAATCATGCCCTAACAACTGACAGGAGGAGCAGCTTTACTGTCGTTATGATTGAGTTGCATGTGGACAGTTTGTGTTTAGCAGACATGGACAGACCTATCTGTCATAAATTAGTCTGATCTGTTTTTCTACTCTTTGGTAATGTCTATTTAAAGCCTAGTATCATATGGCACACATTTCCACAATCAAATGATGTGTTGTGTGAAAAAAGCTCTTAAATGTATCCTCAGTAAGATTCTGGATGAATCGTTTCATCAGCCATCTTTAGGCTAACCGAAGCTGACAAGATTTTTCTGTCATAATTTTAGCATTTAATAGTTTTAATAACTGAATATTTTTGTTTACATTGATTTTTTTGAAGAAAATATCAGCCTTGAATTTGATAGACAAGGGGACTGTTAATGAACTGGGATCCTTAACACACGAAAACACTTTGAATTCATACCTGCAATTCACTTTCTAAAGCATTTTCAGGTCTTTGAAGTGAATACTTTGTTAATACAGGGAGAGGGTGGTGTTGATTGCAATCATCTAATGTTACCTGCTTTTAGAACATTATTTTGGTCACATTGATATTTCCCCCTTGGCTCCCTATAGCCTGCTGAGGTGAAGTTTTTACAGTGCCAGCAATTGAGACCCCACAGCTTCCCCACTGCATTTCAATTGATTTTTAATGGGAAAGCTGTGGGGTGATGATTATCATTGCACCGACATTGCAGAAAACTTCACCTCCTGTGGCGCTGCCGAGCCAAGGGAAAAGAAACAGAACGCGATGCGTCACTCGGCACAGTGTCATTTGGTGCTGGCTTCCAGGAACATGTTATATTTGGGGGCAGTTGTAATAGGTGTGCTGTTGACTCTTGTGCTAGTTCTTGTCATTATTGTCAATGGCTTTTGGCTTCACATGCTCTTTCCTAAGAACATACAGGGAACACACCATGAGGCATACCGAAAACAGGACTAGACACCCCTTTCCTCTCTCGCACTTCTACCTTATTTCTCTCTCCCTTCCTCTATGCTGGACAGCTTTGAGCAACATCTGTTTGCTGCCTGACGGCTACTGCTTTTGAAGAAGATGTACTGTAATTGTAACTAGGCTGACAAGGGCAGTGAAAGCACGTTTCCTGGGCCCTGGCGTAAGAAGGGCTAGAATGCTGGAGTGGCAGAATGCTCCCTGCAGATATAATGTGATGAAAAATGCAAGATGAAACCTTGACTAATAGAAAAGAAGGAAGGATAAAAGCAGAGGGACCTTCTGTTGGGACTGTTTTGTTATTTCTCGTCTTCTGACCATTTACCTATACTTCCTTATTCATGGGATTTTGTACATGGAGTTTAAATTTTCATTTTCTAGATACTCCTGTGTATAGCAGCCTGATAAAACCATGAAAATGCAGCTTATGACAAATATTACCATGTAATTTAAGGACACAAGGTAAAATGGCTTAAGAAATTAGGGAAAACATTTATACTAGTTAATAATTCAATGTATGTTTAACAAAGATTAATAACCATCTGGCACTACTTCAGTGAGATACTGCAAATTTTGCCTTAAATTCAAAGAACCATCACAAAATACATAGATGTCTTGTTATTTCAAACAAAATAAACCACCGCTTGCTTCAAAAAGAGTACATGTGAAAAGCATGTCCACAGATATGTGGGGGATAATTTTAGAAACCATGTCTTCAAGAAAGCAGAAATCATTGTTGTGCACCTCTGTATTTAATGGGGAGTTTTGTAACACTGAATGAAGTCACTGGCACATGCCATTTACCCTTAGAGAACTCAAACCCAGTCTCACTAAAGTCAGCTTGAATTTTTACATAAGTTGTACTGGAGATTTCACCAAATCTTTTATTGGAGAGAGGGCTTTATCAGGTATAGAAAGATTACATACAATCTTACTGCTGAGTCACTGCTAAAATGTTACCTTTTCTAGCCTGAGAAGAGATTTATTAAATCTTTACACAATGAATTTGCAATTAATGCAAAACTGTTATATGTTAGCATTTTATAATTTGCTGGGAAGTTGCCAACTTTGGATAGCTTGAGATTTATTGTAAATTCTCGTGATTGACACTTTAATATACTGGCTTCAAGATACATCAGAAACAAGAAAAAATAAGAAGATTTCTGTATTTTAAAGAAAGGAAAACTCTAAACTTAGCTACCGTGGTAATAGAGGAGAATTCTGATAGAACATGTGCACAGACAACTAGATTCATATTTATGCTTGCATTGACTTCGTACATCTACATAGCTTGCTCTGAATGTTATTTGGAAATACATCTTCTTACAGCTACATGGCATACACCATTTAGCATGGGATGAAGTTTCTTCCATCTGAAAGAGAGAAGCACAGCAAGCTTGTTCTGATACTTGAAAGAAAAAGATAATTTTTTCACCAATCTTGGGTACATAAGTTCCCAACAAGAAACTCAAGTGGTGTAACGTGTATCCTAAGGAATGGATAAAATAATGTTTAAGAATCACTTCAGCTAAAAAGTAGAAGCATCTGGCAGTGAAACTTGTCCTTAAGGCAATCTAACATAGCACGCTGTGTATCATATTTCTAAATTTCATTTGTCCATTTAATAGCTTCTGCCACATGTGAGGCTGAAGTCCTACAGAGACAAGTCTCCTTTGCTACTTATTGGGAAGACAGAAGGCTTCCTTACATGTTAGCTGCGTTTCCTGACGTAACTTTATAGAGGAGGGAAAAAAACTCCACAATCTTTCAAATGAATTCCATTGGCAGTTAGTTTTTAAGCATAAGTCTGATAGAAATAAAATACAGAATGACCTGGAATGTCTGCTTTTTTAAGTTTAGCAAAGTTCGTGTTGATCTTTGGCTATAAAATTAGTCAGACATCAGTAAGAAGACAATTGTGGTAAAATTGGTTCAGGAATGTGAAAAAGCACACACTGAAAATATGAACTTATTAAAAAACAAGGAAGGAAAAAAAATGTAAGGTACAGAAACTCTATCCTCTCATTGTCGTTTAAAAATACATCTTATAATTTGCTGTGTTTTAAATATTGTGGTTCTATCAAGATTCAAGAAATCAAAAATTGGACTTTTTCAGTCTTTATCCCCATTAAAGCAGCATTTATTCACTTGTAGAGACAGCATTTTCAGTGCTGTTTTGACTCATAATGTACTAAAGAGGAGCAAAGCACCTGATTTTATGGAGCTCATGATGTTTCTACTCTTGTACGAAGTAAGACACTATAAAAAGACGCATCAATCCATGACTTAAAAGTTGAAGATTTTATGAGATAACTATTCACAAACTGCAGATCTGGAAAAAAACTGCATATAAATAGTGATTCAATATTTACAGATCCACATTTTACCCTAGAATTTAATATAGGAAATTTCTGACTCACCAAGAATATTGCTTTATGGTAACTTATGAATAATAGTGAATTATACAGTTAAATCAAGGTCACCTGAAAGATATTTAACATATTAGTCATAAGATCCGTGGTGGAGCTCATTAAATGCATTTATGAACTGCACCAAATGAAGATTTTTCATACTGTTGTCTTCGCAATGCGGCCTTGAAGAATTATTTCCTTGCTAATGAAAAAACACAATATTTGCTAATTACAGCATTTTTCCCATTCTTGTTCTTTTCCTCATCTTTTTGGTCATGTATATAAATAAATTTATCCGAGATAACTTATGAAGCAAAAGCAATTGAAAAATCAAAAAACATAAAACTTTCATAGCCATTAAAATTATTGGCTTTTATACTGTCTGTAAAAATCGGTTCCTGTATCTGGTTTGGTTTAGTACTCTAGGTCAAGGATACCATAAGTTACAGTTCACTGTAGAAAGAGCAGTGCAAGATAAAAAAGTTATATATGTAGTGTAGCTGACTATATAGCAATAAGGCGATGCATTTATTCCAAGGATTTTATGCATCTGCAGATTAAAAACTGTGGCAGAGGACTTCTTAAAGGTGTGACAGACTTTAGGTACCAGTCTCTGTTCTTTTGTTTAAATATTTTTATTCATTTTGATTTTTATTCAATATCCATCTAAGCATGTAAGTCTTAAACATTCTCCAGAATGAAAAATCAGATCTAGGCTTCTCCATTCGTAGGGTAGTGCTGCAAGATGAGACTCAGGTTTCCTGTGGCTGCAGAAGGAGGTTCTCTGTGGCTTGCTTGGATTTCTGGCTCCATGACCCGTGGTGGGTGAGCACTAGTCCTTTTTCAGGACTGGAATAGCTATTTTAGAGGACAGCGGCTGAGGAATGAAAGATCTTAATTTGAATCCTGACAAGTTGAGGCAAGAATAGGACCCAGGCCTCCTACACAGTCTGAGTGTTGTAACCAATAGGTTATTATGCAAATGCCCAGCGGCACTGAGATATAAAGTGACTGTGATTACTGTGCTTTGTGCTGAGCTCAGTGCTATCCGTGTGTGGGAGGCATGTTCAAAGTAGACAAATCAGGTCCAACTGTGTTGTTTAGTTTGTAAATCTCAAAAAGCCTTAGCTGTTCAGATGCTGGCTTCAGTGAAGGTGGCTGATCTTCTGGGAGTGTACACTAATAAACCTCTTGGTGTCAGGGGAGGAGATGAGATGAAAATTTAAGCACTTACAACCTCACGGGCATTAAAGTTAGGAATTCTTTAAAGTATTTCTTTAATTCAATTTCCTAGATGTTACGTTGGGTTGCTTCATAGGGTCCTTTTTTGGACCTCAGTGGTTCGTAACAGTTTACAGTTTAGCAGACGTTTTTCATTTAAGTTACAGTAAAGCATAGGCCTAATATAAAAAGCGGGTTTTCTGTTGGTTATTATTGCTGCAGACAATTCCTTTGTAAGAATCGTTGTGCTAGTCAGACTGAGGATACCTGAGGGTGGCCAGCTGGGGAAGTAGTACGGGAAGGAGGGAAGTTGAGAGTGATCCTTTCCCAGAATGCCTACCTTGCAACAATCTGAAAGGTCACATAGTTTTGTTTCATAGTCTTTCCTTGATTCTTTGTCAAAATTTAACCCTTATGCATTTTCTGTCTCTCCCACTTCTGTTTTTCCTTTTTCAGCAAAGGGTTGGGGCTTTTCCTTTTCCTTTTCCTTTTCCTTTTCCTTTTCCTTTTCCTTTTCCTTTTCCTTTTCCTTTTCCTTTTCCTTTTCCTTTTCCTTTTCCTTTTCCTTTTCCTTTTCCTTCTCCTTCTCCTTCTCCTTCTCCTTCTCCTTCTCCTTCTCCTTCTCCTTCTCCTTCTCCTTCTCCTTCTCCTTTTCCTTGGTGCTCCACAGGGGGGTTTTGTGATCACTAGTGGTCCAAAATAGTAGAAACAGTAAAAAAGAGTTAGCTGTGGTTAGGCTTAAGTTATGGTAATGGGTTCCTCAATTAAGTCTTGATAAATGCATATAGCTTGAGTTGGCTAAATCAGTTTAACGGATTCAGGTTAAAATAACAGCGAAGGTGAGGAAATTAAGACTCTAACCTGGATTTGCTACAATGGGTAGGATTGTGTGAGCTGCCAAGTGAACTACTACTCAAATTACCTTGTCTTCAGTGCTGTTCTACTTAGTCTAAATAATTTGCCTGGCTAATTAGGCTAGTGAACATTAGCTTTTAAGAGCATGTTTTGTTTTGTTTTGTTTTTGTCTCTCTCTCTTTTTTTTTTTTTTTAAGACAGGTTCTGGAAGCCTGAGAAAGCAAGATGACATAAAGGATATATTACATTTGCATGATGTGTAACTGAAAAGTCTTGGTGTTGCTGAGCATGAATTGCATTGAATTATCAGTTTGTGATAATTAGTTCATTATTTTCATTGATAAACTAAAGAGGCCCCCAGTTGTAGCGGAAAACCTTCAGAATCCTGGTGTATGTTTTGTTGATTTGTTTTCAGAATGACATGTTGAGCTTTTCATGAATGCCCAATATGCTTTGCACGACTTCCCCGGGATCAAGAACGGGGTTATTCTGCCAGTTCCCAAATGGGAGGACAGGAGGTGGTAGGGGAAGCAATTGGAAGGGTATGAGCAAGGCAAGCAAATTATTTTTTTATCATAACTTTGGAAGAAGAGAGCTCTGGTTAAAAGGAAACAAAAAGTAGTGTTTGCTGGGAAGGGAAAGCCAGGAAAAATAATTAGATTGTCTCTGGTGGATAAAAGCCTGGTTGTTGATTATTCAAGTCTCTACAATGACACTCGGTCATTCCATTAACAAATACATGTATTCTGCATCACCTAGGTCCATTATTTATGGAAATAATTTCATGGACATATCATCTTCCAAAAGGCAGATTGGTTTATCCAAATTGCCCAGGCAGCTCTGGGTAGAATTCAGTCTTGCAAGTTGTATGCTACTTCACTTTATTTTAGGGGAAACAGTACAATGTCAACAGTAGATATCAAGTGCCATGCATTAAAAGCTGAGAATTTATTTTGTTGGGCCCTGTGAAGCACCAAGTGCAACAACAAGAAAAGCCTGAAAAGCAGTTGAAAATTAGATAAATTAGATATATAGAACGGATTTGTCCGGGGACATGATTTTGTATAGGAATGGTCTAACAGTAGAAAAGAGTTGTAAGGATCTGGAAGGCGTTCTTTTAAAGTTCTGTTGCAGTGGATGTTTCAAGCTGATTGGATTGATTTCTTGGGCAATAGTGTTACCAAATAACCATTAATGACATGTTATTCAAATGAATAAAACACCACGGGCCAATTTTAACTTCCGTCAGTTCTGTGTTTTGACAGTAATTTTGTTCAGTTTTAATGATGTTGTTCTGGAAATGTGTGTACAAAACCAGTATTCATTCTGATGTAGATAAAACACTTATGCAGCAGTTATGCATCACAAACAGCACACTTAAGCATAGGCTGAAACACTTGGTGGGTAGACCAGGTGTGAATACATAATAATACATATAGTACATATACATAATATAATATGCTGTTATAGGTTATTCTGGACACTGACCCTTTTCATGTGCTGAGGTATAAGGTGTAGGAAAACTATCTTCTTCCATTTAGAAATAAGAAGTGAATATTAGCGACTTCAGTTCTGTAGTAGCTCTGTATTCAGGCCTACAGTACCATGACTTGGTCCTGTTTTGTAGCACAGCCCATAGCATGCTGCACTTCTATTCGTGCATGCAGCCAGCTGAATGCAGAGCGTACACTTTGTTCAACAAATACACCGGCTTTCGTTGAATGATAGCTCTAAATGACTGCTAATAACTGTCAAATAGAACTACTATAATGCTATTAATATGCTACTAATTAGTCTTATATTTTGACAGAACAAACTAAGGAAACTTAAGACTATCAAATTACTTCAATTTAACAAATGATTATCTTGAGAACAAAGTAAAAATAGATTATTTTATTCTGACCATAAAGTAACTTTAATATACCTTTATATAAAAAGTTTGGGGTCAATGTTTCAGTGAGTTGAAATTTAATACATAAGAGAATTGCATAATAGTCAGAAACAGACTGCAGAATAGGTCTAGGGAGACAAGTCTTGTTTTACCATCTCCCATTAACCATGCTGAAAGCACGAGGGAGCTCAAAATATGATTGCACTATTGATTTAAATGCTTGAAGTCTGTGCATTGTCCAGTAAATACTATATGAAGTCATTAATGAAAAGAGGTCATGTTGTCAGGTATAAGAATTTGGGATTATTTTTTTCTTCTTCCATAGATAGTTTTGATTTTTTGAGCGCAGATACAGAGATCTGATTCAAAGATAACTTAGGATGAATCTTTTCTTCCTCTGGGAGCACGCAGCTTCTCCTTCCCAGCCCCTTCATTGTGCTGTTCAAAGCATTTGTGAAGTTGCCTTGGGAGCTGACTTGAAATACTGATTGGATTAAAAGTAGGATTTGTTTCTTAGGTTATGTTTAATCTGAATTAACAAATTAATTCAGATTAGAATGTGCTGAAATTAATATTGATGTGGACCGACATAAGTAGGGAGCACTGAAACCAGCACTACCTCTGTGAGAAGTGCTTGGGAATCTGTGGCTCCAAAGTGATGAAAATAATGGATAGTCTCATAAAATACAGCAATTCCTTGAGCTGCATTTTAGGGTGGAAATATTTTTAGTGATGCCTGTATTCATACAACTGAGTTAAACTCTGTTTTCCATACCTGTGAGCGGGATGTTGTTTTCATATGAAATGTTTTCACATTTTAATTTGCATGTCTTTTTCCATATTTTTGGTAATATGAGATAGAGTTCATTATATTGATACAGGATTTACATGCTATCTATCGTTCTTGGAAGGTTATCTGGGTGAAAACTGGATTGTTATTTGTAAATGGAAGGCGGTGGCTCATTTTTAGGAAGGTCTCACTTTTTTTTTTCTTTATTTTCTTTCTTTTTTTTTTTTTAAATTACTTGAAACTATTCCAACTGATTCTACTGTGCCACTCTTCAGACTGACGTCTCCATTCTCATCTGACCTCTTACAGATTTATTTATGTATGTATTTTGGAAAAGCTTCAAAAAGCAGCTTTGGATTAAAGTAGCTCTTGCCATTTCATATGGAAACTGACTTCAGTTGCCAGAGGAGGTTTTTGAACCCAGTGATGTATTATAAATATATAGAATAAAACTAATATATGTGAACTTGATAACTACAGCAAGGAAAAGGAGTTTGTTACTGCCATCAGACAAAAGGTGGAAATACAGTTTTACTAGTGTGAGGTTATTATTATTTTACAAAATAAACATCCCTCACCTGTCAGTCCTTGTCTTTGAGAGAAGCTTACGAAGAAGCTTACCAAGTAATTTCAGAATCTGAGAACTTGAAATTCATAACTGTGTTGGACACTAAAATCAACAGTCTCAGTACCAAGGTTGTTTTTGTATTCGTAATTCTTTTGTTTTTCTGCCTGTCCCTCTTGCATTCTACAAGGGTTAATAGTCCCAGGAGTTTTCCAGCTGCTTCATTGATACTAACTCATTTTTTCTTTCAATTTTCTAAGTAATTGTTATAGCTAGGTTAAACTGAAAGTACAACTTCACATTATGCTCAACACAGTGTTGGTGCAAGCCACACTGTAGCAGCATGATCTTCACAATCGTGCCATGGGTGGAATTTCGTTAGTTCTGTGACCTGGTGGGAAATCAGTTGGCTACAAAATTTGCTAGCTTTTCAGTGGATTGACAGGGCAATCTGATCTCCAGAAACAGCGTATGAGGGACGTGGTTGAGGAAAGAGAGGAGGAGGAAAACAGGCCTGCCATTCTACCAGCAGTCTGTTCTACCAGGTTAATCGTAACATCTGCACCTGAGAAGAACAATCATTTCCAACCCGCATTTAGTTCAGTTTCATATATTTCGACTATTTTTTTAACAAATTTAACTTTTGACAAATTTAACATTTAAAGAGAGCTATAGTCCAAAGCTTGTCTGCAGTTTCCAGCTGTAACTAAACGTAATAAAGGTAATACTTCTCCCTCCAAGAATTGCGTCTCTTACATTGAAAATCTCTTAATGACTTGTAAGCTATTATACACATTTATCTTTGGGTCTGAGAAGGGGTTAAAAAATATTTGTGTTTATGGGAGAAGAGAAAAATTATAAATGTAAAGAGAGGAAGACATTAACATTTTAGAAAGGACCATATATCATATATATGATATAGCAACATAATCATGAGTGTTTTTGTTAATACTTTGCTTCCCCCAAATTTTAGACCTGTCTTGATATTGATAAAAGGTGAGAGAGTATTTATTTAATCTTGCATCTCTTCCTCAGCTGTGTAGTTTAGCTGATGAGAAAAGCTCTGCTCAGCAAGCAAGAGGTGATAATAAAGACTGTAGAGTTACTGGTAACCTCCACAGAAAAACCTGTAGTCTTCCAGAAAGTGTATTAGGCGAGATAGCTGTATCCGCCGTATCTGTGCTCAGAGATAAGAAAAATACTTGATGACTTAACTCATAAGTGACCATAGGTTATTTGGCCTTGTGCTGTAGTCTGAAACCAGCACATTTCATGACTAGAAAAGTATTTGCTGAAGGAAGGTAACATGCCTTTGTTTAGACGTAAAGGAAATACAAAATTTCCCTGTATGTTTGGAACTTTAGAAACATGCCAACTAATCAGTGTGAAACATTAAGCCCAGAGGTCTGCCAAAACTCCCCTTCTCTTTGGAAGTTCAGGGACTGATTCAGGGCTTTGGATTCCCCCTGCCTTATTGATTCCAGATCCAGAGGTTCAGGTTTTGGAGTGTTTTTTGTTTGTTTGTTGTCACTTTCCGGACAGTCTGACAGTGAATTTCTGCTTATCAAGTCACAGCTTCAGAGCTTCCAAGGTAGTGATAGTAAGTCCTATGTGCTTAGGTAATATATTCTATTGAGGATAGTGAAAAAGAAGGTCCTGAAACTTGTAAAAGCAGCCAGTCCTTTCTGTGAGGGGTCCTGTTGCAAGTAGAAGGCACCTGGAGAACCTCCACCTTCTTCATGTTCAGTGAAAGAGGACTCCAGTTCTTTTTCTCCTACTGTGCAGGCCCCTCGGAGAGTGGAAATGGTCCCACTCGAATGATTCTGTGCAAGTCTGTGAAATTATTGTGTATTCCCGCATCTAATCTAGGGCATGAATAACCCCCATGCCTATGTGTATCACTATCTTAGGTTCCCACTTGATCATCTGCAGCATTTGGTTATCAGTAGGGGAAAGGAATGAACTATGAGGTTCTACTGTAAACGAGACAGAGACAAATCCCTGTTCCTGCAGATAGGAATAGCTTGCACTGCTGCTTCAGATATTAAAATAGTTATGTGCGTGTAATTCTACTGTAAAAATGTAGGCAGTGGCACCACAACAGTCATTATGTGGACACTGCTGTCATGTGGAATTCTGTGTAGTCTGCAAAGCGGTGGCTAGTATCTGCTGTGAAAGGTAGGTAATATATTACTACTTTTACCATCTTCTGTCTTTCACTATATGTTACAATGGTAAGATGGTGTTATCTCTATTTATGGAGTTTAGACAGTGGAAGAAAAAGCTTGGAAAGTGTTTTTTTTTTTTTTTTTTAATCTGGAAAAAGTACAGCACATGCACCATTTTATCACTAATAGCAGGCAGCAGTATTCAGTATCTTACCTATAATCCTTAATACTTTTACAACTTGGGTACACTCAGAAGGGTTTTTGACAGAAGAAAAATAGTAAATAACATACTTATGCAGCTTTTCTGAAGCACGGAATAATTTTCAAACTTAGAATAGTGAGGTACAGTTGAGGAGAAAGCTTTCTTTGATCAGAATCTCTCTACAAGCACAGCTGTTGTATACCTTCATATAGCTGAAGTCAAGAGATAAAGCATCCTCTTCTTTTTAAGAATATGGATTAGAAAAAAAAAATATTTCCAAATACAGTTAATACAGACTTTTAGCTTCCCCCATCAAGGAGTCCTGCTTAGGTCATTAGTCTCTCCATCAGACTATGTAAGAGCAAATAATAATTTTCTTCTTCTCTTTTTTTTCTCAACATTAAAGAATATGTTTTTATATGAGCATTTTCCTAGAGGGAGTTCTCATAAATGCTTTGTCTATTTACTTAGATGATGCAAAATTGAAAATCTGCAATTAAGAGTATTTAGTTTCTTTTAAACTAAATCTAATTACTACTGGTTTCCCAGCAAATAAAGACTTGTAAGGATTCTCCTTTCAATTGTAATGTACTTAGGAATCATTTGGGTCTCTGTAATAATTTTTTCCTCTGTAAGGAAAATAATACATAATCTTTTGGTGTTAATTCCTTTTGCTAGAATCTTTCTAATTTATAACAAGAAAATGAATTGTGGAAAATGGGCATCAAGGATTGCATATTAGATCAAATTAATTCCTTGTATCAATTTCACACAGCCCCCAAAAAGTGCTAACGTTTTTCAACAGTAATATGTCAATGCCATGCCCAAATTAAGCATATGAGATTTCCCAGAGAGAGCAATGGAATGACTTGTATTTTCTAATTTTGATGCATAGTTAAATTTGTTGCTGAATTAGAAAGGTAAGGTGGTATTTAGCTTCTGTTAAGCTAGCCATGTAAGAGTTAAATATCTAGTCCAAACTAAGTTTGCTAAATAGACAATTGAGAAAGACATTTATAAGTGATTCATATAAAGTAAACTTTATATCTAAGCTAAAATGGAATGAGTCACACTACTGAAATATTCAACCATCTCTAAAATGGGAGCCTTGATGACTAGTTTAGATTACATGACTAACTTTGGGTGGTTAAAGTGAAGTGAGAGGAATCCCATCCACAGTGTTCGCACATACGAGCATAATCTGCCATCATTAAGGTTTCTGGAAAGCTGTTCTACCGAGTTCAGAATGTTGATGAATGATGTATATATAAACAAAAACCACTCTTTCATTAAATATGAAGAATGTTCTGCAAAACCATAATGGAAAAAAAAAAAGACATAGAATAGGTTTGTACATTAGAGAAGGCTTTAAAGTAATGTTATAGGATGCGGACAATACGTCTGACAGGTGTAGAATTTTCAGCTTGAAGTAGATTGAAGTAATTTTGAAGCAATGTCTTTATATTATGTTACAGATGATGAAGAAATGGTGTTTGTGGGTTAAATGATACATGACAAAGAGAAAACATTACTCGTGGAAGAATTTGGATTTTGTGAAATAAAACTGGGATGCTCCATTTAAAATATGACATTTTATATTTTCTAGTGTTGGATATTGGCACACGATCCTTTTTTCTTTAGAAAACAAAGCCAAAAAAATCAAAAGCAAAAACTGGACATATTTTAGAGTCTCTAAATTATGGCTGATAAGTACAAAAAGAGAAAAGAAAAGAGAGAGAATAAAATTTGTTACCAAATAATATATCTTTGGTTGTTGTTTCTAAAGCTTTTTGTCTGGGCAGTTATGAAAAGAAATGAGGTTAAATACTGAAATTGCCTTTTAGAACACATTGTTAAACCTGGAAGTATGTTTGTGAAAGACAAGTATGCTTCATATTGAGAAAAATTAATATTAGGCTGTATATATATTAAAGACATGAAGGATGGCTACATGCAAACCTTTAATCCAGGAAATGTTCAATAGGTGTGTACTGCACTCCCACAGAAGTACAGGCACTTTGCCTTGTAATAGGAGTTCTGAGTGTTTTACATTTTCATAATTGTTGATTTATTTCCAAGTGGTGTCAGCTGAAACCCTGCTAATGGGCCAAAGTCCTACATTTTGGTCCTGGATCTCAGATCTCCTGCATTCTGTGTTGGAAAGCCATTAGCTAAAACTCAGAATTCATTTAGGAAGCAGACACCGATCCAGGTCAAGTCTGACTGAGAACTTAATCTGGTACTGAATTGTGACTGGAGACATTGCCCAAGGATGTTTTCCTGTATTTTAATACTTTGAAAAACTATGACTCTGCTTAGCTTGCAGCTTCGGTTAACTAAACCTTAGGTGCTTTTCCGAGACAGGTGCCTAAACTCCTAGAGAGGAGCAGAAATTGTTGCATCGTTTTTTATAGTATTTTCTGAGTAATTTCCAGACAGGTTTCTATTTGTGTGGAAGTTTTAATCTCTCTTTAAAGGAACCTGAAAGTGTAATAAGTCTACTTGTCTGAATTTTCTGTCATGGCAAGGATTACAATTTGGAGGAACTGAAGCAGCAACGTTGCAATGACCTGGGTAAAAAATAGAATTTTCTTTTAGTCTTCTGCTGCTTTTAAGTTGCTCAGTTGTGTGAAGAATCATTATGGTTTCGAGGAGAGAACTGTAAGGACGTTGTGAGAACGGCTGAGAAGAAGGAGGAGTGGTTGAGTAATGGGTGGAGATTGGATTTAAATTTTAAAAAAGAAGAATATGTGATCACATAATTAAAGACTACGTAAGAGTGCATAAATAAAGAAGCATCATCACAGTTTGTGTATTCTTTTATGTTTTGCATTTTTACTGCCCTTGGACATGTATTTATGTTTTTTCCCAGATTTTTAAAAGCAAAAACCAAGAAGCCCTAAGAAGCTTTTGCCTTTCTTTGTCCCAGTCTTTCCCTCTGTGGTTCTAGTTCTTCACCCTGGTACTTGTAAATGTTCAGTGTTTTCATTGTTTCTTTGTTTTCCTACTTTTATTTATTTATGTTTCTATCTATTTATTTATTTTCCTCTTTGTATGGTACTGATGCACACACTAGGGATTTTTTTTTGGAGAAGCAAAGACTCTCTTTTTATTTATGGTACCATACTCCACTTCAACCAAAAGCAACTGGAAGAAGCCAGGACAGAGAAGTCATTCTGAGCCTTCCTATGGCTGGGCTGGGATATGTATAATTAATGTGTGAGAATGAGGTATACACGTGATCTGTTCAGTCCCAGAAGCCATGTGAAGATTGACCATGCTCATTGAGGAAGGAATCAGTGGAGATATTGTCTATTCTAAAACTAGAATTCAAACACAAAATATTAAGTGTTCTAGCAGACTCTGTTTTAGCTATATTTTCATATAACTAGTGGAGACATACAGTGACTCCAGCTCCCAGACACGTTTTAACACAGAAAAATATTTTCCTCTAGCCTCATTCTCAAATTAAGCATAACCATTTATTTTGAAAATTTTCTGAGGTAGAACTAGATAAAGAAATATATACGGTATTTGCATATTCAGGTGAAATAGAAGATTTTAATATTGGTCTAGGGACTGGAAGAAAACAGTCTTAAAAAGTATCATGCCACTTTTACAAAATGGCGATATTCAACTAAGTCATGAGTAACGGGAACAAGTGCAATGACAACAACGTCCTCACTGCAGATACCCTTGATGAATACCCCATGAACTCAAATCAAAAGATTTGTACATATGGAATTTCATTGGAAATGTTTTTTATTGACAACTGTTTTGTAATGCTAAACAAAAAGGGCCCAATAAAGATCTCTGGGTTGTTAGAAAATTCACCAGGCAAGTTTGTAAAAACTTGGCGTTGTTATCCCAGAGAGGAAGTCAGGACCTTCTCACTTGAAATATTAAAAACAAAACAAAAACAAAACCCCAAACTCACAAAATGTTACACTTACTACTATTTTCTTTATTTGCTGTCTGAAATCTAAATAGTTTTATTACAAATTACTCATAGGTTATCAGCTCTTACACGTAAGGTAAACCTGCAAAAGTATGTTACCATTGACTGCCTGCTTATTTTAGAAATACTGGTTCAGTCAGGTTTTTAATTACGCAGATATTATGGAAGATCTCACAGCTGGGAAATGCTGGAAACGTCCATCTACTCTTATTTCTTTCTGTGCAAATCCTTTTATAGGGGGCAAGTACTGTACTTTGGGCATATATTGGCTTTATGGTTCTGCACACATACAGCATAAGGAAAATCTATGTTTAGTTCATGGATTTTGTCAACCATCTCAACCACTACCCTTTTTGAAAGGTAAATGCGTTAGAGCAGATTATATGTGAAAACAGCAGTCTCATGTAAGTTTTGCTTCAAGGAATATCTTCCCACCACGCTAACTCAGTATTTCAAGGTTTCAGACACTTTCTCCCACTGTGCAGTTGGCTATTATCCAATTATTTCATAATTGCTGTGTCTTAATTGACTAATTGAAGAGCTAAGCTGTAATACCAGACTTCATTCCTTTATGAGAAAAAGGTGTGTTCTGTGCCCTGAATAATACAGCTTTTTGTCTTTGTGGGGAAAATATCTCAGAAAAATTACTTTCAATCACTGATACTTTACTGAACTTTTTTGCAGCCTTCTGCAACTTACTTACTGCTAGTCCAGCTAGTTCAGTAAGTGAGTTATATCATTCTTATGTGAATGCCAAAATCCAAAATGAAGTTTCTAAGGTCACTCTACAATTCATGGTGCCTGTGCATGTATCAAAATGGCATATTTAGAACGGTCAGCATAAAATAGACATGCTCTTGCAAACTAATAGGTGCTGTTTAGTGAACAGGATCCATGAAAATTAGGGACCAAACTGTTATGTTCTTAGAAATTGTTGTTTCTTACTGAACAGAATGGGTTTATTCATAATAAATTATGGCTTAGTGTAGTCTCATGGTGGCAATCTAATTCATGGGCATGTTGTTCTTTCACTTGCTTCCTATTGGGACAACAATAATAAAAATAATTTATGCAAATATTAGCTCTGTCGAAGCTCACATGGTATGAATGCTTCATGGGAAGTTGGAAAATCCTATTTATGTGCAGATCAAGACATTCAGTAATAACTACTATCACTACTAATATTGATCAGGTACTATTACTGTTAATCAGCCTGGCTATTAATAACATATATATACATATATTTTAATTCTCAAAAGACAAAGAAAAGTCTCACAGAGAAAGGGAAATCAATGTATGTTAGCTGGGTAAATATGTTCCAAGAAGGCAATAATATCCAAAGGTTAAGAATGGTTGGTATTCTCCCTACTAATGGGCACCTTGGTGGTGTCTTTTGATGGAGAACAGAAGTGTTACATCATAGAAACTATTCATTTGATTTTATTCAAAATCTGACTTGGGTAACCTCAAATGCTGAAATAGTGCTATGGGATATTCCCTCTCCAGTGATATCTCCAGGAGACTGGCATGAAGAGTATATGAAGAGTGGGTCTGACCAAAGTCCATCATGTCTGGTATTTTATCTATACCACTGGCTAATGGCAGATACATAGAAAAACTGTAAGAACAGTGTAAGCATACTTTCCAAAATATACCTCCTTTCTTCTAGAGATGTATGCCTGAGGGATTTTCGGAGACAGAGTTTGTATCTTTCCCTTTAAAATACTCTGACAGATTTTTCTTTTTTCTTTTGCTGTGGTCTAATGGCTTTCAGGTTGACACGAGTTCCACTGTTAAGTTATGCACTAGGTAAAAATGCATCTCCTTTTGTTTTGAACTTATTAATGGAAAGAGAGTTTTGAGTAATGAAAACAGAAGAAAGAAAAACAGAACAGAACAGGAAAAGCATTTACGTTTCTTACACTTATGATTCTGTAGACTTTGTCCCTCAGCTGACTCTTTTGAAGGCTGGAAAATTCTATTTAGTCTCCCTCTATGGAAGCTATTTCATACCTTCAATCATCCTTACAGTTCTTATCTGCACCTTTTCTGATGAGATTGTGGGGCTGAACCTTCGTGCAGAACTCATATTAGACGGTGAGTGTATGTAGGGTGTAATGGCACTTTCTGTTTGTTTTCTCTGCCTTTAATGATTTCAAACATTCTGTTCACTTTTTTTGACTCTTACAGTTTTATGAACACATTACTTCAACTCTCTGTGATAGTTCTGAGCCCTAATAGGTAGCTTAGAGCCTGTTGCTTTGTGCATAAAATTGGGCTTTACTTTGACATGGCACTACTGTACCTGTGTCACTTGGATTTTCTCAGTACCACAAAGTCCTTCTGCATCTCTTTACTCATAACTCAGTAGCCTTTCCACAAAGCAAAGCAAGTGAAATGGCAGCTGAAATTCGGTATCTGTTGCATCCATTATGCAACTAAACAACCAGAGAATCTAGAAAAAGCTTTAACAAGTAAACAACCAGACCTTTTCCTTGCACTTTCTTTGATTACTAATTGCGTATGCAGTATTTTGCCTTAGAAACAGAAAGAAATATCAAGGTAATTAACAGGGTATCATTAAAAGATCAAATTCAAGAGTAAATCATAAAATGTCATTACCAAATAATTATTTGAAAACTGAAGAAAGGAAGAAAGGAAGGAAGGAAGGAAGGAAGGAAGAGACAAGGGAAGGAAGGGAGAAGGGGAAGAAGGAAGAAGGGAGGGAGGAAAGATGGACAGCAGAATCAGTGTTTGTGTTGGGAGTTCAACTAGCGTTATGGTTGATCTGATGTGATGTAGCTAGTGAAGACATGCCAGCTTATATCAACTGAAACTCCACAAAGCATGACACAAAGACATTTGGCTTGAAGAGGGCAATGTTGAGATAAATCAAAGGTATTAAATAATAAACCTGTTCTGTTGATAGCGTTTTCTTTAAGAAATGACATCCAGAGAAGGTTTGGAAAGTGGCAGGGTGTCTCATGTTCTCCAAGTGCTGTGATTGTAATGTGGTTGTACTTTGATACATGACCTTTGATGTTCTCCTCCTGGCTCTGGATGTTTTAATAGCCTAAAGAATCAAAACTTTGTAAATGCAAACATAGAAAAATACCTGTTATATCAAATGGTAAGAATCACAAACAACAGCTTCTTACATTTTTAATCATTTTATTTATAATAAATATGGTCATCACCAAAATGTGATTATAAGCTGTAGAATGCTGTGAACCTTACATTTATTTTCAAGGTACGCTAATTCTTCAGTTTTTGCTGTGACATTGTAACAGCATTGTTTGTATGGACTGAACGACTCCAGCTGACAAGCCTACTGTAAATGATACAGCTTCTTCAAGTATAGGTTACAGTGACACAGAGAGGATATTATAGTCACTGTGTTTCAGCTGAAGCATGAAACAGCATTTGGTTGTTTGTCCAGCAAACGACTGTGGAAAATTCAATTTTACAGTTTCTGCCACAAGAGCCACATGTTCAATGTTTTCTATACATGTATGATTACATTCCCCCCTGAGTAAGGAAAGTTCTAAATAGCAGGGTAAACTGGAAGTCAGGTGTGCTAAGGGCGCGCCAGAGGTGAGCACTTTCCAAATTTCAACAGTAAATCATGCAGCTGTAATCTAACAACTAGTATGACGTGGATTGAATTAATAATTTATAGTAGGTTGTATAAAAAGTGCGACGTTAGCAAGTTTTTTACTTCCAGGGACAAGAGGCATTTTAAACTAGTTAAAGCTGGTTTTATAGGAACTGATAATTGACTAGTCACCTCAACTAAAATAAACATGTTCTTCTCAAATCACTGCTGTTTTCTCCGTCTTGTTATGTTTTGTAACAGAAGTGTGCTTGTCAGATGAGATGGAAGGCAGCAAGACATAATGCAATCTGATGTAACATGAGTAAAAGCTAACATTTTGCAGTCTTATCCTGCTCTTATTGATGGCCATGCACAGACTCCCAAAGGCATGTCCACTTTACTTCTCTTGAGCCACGCCAATAGTCTCCCTCTCAACTTTTGTGTCCCCTTCTGGAAGCAAGCCAGATATATAATTAATCTCAGTCTGTATATACAGAGTCGATCCTTCTCTCACTGAAGTCTATAGAAGCCTTGTCATTGACTACAACAGTGGTCACACTCCTGGACAATGCTAGTCAGAGACACTGTGTTATTGTTCAGAGAGGCTAGGATCTTAGGATCAGCCCATTCCACCCCCCACCCCCCACCCCCGTATCATAGCTATTTTAATTATAATTTTATCCCTTGATTATCACAGGTAGCAATGCTTTTATTTCAGGCCTAGAGAAACAACGGGCAATGTTGTATTTGTACCTTGCCCAGAAAATTACTGGAATTGGCATACTTACAGAGAAAGGGCCATAAGTGTATCTATCTCCCATGGGTAGCAAATAGAAATTGTCCTAGAGAAAACTGTCTCCATGTCGCTTCGTGGAAGCAGTGACTGTGCATTAGAATAGCTCGCAGGTCCGTTCTGCACCACAGACCTGGCACTGACATGGCAGATCAGCCTCCATTTCACTGACCCTGGCAGAACCGACCTTAGCAGTGCCAGCATGAATAGCATCTACTTGCAGAGCTTATTCTGGCTGTCCATTTCCTGTCAATCACACAGGCTCCCGAGGATGTCAGTGATGCAGACATCTTTTTCTTTTGTACAGTATTTATTGTGAGATGAACATAACAGGATATTGCTTGTAGTATTCCAGCAGAAAGTAGATCTCTTCTGCTTATTTCAAATATGCATCAAATATGACTAAATCAAGGATTAAAAATTGCTTTGAGCAATCCATTTCAGAACTAGTCTCTTGTAGTGTTGTGTGTTATCATGTAGAGGCAGTATGTGAGGGCAGAAACCAGATGAAAATTCCGAGAGCATAAATTCAGTTTCTGTGATTTCATGTGCTTCACCTTGCTTAAATAGCTGAATGTTTGGGTGGTTTTTCACTTGGGTATTTGAAAACAGCATCCATCTTAATTCTATATTACAATATAAGCAGACCATCTCTGAAAAGTGCAGTATGTCATGAAGTGTTGCATTGTTAGGAAAAGCCATTTCTTTAAGCAGGTAAGATCATAAATATAGTCTTGCATGTTTTACAGTTCCAATCTGTAGTATCATCTAAGTTTCTTAACTTATTTGAATTCAATTCATTGTGTAAACTTTTACTTCTGTAACCTATCTGAATCATGTGCATGCATTGAGTGTTTAGTTAGTAATTAGATATATCTATCATAAAGGTATATATAGATATAGAAATAGATGGCACTTTTTAGAAAGTGCCTATTATCCTAATCAGCTGCAGCTTAAAGCAAGCATTGATGGCATTTCTTCTGTCACAGTTCACAACATTACTTGCCATTGTTTACAAATCTAAATAATCGTTTGAGATGTACCCAATGGAAAAAAAATAAAACTGAAATGTATTTAATATGGGAGAAATAAAACTTGATCTTATGTGTATACAGAAAGATATCTAATTCTTTCTTCAGTTATTTACTCCAGTATGAACTGGGGGCACCAAATCAGACTGGCAGCATTTTTGCACCCATTTGAATTGGTGTAGATAAAGCCAAAAGATTCAGAGCAATGCTGAATCATACCTACAGTTTTTCATGCAGTTGTGTTTGTTACTGATACTGCAAGACAGTGGTTAGCTACTCTGTTCTGAATGTTGCTGTGAATAAATGTCACCTACTGATAGCACGACTCAGGCTCAGGACCTCCATCACCCTCCATAGCACCTCAGAACTTAACTTTAATAGTATGCAAACATATCTGTAAGATAGAAAAGATAAGGTAGTACATTTCCTGTGGTTAAAATTATTAGAACACATCATTTCAGCTCCAGTCATGTATGTCTCAGGAAGCTGTACTTTATAATCTCCAGGGAATATGTGTCTGTTGCGTCATTCCCACCCTGGTAATGTTAGTGAATAAAAGGTGTCGTAGATTGCATATGTTTTGTTTAGATGTGTCTTTTTATTAACATAAAAAATGCAATGAATTTCATATTTTACACATGTATGTGTTGTCATGCTACCTATATTTTGATTATATCTAACTTCGCTAATGAAGTAATATTGTTTGTTCTGTTAGATTGTTACTTTTTCATAGGAGAATTCTTCTATGTGCATTGTACATTGCGTAGGGCAATAGTGCCCATATCCTGATCTATATGTAATAAAAACCTAGCTAATAAGCACAGTCATGTATATGTAAATAATACACCTGTCAAGAGGAATGTTTCGTATCATCAATATTAAGATAACTGCTAAATACACAAGATAGAGACAACCCTGAGGAATAAGTTGTAGTATTCAGACTATATTGGTACCAGAAACGTGTTGGAATCCACATAACAAGCCCAATTGCTTCCATTTTGCACAGAAATAAGAAGCAATATACCGAACTGCAGAGAAGGCTGTTTTCAAAAAGTTAGTGAGTATGCAGAGAGGACAGAACTCTATGCTTATAGAGTTTGTGGATATGATGCTGCTGTCACAAATATTTTAGCATACCTGCCAATTAATGCCTGAGACTATTATAAGAAATGATCAATGCACGCAAATTCTTTTAAGAAGTAACCTTCTTCTTTCCTTTCTGCCTTATGGATATTCATTCCAACTTTAAGGTTATTAGTGTCCCTGCTTGAGTGAATGGCTTTGCTCACTCACTTGAAGTTAAGTATTTAAAGATTACTTCAGTGGGAATATTAAAGAAAAAATATTCTAAGGGAGCTCCAAAAATGTTACAGGGTAAGGGTCAGTATGTAGATAGGTATTGTCTTATAGTCCCTAATAGCTCGACTATTTTGGTCATACAGAAGAGTTCATTTTTCAAAAAGGACAGTCAGTCTTGTCCATTGATATTTACTAACATGGTTTGTGATTATGTGAGATCTGTAAAGCTGTTGTCTGGCTTGCAAATAAAACTACTTTGATTTTTACCACCGTGAAAAAATAGCAGATATCCAGTGTGAACTCATATTACAGGTGCCACTAAACTGTATGCCCAGAGCCCTAAAATTATAACCAATGAGTATAACTGAATACAAATTAAAGTAGAAGTTTCTAAAACTATATGCAATAGAGAGATCCCTAGTATTCCAGGACAATAATGATTTCTTGCGGTAGATCCATAAAATAACATTTTTTAATGCAAAACCTAAAATTCTTCCAAATGCATTTGTTTTAACAAAGGTGATTGTTTTACACTAAACTCTCACATAATATCATCAGATCTTTCTACATCCAATTCTAAAAATAACTCTTCCATCTTTTAAAGTGAAACTTCCCTAATGACTATTAAAGAATTTATTGCCACTCATTCTCTTTCCTCAAGATACAACTTAGCAATCTAATTTGGAAGGTAGTATTTGTCCTTCTCAGTTGATCTCAGTTGACTCTGTGCTGATAATTGAGGAACACTGAACTTAGAGGTTCTGTTTTAAATGCAAAGAAAGGAATGAATTAAAGTAGCAGAAATGAACAAATTTGAAACCTTTTCTGGACAGGTTCTGTGGTCACGCAGAGTCTAATGATGCAAAAATGCTGGAAAGCCTGCAGGATAACAGAAATTATGCACAAAGTAATAACTGACAGGGAAGAAAAGATAGTTAAAGCAGATGATACTCATGGAGCAATTATAATGAGACACATGGATTTTCCCAGTTTTCAGAACTGGGCTTTTTGACAATATGCTCTTCTAATATAAAACCAAACTGCTTGAACTGCATTACGGTCCTCAGCCTCATGATTTAGGCATCCAGTGACAGAGGTGGTAATAAAAAACCTGTTCTAGGATCCTGATATGTGAGCAGGGCTATCAATGAAGTGGTCTGGGAGAGTGGCATCAATAAAAAATGTAAGTCAAAGTGACAAGACTGAAGTAATCAGATTTAGTACAGACAGTTATCTTCTATGTTACAGGAGTCTGGCAGAAGGGAAATCAAGAAGTCCTAGCAAGATGTCTCTGTTCTCAAAGTAGCTTGCCTACAGTTGAGTTGCTCCTATTCCAGGGAAGCTCAGAAGAGAATTGGGATTATTGCCTTAGTATTACACAAACAATGAGATCATCCCTTTACCTTAGCTATGCCATACTCTCTCATTCTGTTGCTAAGCACCTGTAACAGTAATAGTGATGTTTACCTAAAGACTCAATTTAATTTACTTTATCTTAGAAAAGTAAACAGGCAAATAAAATTCACAGTGGCCTCAGTGACCTCTATCTGCAGAATATGAGTTTGCATCTATGAAGGGTGGTAAATCTGTCTTTTGCTCAGGGTTTTACAATATAGGATTTAGGCTCTCTGAAAGAACTTTTTTCAACGCCACCTCCTATGTTTTTCATAGCTGGTATACAACTTAAATGGTTTTCCTCTCTTTTTAATGAAGTTTCTTTCCTTCATTTTGGTGAATCTTAAATACAATTGGAGAAAATGTAAAGGAAGTACAAAGAGAGTTTGGAGAACTCTGCTTTACTAGGCTAAGATCATTGCTTTAGAAGGAAAAGGGATAAAAACTACATATAATCTAGTTTCTTTTAACTAAGAACTTGCTGCTTTGTCAGAAGGAAGGACTGTTACAACTGTAGCCTTGAGAGAGCAATTATGGTATTTTTATTTTTTTGGCACTGAATTGATGGTGCTGTAGACAGGATTTTTAAAAAAGCATTAAAAGCCCTTTAAAAATGTTTTCCTGCAGAGAAACATATTTTGGTACATTTTATTTCCACATTAACTTGTTTGAATACTGATTTATTGGTCTTTTGCATGTTTGAGTATTGAAAAGGGAACATGAAATATATTTTTCTCAATTTCTAATGGCAACCTAATCCAGCTGATGTATAATATGCATTTCAGCATTGAGAACTTCATTAAAATAAAGAAAAACTTCCACATACCAGCAATTAAGATGTTTTGCTCTGGTACACAGCAAAGCTACCATTATGGCAGGATTTGTTTGAGAATTTCTTGCTGAATAGTAATATTAATCTTTAACCTTCACAAAGATTTAATTTCAGTTGGGTGCTGGATAAAGGTCTAAATATACATAGGAAATAATTGTGCACAAAGCTATTGCCTGACTCTCAGAGTACTAATCTAAGACTTTAAAAACACTAGCTTTTCTGTTTAATCAACACTATTAATGAATATATATCCTGTGGCTAGAAATAAGATCTGAATTTAAAATGTTTTATAGACCGATGAAGTTGCAGTCACTTTGTGAATGCCTGTATCAGAATTTAAACTTATTACCTCTGTTTTAGCATTTACCAACTGTTCATCTCATGTGAGATGGACCTAGTGAAGGTCCTAGACTGGTCACAGACAAAAATTGTAGGATTCAAGGAATCTGTATTTAAATGAAATCAATCTAAATTTTGCAATTCAGCTGCCATTTTTTTTCTCTATTTTTAGTTTTATCTGCCAAGCTACAGAACATGTAGTGATTCAGAAGCAACTGACTGTATTAGGAAGGGCCAAATCTGGCAACTGATAGAGGTGATGCTGCTGCAGCTCCATGCCCTAGATCCAGCCAGTGGCAAGCAGGTACTCCCTGTAGACTTCATGCATACAGAGCACATGTATACACCATGTGTGTATGTGTGTATTTATATATGTATACAGCCAAGCACACAGATTGACACAGACATATTCAGCACTCACATGAGCTCGGACAGGCCTCATCCTGTTTCCCCTCTGGCTGGTCCAGATGAAGGTCTTTTAGTAGCAAATGTATGGACATTAGTACACCGTGGTTCCCCCAAGCAGCTGGTCTTAGGCACTCAGTCTCCCAGTAGCTGCCCCTGGATCCCAGTCTCCCCACTTGCTGGCACCTGGGCATATGAGCCCAAGGACACAGCCACACTCCAGTTGCTGGTACTCAGACCTACACATGAGCACACATGCGCACATACACACACACGCAGAGCTGGGCAGGACTCCCTTGGTCCCCCAGTAGCCAGCCCTCTGTGGTCTCACCGTTGGACACACACAGATATAGGGGTCTTACCCCTAGACACCCCCAGACCCCACAGTCTCTCTCAGAGACACATTCTCCCTGGGTCCCGGGCCAGGTCACCTGCTCACCGTCTCATCCAGCTGCATCTTCACAAGCACGCACAAACTTACTCGCACACCTGCACTTGCTCCAGGTGCCACATCATGGGCACATGGGCTCTAACCCTGGTCCCAGTCCCGTTGCTGGCACTCAGACCCTTCTTTCCTGCTTTCGTTTCTCCCCTAAACGTTCCTTAGTAAGTCGTGTGCAATGCCAAAATGCTCATCCCCTGCATTTCATAATGTGTCCTTAGACAGTGACCCCCAGCTCGATCTGAAAGGCGTTTGGGAGAGCTGCTCCTGTTGACCCATTGTGATGGGTATCATGCCTGGACACTGGGGCTGCGGGACAGCCCTGGGAGAGGCCCAGACAGGGTGTTCCTTCATCTGAGTCCTTCCCTTGGGTTCCTGCCTGCCCTGAGGTGCCTGTGGTCCTCTGGGCTTGTGGAGGTGGGCTTGTGATGGGATGATGGTTCCTCTGGTGGGCATGGGAGGAGCTGGGGCAGGGTGCTATTTGGGCCCCCCCATCTGCTATCATCTCTTTGTGCTCCTTTGTGGATGCAGAGATGAGCTTTTTATCACATCACCTTACAATAACCAAATAATAAGCTTGGTATTACTGATTTCAGATCAAGTAAGCTTTATACAGTTTCTCACTAATTCTCCTGAAATGAAGTATTTTTGCCTGGGTTTTGCAAGAACATCATGAGTAAAACTACACTGGTCTCATTTCACATTGGCCTGGGACTGTCTTGAATACATTTAAATATTCGTATTTTTGCAACTCTGCAGCATCAGCTCTTCTGACGCTGAAGGGTGACAGATAACACAGCAAACAGAACCCGGCACCGAGCAGGCAGGTGCTCCATAAGCTCTTCGTCCTCTCACTGCTGGCTGGGGTTATTTCAGTTTTGCCAACAAAGATGGTGGCTTGCCGTTGTGAATAAATCTTCAGTGATAACTAAGTTAAAAAGAACTCAGTACTTTCTGATTTGAATAATGCCTCAGAAAGTGCCTTTTAATGGTGTTGTGGAGTTTACTTAATAATTAATGTTTAAAGGATGCTTGAAGTAGCCAAATGCTATTTAAAACAGTCCTCAGAAAGTAGTGCCTGTGCGGCTCTGGCCATTTGACATTTCTGTTCTTGACTGAAGTTAATTTGGGAAATAACAGTTTTATTGGGCAATAGAACTTCCAGAAGGCAGCTTCAGGGGGTACTAATAGAGCAGAGGTAAAGGCACGGTGCAGAATGAGGCCGGTCTTTGGCAGGGGCTGCAGGGGGCCTGCAGGCCCTCAGTGGCAGGCAGGGAAATACCAGGGGCCTACAGGGGAAGACGGAGGGGAAAACAGAAAGGTAGCAAAAAAAAAAAAAGGAGGGAGAAAAGCAACAAAGTGTGCAACCGCCTACTTACGTCTCACACCTATCTGCTCTGCCACCTCATTTGGCGGTGACAAGTCGCTGCTTCTTCACAGGGCCACCCCTGACAAGCGGCACCCAGCCGCAGGAGGCGTGATGGCGGGCAGGCCCCAGGGCCGCGCGGCAGCAGGGTGGGCGGTGGGTGACGTGCCGGCAGCTTGGCCGTGGCCATCCCCTTCGTGCTGCGGTGTGGTTAGCAGGGGGGTGTCCACACAGCAAGGTGGGGGCACGAAGAGGGGCAGGGTGGCAGGGGGAGACAGTGCCTGTGCCTCTGGGGGAAGCAAGGAGGGCAGACTGAGGAGCTTCTGTCATTTCTTTGTAATGGTGAAATGCAACAGCGCCGGACAATAAGTAAGCAATGATCAGTTTTTTCAGTCTGCAGGTTTTCAGGTTGCAGCAACGTAGCTCATAAACTTTATTCAAGTAAAAAAAAATTACCTAAAAATCAAATAAGATACTCAAATTATTTTTCACTATGATTTCAAAAGTTGTGGCAATATTGGACTATGAATTAATATCAGCAACAACTTAATTCTGTAGTTACTTATAGTTTAAGAGGAAATCTTTTTTATTCTACATATGTATAACACATCTTTGCCCTATATCAGGAACATGTTTTTCCTTTCTTATTAAAAGTCATATTTGCAAAACTGTTACTGTCATGAGCTTTGCTGCTCAAAGTCATTTAAATTTTCGCTAATACTTATTATGATACTAAAGTTCCTGCAAGTGTGCCTGTACATGAGTTAGAGGAGTCATAATTGCAAATGCGAGGTGGTCTGGGTATGTAAAAGATGTGAATTTGAATTTTCTGTGCAGGAGAGAGAATTTAAAGTGTGTGAGGGCTCTAGCCATCAAGTCTTTTAATTAAGGCCTCACAAATAAGGATAAAAGAGAGATGATGGACTCAGGGGTTCATCCTGCTATATATTCAAAGAAAGTGATTAATGCCATTTTGTCCAAACTGCCGGAGGGAGCTAATCCTAAAGCAAGCTAGGTGAAGGCACACGTATCAGCTAGATCGCAGTAAGATTTAGGGGCTGCTGGGCCCGCTGAAGGCTTGCCTGGAAACACAACATTAGTATCTGAGATCATTGCAGACCAACATAGTAAAACTAAAAATTATTCATCTTTTGAACACAGCTGGAACAAGTACCTGCAAGAGAGCCTTGCTGGGGCAGCAGAGTTCAGAATGTAAAAGGACTTAAGGAAGATTTTGTTATAGCAAAAAATATACATTTTTTAATTTCCATGCCTGAACCGTTCTTTGTGGAAAATTCTTCAATGCATCTGTTTAAAGTTGAAAAATTGGTAGAACAGGTTATGGATCAAACAGACAAAATAAATAGTAATGTCACAAGCACCATGTGTTACCCAGAGTTTAAAAGACAATCAAGGATAAAATTGCTGTACTGCTAATGAAATCTCCAGCTTCAATTCACCTGAGATTCCCCTATTTAAAAGGGGTCCTGTGGAGTTAAGGAATAGCAAACTGGGAAACCTGAAACTTCTCTTAGGAGACTGTATTAAAGAAAAAAATCAATTCACACATGGTTAACTATGATATATTGAAGAAGAATCCAGACTTTATTTCTAAAAATATATGCTTTTCAAGCCTATTGGACATATTGGATCAAGTCAGCTTGAATGTGGATAAACCTAATCAGAATTTCCAAAAGACATTGAAAAAAGCCCCGTAGCGAAGACTGGAAATGAAACAAATGAGGCAGTGCATAAGAAAGTCTTTACATTGCTAAACGATCGGCTAAATGGTGTGCCTTGGGGGTTGAAGAAAATGGGCAGTTTTTACAATAGAGGGACACCGTGGCATCCCAAAGAGACATGTGCTGGCATCTGTGTTGTTCAGCACACTCATAAATGATCTGCAAAGGAGAGCAAGCAATGAAGTGACCATGATGATACAAAATTATGGGTTAATGAAGATGAGGATCACTTGTGAAGAATTACAAAAAGGGCCTTATGTCACCAAGTAAAGAGATGTTGAAGCAGTTGATGGAATTCAGAGTAGATGAATGTCATGTGATGCACATAGGTATAAACTGGAGGAAATGTACAGGGGAAAAAAAAAAAAAAGAAATCCTAATCTTCCATGTAAAATGACAGGCTGTAACCTCCCTGTAATTCTTGAGGAAAGGAGTCTTGGATGTAATATATAATCCTGTAAAACTGTTAAGCTAATGCTTACCCTAGCAAAAGAACATAACGAACTAGTAGGAAATTAGAAAAGCGAATAAAAATATTGTTATGGAAATGGTATGTATATGTTTTCAATATTACGAGAAGTTCTGGTCTCCCTGCCTCGTGAAAGGTGTAATAAAGCTGGAAAAGATTCAGGGAAAGGTGGTAAAATGGCTGTAGTACAAAGCACAGTTAAATAAAATAGAACTTTTCAACCTGGAAAAGGAAAAAACGTGGGACCTGATAAAGGTCAATAAGATGGTAAGGGGCATAAAAGCATCAGTAGGAGTCAACTGTGTATTCTCTTTTCCTACAAGAGCTAGTGGGGCATCAAATGAACCTAACACAGTAGCTACTGAACAAACACAAAGAAGGGTTTTTCATGTTTTAGAATTCCTCATACAATACATTAAAGATCCTAGAAGTTAACATAGAGGATGACTGGACAAGATCATGGAAAAGAAATCTATTAAGGACTATTAAACAGAAAGGCGAGGCTACTGGAATGTGTTCCTCTTCTGGGATGTGTTCTTCATCCCTGAGATGCAGATCTTGAAGGTGAAGGGAGTTCTCTGGGGAAGTTCTTCCTGGGTACCTCCCTTGGTTTGCTGTTGGAGAAAAACTACTGAGCTAAATAAGCCATTGAGCTGTTTTTGTTCTCTTGACATGATTATTTATAAAACTGTTAATCATATTAGGATCTAGCTTTAAAAAATAGGGAAGGTGGGCTCTTTCTAGAATTTTTACGTGTTTTTTGAACTAGTGAGAAAGTTTTTTAAGAACTGCTGTCAAAATCTCCTCTTAGCCTCATTACTGGTCACTGTGTTCTGTAGCTGCAGAATGGAGGGCACTACTCATAACAGTCACAACAAGAATAAATGTGGCTTCATTTTCATTACCGTGATTGTTCAAGGTATCTTATGCATCTCTGACTTTATTATAGTTAGTTATGGTGCATTTTATAGTTTGTTCAAAATGGGTATATCTTGCAAAAAATTGCTTTCTCTGCAAGTATATGTAGATACGTATATGTATGCATATAAATATACATCTGTATATATGTCTTCCAGAGAGTATGTGATGTATTGTAAGAAGAGAAGTGGCTTTCTTTTTCTTTGTTTATTGTAGAAATATTTTGCAATAGGCCTCACTACTTGAAAAATGAATCTCTACCTTGCTAGTTCTAATTATTAGTAAAAGGGGATGTGATAAATATAATCATGATAAGTGTAAAGATCCAGGAAAATAAAAGTCCAATTTTTAGAAGATATTTAGAATGTTTGCATTTTGTGAGATTTGTTCAAATTTTTATGGCAAAGCAATATTAAATTCTAATGATTCTTAGTGATTCTACTGCTATTTGACCTCAGCATTTAAGGCAAAATTGCAATATTTTAAGTTTTCCTCATGTACTTTTACTTAGGGGTCACAACTGAGAAAGGTTGTGCCCGAGCAGGTGCAAATAGTCCTGCTAAGAACCTTTGTAAGGTAACCTTTAGGCTGAAATCAGTGTCAACAATTTTCAGCTACAAGCCAAGGACTTCAGTTTTCTTATATTACATTTTTTTATATCATAAAGTTAAAATAGCTGTCCTGAAATATCTTCTTACAGACAGCATATGACAGAAAATTAATGCTAATAGTGTAGTTTGCATTCATATAAACAACAATTTGGTGTCTTACTAATAAAATCTTGGCAGCCTAATACACCTTTAATATTAAAATAATTCTATGTACTGATACTCTCTTCAATCAATGACTGCACATCTTGTGAAAAATGACAACATTTATTTTTTTAAGCTGTGTATTTGACGCAAGGGCCAGAGCTAAAGTGAGTTGCAAGGCTAGATTCTTTTTAGGGTGTAATCAGGAATATTCAGCCTACATTTTCTTTTGTGCTTATGCTCAGCCCAGCAGAACTATTTAAACTCTGCTAATATGAATATTCTATTAATATTTTCTTGTCAGTATGTTCAATTCCTTTAATTGCTCTTTTTCTTTGTTCCTGAATTCCCTGGAATTTGTTGACACTTTCTGCTATTAAGGCACCTATAAGAAACAAAATATTCTTAATTAATCTCGTCAGAGTCCTTTTACTGGTCTGTGGTGTCTCTGTAGTCAGAAACTGCATTTTTGTGATATTTCATTGCCAACTCATATCTAATTTGCTGCCACCTGTCACTTGTAAGTCTCTTCATTCCTGCTCTCCAAGTATATCCTCCTACTGAATCTCTCTTTTGGATTTTAAGTGATTTGATGTTGCATTTACTCCTCAGCAGAGGTGTAACATTTGACAGTTCTAAAGGCTTTAGACTTACATTTATTGACAAAATAGGTATTATACAGATAGCAGATCCTTTTTTTTTTTTCCCCGATACCACTCTGTTAATACGCTTCATGTCTTAGCCAGGCAGGGACCTAAAAGGATGCCAGTTTTCTGGGGCTGCGCATCTCTTATAGTCTCTTTGAGTATTGCTTTGTTTAGAAGAGGAATTCTCTTTGCAATTGTCAATATGCAGCAATGAGATGCTAGGGGTTAACTGTGTATTACATTTCTTTTAGGATTTTTATTGTGTGTGTGTTTTTTTTTCACTCAACAATAAATAAATATGTACTTATATGGATGTGTAAAATTAAGAGCAAATCTAAATAGCACTTCACAACAATCATTTTCTTTTATCGTTCTCTTTTGCCTTGTGCTTCTTGGGTACAAAGTGAATAGGCAGTATGTTTATGAATAGTTTTAGAGCTGGAGGGATATAGAGAGAGGAGAACGAAAGCAAACTGGAGAAAGAAAGGGCTATGGGTGCTAAGAAATGATTAAGTTAAACAGGGATAAAGCGTTGGCTGCCTCATTTATCATTAGTTTGTTTATTTTCCGAGAGAATAATGCACAATAACTAGAACCTATAGCAAGGAGTATAAAAACACCTTTTGGAATAAAACTGAAATGTGGGAAGATTTCGGTATAACTGTAGAGTTCAAACTCCACTGATTCAGAATTCAGATGACTATATCCAGTGAGTATGCTGCTCTTTCTCTATCCACTGTTCCTGCTCTAGTTCCTTTTCAGTAATGTAGGCAAAAGTGATTTTTTTTTTCATCCTAAATAGGACCAAAATAATCATGGTGGTGGCAAAATGCGGGCTATTGGAGCTGTCAAAATAGGCTGAGGCATGGAACTGGGCCGGCTGAGTGGGGCTTCTGAGGAGCAGCGTGGGTGGGGGGCGCGGTGTGGAGGATCGATCAGCGATGGTTGCCAAAGCTTCTGCAAGTAGGCACTTCTGTGAGGAGGCTGCAGAACCGGGACTGTTTGGGGGTGGAAGGGCTCGCCTGCTAGCCTCAGCAATTTTCTGTTTTACTTCAAGCCAGCTGTAGCGTTTCCTAAGAGACTGGGGAGGTGATTTGTTTGACTGACCAGAGGTCCGAAATGTAGTTAACGTTGTGTTACATTATTCATACGCCGGAATTAGAAATTTCTGCTCCTAAAAGGTGGTTCTGTCTTTGATAAATTTTAGGCTAATGCTGACTTGCACTTGATAGCTCTCCTCTTTCAAAGCAACCCTTTCAGATCGGGGTGGTAGGAAAGAAGCATGGCTTACAGGAGATACTTGATCTACACAAATGAATTTGTGGATGTTGGTGCCATGAAGTAGCTCATTAGAGTAGTGGGCTGTCACTATAATTTTCCTTTTTTATTTTCTGAAAATTATTTCTGTAGTAATTAAGTTATTTAAAATTGCTCCCTGACATTTGTATGACATTTCTGCTGTGGTTGTAGGAAGAGGAATACAATGCCAAGAATCTTCAAGGATGCTGACAAATTAGAGTGAACAGTACATAACTGAAAGTTTCATGCTATGTTGGTGTAATATGTTCCTTCTCAGGGATGTTTAATAATATCATTTTTTCATTAAAGCAATGTGAATTGATTGGTAGATATACTGAAGAAGATTTTTACTTTAAAGACCTGCCGGATCCCTACAGCCTTTTTATCTTTTCATTAGAGTTTTTGTTAGGTTTGAATTTAGTAGAAAATGATTACCTATTAGTTCTTTAGTTTTAACGGCAAATCCCTTTTGTTAAATCCATTTTATTAAGATTTGGAAACCTCCCACAAGCATTTGAAAGCACTGCTCTGAAAGATTCAGTCTCAGAGACCTACTACTGTGAAGTTAAAAATAAAATTGCAGCCTGAAATACTTTTCTGGTTTAGGTATAACAATAAATGCTGGGATTATACTTGTTCTGAAGTGCTTAAAACGCATGTAATAATCCAAGCATTACAGTGCACAGAATGTCCTTAAACTTTTCTCTCTTCAAATATTTCATTAATGCTTCTCTCCAACTCAGAGCCAGTACAACTACTGTGTGTGGGATTAACAAAATCAAGTAGGAAATTAGCAAGAGTGTGCACTGTAAGTCAGGGTTTCTTGCTGAGGACTTCCTGTTAATGAGCTACCATACCCTCACAAGGTTTGTAGGATGTACAAACCAGACAGAAATACCTGCTGAGTAAATCCTTAGTGTTATTATTTTAGAATCTTAAAAAAAATTAACACTTGCCTGATCACAATACACACAGCACTAAAGATGTTATACCACAGAAATTTGGCTGTTATTCTAAGTATAACAATATTAATGTTGGTTGCAACAGAGTGCATAGTAAATGTGTGTCTACATTTTGCTCTCAGTGTTGAAAGCATGTTTCAGAATAGAAGAAACTCTTATCCTTTAGTATTCGTATAAAAACTTTGCAAGTGGGATCCACCAAAAGTCTCTGAACACTCTCTGGCATTAAAACTGTCAAACTGTTGAATTTATGGCATCAAGATTAATGCTTAAATTCCACATTAGGATGAATAAGTCATACCTTGTTAATACTACATAACCTCAAATAATGATTCATTGCATAAAGAGATGGTAGGTATCTCAGAAAAGCCATCAATAGGGTTTTGAATCCAGAGAGAAGAATGGTATAATTGTGATTTTACATCGTGTTTGTAAAAAATGTTATAACATTAAGCTTCCATATAGTTACTCATGTAAGAATACGTACTGGGGGAAGGAAAAACACTAAAATACATATTTTCCTTTCTTGTTTTTCAGGTCAGAACTGTGGAGGTTTAGTACAGGGACCGAACGGTACTATAGAAAGCCCTGGATTTCCTCATGGTTATCCAAATTATGCCAACTGTACGTGGATCATTATCACAGGAGAACGTAACAGGATACAATTGTCATTTCATACTTTTGCCCTCGAAGAAGATTTTGATATATTGTCAATTTATGATGGGCAGCCACAGCAAGGAAATTTAAAAGTGAGGTAAAGTACTTTTTTTCTTTCTTCATTTGTTTCTCTCTCTCTCTCTCTCTCCCTCTCTCTCTCTCTCTCTCTCCTGAATTTATGTTCTGATGGTACGTTACAACTATGTTGAGTTTCCACAGTTCTTCCACAGCCAAAGAAAGAGAAATTCCCCAGAATCTCACAGCAAAAGAAGATAATCCCAGTTGCAGATCTTTATGGCCCTAGCATGTATACCAGTATCATCAGTCTTAGTTCAAATTTGCACAGTTCAAAGTCGGTTTCAGTAAAGGCCCTGAGCACAGGAAAATCCCACACTGCAGTAGCATATTTTTATTTATCTGTACCCATGATGGAATCCAGATTTGGCCTAGGGACCCTCTCCTGAAGGAACCTGTCCCCATTCTTTGAAAGAGCTCTTGCTGAGATCACACTTTTCTTTAGTACTATGCCGACAATATTTGAATCAGAGGGTAGATGTGCTGCTGGTGCTAAAAGCATCCCAGGATCTCTCGTTGAATGCGGCATAGACAGAGTGGTGGGCAATACGGAAGTCTGTAAGAGGCGGATCATTAGTGAATGTTAGGCAACCTCTGGAAATACTTGCCAGATTAAATCCTTAAGGTGACTGTTGCCTTGCAGATATTGAGGAGTTGAGCTGTAAGTTGTTTGTCTTTGCCAAAACTAATTCCTTTGCATCTACATGTATATGCAATTTTTAAATAATTAGGGACCTTTAAAGGTCAGAAATGGTGGTGTCTTATGTGTCCTAGTACCACTGAGATTAGAAGGATGCTTTACTGATGCTTTTTGATCATGAAGCTTTTCAAGAACACAACTTCAGATTTTGGTGCATTAATTTCACTGGTGGCTTGTTTTGGGTTCCTCAACCCAAAACTGCTGGATCTAGACAGCAGTGCTTAAAAGCCAGCATTGCTGTCTGTGCTGCTCTGTCATTTTCTGTTCAGGCATGAGATTTATGAAGTACTGTAAAACACTGCTGTCAGTTCTGTTGTCTGATTGCTCTTTTACATGCTGCTGATTTATATTATACTGCTAAAACAAATGTGGGAACATCACCAATGTGTTCTGCATTTTAGTGAGTATCATCATGTATTTCTGACAAAAACAATGTTCTGATTGATTGTTGACTCAATTCAAAAAGTTCTGAAAATTGTGGAAGATAGTACTCAGCTACCAATGCTTTAGTTGTACAGTATGTGTGCTTTGTTTACTGTACTTAATTGGCCTTTAGTACTTGTATACCTTCATACAAGGAATATTTCTTTTTTGGTCAAATGCTTTTATTATCAATAGCTAACACACCTGTGTGTTTTGCACTAATCTGTTAGTAGAAAATCATTTAAAGGAAGAGCACCAGTTGATATTCTTTGGATATGAAAGTAGCAGATAGAAATTCCTAAGTATATTCTTGATCCCACTGAAGTCATTGTAATTGCAACTGATTTCGGTAAAACAAGGATTTCATTTCCAACAGTGAAGCTGATATTTACCCTTGCTTGTATCTGCCAATTACTTTACTTCATAAATGGTGTTAAAAAAAAAAAATAATCTGTTGGCTTTGTAGAACACTGAGGTTAAAAAAGCAGAATTTGAATGACAGGTTTCTGTTGACATGTCTCATACTCTGTGACTTAAATTTTCCTCAGCACAAAGCACATTCACAGGTGTACCCCTCCACAATTGCACATTTCAAGACAATTCACTCAACAGATATTGGAAAATTATAGTCTTGTTTTTTTAGCTGACAACATTCAAGTGCAAGAGAGCGTCTTGGAACTTTTGCTTCAGGGTATGCATATTGTTATTATGTTTTTGCATAGATGAAAATACTCTACTAGATTTTGGATAATTATATTTCTTTAGCCATCATACAAAAAGTGGAGGTTTTCCTTAAAAATAGCTGTGTAATTATATAGCTTTCACAAATTATAATAATTGAGTAAAAT
Source organism: Anseranas semipalmata (assembly GCA_013399115.1). Lineage (NCBI taxonomy): Eukaryota > Metazoa > Chordata > Aves > Anseriformes > Anseranatidae > Anseranas > Anseranas semipalmata. Next base: position 249,134 of record VXAA01006397.1, read on the forward strand.
CATCACAGATTTTATATTGCCTTTTTTAGCTGCTAAAGGAAAATTGGATAAAACAAAATAGTACATTCAGCTAGGTTACTGTGCTGCCTGAAGGACCTTTTTCCATGCACCAGGATATTTTCACTAAATATTGATTGTTAAAACCAAGAAAATAGAACCACATGTAAAATATGTTGAAATGATAAGGTGGAGGAGTAAGTTGTTCTAAGCTGTTTGTGTGGAGGAAGAAAAGAGAAGCAGTTGTAGGATGTGTATGAACTTCATATGTTATTGCATTATTAAAGCATATACTGACTTAAGGAGATAGATTATACATGGTAGCGATCATAGGTTATTTTAAGATATGTTACAAGGAGGTTGAGAAGTAAGATAGTAGCAGGAAGAATGATGTAAACAACAGATAAGGCACTAAAAGGGCTATTTGGCATCTTCCTTTTGTTCTAGATAATGCCCAACTAGCATGGTTATGATAATGGTTTGTAAGGTACTGTAGCCTTAATTGCATAAACAAACATAAAGTTAGATAATTAATTTCACCATACGTTATAACCAAAACAGATGTCTCAGTCTTACATTACTGGAAGAAAAGCATATAGTAAAACTTAAGTACTGCATCATCAGTTGATGAAGAAAGATTTCAAACTACAACCAAATTCTAATTAAGCTGGAGAACGATGTCAAATGTATTCTTTGTTTGCATTTTAAATTGCAAAGGAGTTGCCATTTGTCATATGCAGCAACAGGCCCAATCTGTGTGGCTGAAAGTCTTGTAGCACAGTGAGGTACTGCTCAGCTGGAGTCCTTGTGACTTGCTTCGCTAGGAGTTGCGTTCAGCAGTTCATTGTAGCTCACATACTATCAAGTATTTATTTTGACTTTTTCCTTCTTGTACCTACCAGGTATGATAGTAAAAAGTATTTTTTAGGTAGAAATGAGACATGAATCAATGGGACATAGGGAATAGGGACACAGGGATGCAGGCCAGCTCTGAAGAGGCCCCATGTATGCGCAGAAGTAAACTGACAATATTGAACTATTGACTTGTGTAATCTTGGTAGATACATTATCTTCCACAAGCAAGTGAATTCAAAACAGACATTTCAACAGTTTTTTAGATTTCAAAATTCATTTTAGGGCTATTTGTAGTACATGTTGATCTTCCACAGCTAGAAAGAGACAAATGCTCGTTAATCTGAGCCTAAGTCTTGCTTTTCCTATGCTTTTACTATATGCAAAATTCCTGAGTAGAGATTTCAGATACAGTGAAACAGTCACAGGACTGGACGAAGTGCCTGTACCAAAACCTCTGTGGCTGAAGAGATGAGGTGGGGCATCAGAGATTGTAGCCCTGAAGGGTAAATGCTGCAAACACGGTGAACAGTGATTTTGTATGTGCAGTTACCTTCATCTCAGATTATGGCCTGAGACCACTTTTTTCTTCTTCTATTTAAGGTATAGGTAAATACTGTAATCACTCTGTGTCTGTCAGTAAAAGTTAGTTCTTTTAGAATTTTGCTTAAGAGTCAGTTACAGGAGATCTGTGGAATACGCTCCGGAATCATCTTTTTCAACCGATCAATTCAATCTTTCAGACAGTCCTGAAAAACTCTTAAAAATGAATTCCAAGGATTTTTTTCTTTCTTACACAGAAAAGCTGCTAATTAAATTATATATACTGATGGGAAGACACAAATGTAGAGACATGAATATTTTGTTTGTGTGTATACACAGTTGTCAGTAATAGTAATTTTGGACATACATGATATATATTCTTTGGAATTTGATTTTAAAATGTCTGCTTGCCTTCATGGTTTCTGGGGCCTTCTCAGCATTATTTACTTTACCACAGTCTAGGTAATAATATATTGGATGCTTCTTGTTATTGCTCACATTAGTTGAAATAAACATTTTTGTTTTAATGAAGCAGTAATGTAAAAGATGGAAGTTGCTAAGGGAGCATATAATAAAGTAAAGCTTACCAAAAATTTTCTGACAACCATATATACAATGTATGCTAAATAGCAATATGTTCTTCCTGCTTTCTTGAATAATTTAGAAATAATAGGAATTAAATATGAATTCTAAACAGTATTCACTTTTTCCTGTCTCCAGCAAGCAGTAAATTCTGTGCTTCATAATCCAATCCTGGAGATAAAAAACATTCACTGAAGTCAAAGTTTGGGCTCCTGTTTATTGTTAAACCTTTTTTATTTATCTTAATAAACCAAGATTTATCATGTATCCAACACGTTTTATAATTTGAGGCTTTTTTCATTTATTTGTGAAAGGACTACCATCGTCCTTCTCCCCAGGATCAAAAGAACAGTAAACAATGAAGGGTGATTGACTTTTCTACAGAACTGCTGACACTGCAGCAGCTAGAGCTTTGTGCAGTTTACCATTCTTGTTTCTTTTTTTTTCCGTCCCCATGAAAATTTCATGATTTTTTTCTTTTACCTCTGTATTACACATCATTTCCTACAATTTGATTTCTTCGTTTTGTGTGTGTGTGTGTGTGTGTGTGTGTCTGTGAGCTGGTGGTTTTCTGAAGAAAACAGTATAGGAAAGAGCATGGTATCCATCTATCCCCAGTATAGAGTAAATTTGTATTCCAAGAACACAGCACAAAGTAACAGAAACTGAGTTAGTGTTCATTTTGTTAAAACAAGAAAAAACAAGATTATTGAATAATTTCAGCAGGGTAGCCTGGTATTTTGTACATCTGTAAGAAAAGGAAAACTATTATTGTATGGTTACAAAAATTTATTAGTGAGTTCCTGCCAGTAAAGATGACTGTCAATGACTGTCCTTCACTTTTTATGTTTCATCACATTTTGCTTGATTTTTTTTTCCAGTATTATAGTGTTAGGAAGAAGGATCAGATATAGTAGAAAGCCAAAATGTGATTCATTTTATGTCATAGAATCATAGAATATCCCGAGTTGGAAGGGACCCACAAGGATCCCTGAGTCCAACTCCTGGCTCCACGCAGGACTACCTAAAAATTAAACCATATGTCTGATCATCTAAATGCTGACAGATACTTTCCCCCAACAGCATGAAGAGCATGCAGTGGAAGGAAAGATAATTTATATGGGCAATGCTGACAGGTTCAAGCTTATATATGGCAATTTTTTTCACAGGTGGATAAAAGGCAAAAATTCCATTCCCAAAATTTTTAGCTTCTCAATTCAAAATGTTAAGCCTGTTAATTTTGTTGGCAAGCCTACATACTAAAAAGATTTAATGAAAAATTTATTAAATGCAAAGTCAAATAAGCAGTCTGCTCACTAACAAACTACTTTACCAATAATTACAGGCTACATTAATTATATGTGGCTGATACTAAAGAATGGTCAAGTATAAAAGAATATAATACTTTTTTTCCACAAACCATGCAGTATTGTTTGAACTCCTACCTAAGAAAATGCATTTCACATTTATGGAACTACCGTTTCTTGGGAAAAAAAAATATTCAGTTCATTTAACAGGTCGGAGCAATTCATGAATATGTACTGCAAAATTCTGCATCAGTTGCTTAAAACTTTTGTAATGTAGTTGTTTAAGTCAGCAATTTTTTCTTTAAAAAATGAATGTGACGCTCACCAAAATGAAGATGTAGTTATGCTCAATTTCTTTGTCTCTGTAGAGGCAGAGAACTTTGATATCTGTTTTTCATATGAAACTGGTCATAGCAAATATTCAGAGAATTTATGGGTGTTTCTTCTTTGCCTCTTCCGTATTTCTCAAACTGGATCTGTGTGAGTGACAGCACTGATTTGGTGCATTTATTTATAGTGTTTCACCACAGTATTAGTCAAAGGGGAGGAGTTGGGATGTAACTCTGTAAAATATAAATTTCTATAGTTTTAGAAACTTTAGCATGCAGGTAATCTTATTGTTTCATGGCAACAATTAAACTTGATTTAAAGGGATAACAAAAATTTGGTATACAAACACCTTTCTAATAAAGTTAAGAAGCATTACTCAGCATATCTAAAGACACCTCATGGCCTGCTGAGAAAGGTAGGTTATTCTTTATGAATAGCTTTTAGGTGTTTCACATTACAGCATTTTAGAGTATATCTTGATTTCAGATAAGAGGGGCACCTTTGCCTCCCTTGTTATTTGTTATTGCATACAGACATATTACAAACAACTAGTTATTTCGTATGAAATAATCATATTTGTGATCATACTAGGCCAAGCAACTATACATTTCCTGATTTTGTATTATTTAAAGTTATTTTACAGAACAGAACACCTTGGGTATCCGTTATCCAGTGTTTAAGGTACAAAATCACAGACAATTGCAAGTTGCCAGTGTGGATATGGATGCTCTCAAAGAGCTCAGTTTACATCTTCGTTTTACCTGAACTCTCAGAATAAGGTTTAAATGTTACTTCAGTATTTGTCAGGTATAAGAAAGCTGTCTTCACCGGTATGATGTCTTCCTGATGTGCACAGGGAACACACATACCTGAGAACATTTTATGGAAAGTCGCTTTGATTCTGTTAGAGAGATCAGTTTGGAATCTGCATAAGTATAAATAGTTTCACAGTTTTGTGAATACTGCTCAGTACACAATTTGGTGTTTCTTTTTTTTGAGAGGGCTTTATTTTTTCTTTTTCCCTTCATTTATGATCATTTCTGAAGCTCCTAAAAAACACAATTTTGTCATAGTAACAATATATACACGTTTAGACACTTAGGTATACTTACAGGATAATTTCCTGTAAAATGTAGCATTAATTGTGTTCTCAAAACTCCTTAGAAACGGGATACTAAAATCTATTAAGAAGACAGATAAATACAGTTTAGAGAATTACAGCTCTTAAAACTTACACGCACTTTTGAAAGTCTCTCTAGTGTGGCTTAATGATACAAGCAACACCAGAAATTTCAATCAATTTTTTGACTAAATGGTAGCTAAGATTAACTTGATTGTTGTTTGTGTAAAGAATTTTTACTTTTAAATACATTATTTTTGAGAGTGGAGGCAATTGCTTACCTTAATTCTTCTCACATAATCATATTACACATGCAGTATACATGAAGCAGTTCTTTAACAGTCCTTCTGCATTTCCCATCCTGTTCAAAGACACTCCTTTTTGTTTTAGATAATACCATTTGAATTGACAGACTTGTGTACAGAAGCCTTGTTGATCAGCATCCCTAAATTCTGCATATACAATGACTGTTACAACAGGTTTTGGTCAGAGATCAGTCTGTTCATATTCTGACTGCAATCATGAAATTACAGCCTTTAGAGAATTTGCAGCTGGACTCCTCACTGAGAAGTCCTCTTGTCAAAATCTGGCCCCTTTTGAGAATTGTTACTATACATCCATATTGCAGGATTTTTTCAGAGTTTCTATATAACTGTGATAGGTAACTTTTTAATTCATACGTAATCTATACGCTATGAAGAAATTTTAGCTGCTTGTTTTAGAGAGGAAAAACATCCTTTATCTACTAACTTGGTGGCAAATTAAAGGGGGGGGAAAAAAGAGCTTTATGAAATGTAGTAACTTATTTGTCATATTTCTGATGCATGTAGTTTAACTGTGAATCATGTTCTCTGCTCCCATCTGGTAATTACCTGCCTGTCTTAACTGAGTCTTGTGATTATTGACTGCATGATCATAGTTTGTTTTTGGGTAAGAGACCCACCCCGTGCTGGACCAGGATGTAGTGATGATGGGGTGAGTTACGGTATCATAAATGTTCAGGCATTTGAGACGAATTCTGCAGTCTGATCTGAATTGATACAATGGAAACTGAGCATCATCTCCTCTGCTAGCCAGTCACACACAATCAGTTCAGCTTGGAAAACAAAATTTGTAAACAAACTTTGTCAAAAGTATACAGCTTTCAGTATTACTTATTTTTTTTCCTCAGTTTTCATCCTGTTCATATTCAAAAGAACATCTACTGACATTATCAAGGGCCCTGAGTTTTGACAGTCATGTTTTTCACACTTACGTGAGAAAAAAGTATACTTGTGCTGTAGTCCGGGCTTATTTCTGCCCTCATACTTTCATGTGAGTGAAAATTATGTATGTCTATCTACATTCAACTCAATGAATTTATAAAGAAAACGTGGCTAGCTGACGAGTGCATATAATGAGAGTGATACTGATCATAAGAAAAGTGAAGGCAAATTTTGGTGATAAGCTCAATACCAATTTGTCAGGAAAAAGCACCCTTAGAAGACTTCTTGCTGCTGACTGTCTACTCTTTTTATTGATTTATCAATGTTCTCTTCCACCTGCAGACCTCATTTCTATGTTGCTGTCTTTCAGCCAAAAGACGATTTAAAAAAAAAAATCCTTTTCTCATCTCCCACCCCCCACAACACAGACATATGCACTGTGGTTCTCTTTGAAGAATCCAGTGTGAACAACGTTGTGAAAGAAAAGCAAAATGACGAGGAAGAGAAAGTAACAGATGGCAATATTAGACTGCATGTTTGTCTTAGTTGGTAAGATAGTCGTGTTCAGTAGGCTTCTGAAGCTAAATATGCACAATAAGGCCATAAAGAACAAAATTGTGCTGAATGTTAATACAAATTAATAAACATTATTTAAAAATCCTTTTTTTTTTTTTTGAGATAATTCTTCAATTCATGACTTAGAGAAAGAAGAAAGTCCGTTGTGTGACTGGTTGTTGAGTACATTCAAGTTAAGTCTAATAAGAAACACATAAAAAATGATTCTTAAAACTTCTAATTTTTAACAGTTACATTTGAATGCTAAAGTTAAAAGTCCTATAGAAGTCTTTTTAAAGAAAGAAACAAACCTAAATCTAGCAGATTTTGTTTAGAGTATTAAATTATGGAACAGCAAAGCACCATTTAATTTGATAATAAAAATAATGACAAACAAAGGAAATAATAATCCCATTGATCCTAAATAATTCTTATTGATAAAAGTTCTTAACAGGAGGGAGCAAAAGTTTGGGATACCAGAAACAATGTGTTCAAAAGATTATAGGTATGCTAAATCAAGATTTTAGGCACTTATCGTGCCAAAATTTGTGCACTGAAAGACTGTAATTTAGTATAGAAATTGTCTCTCTACCATCAGGTAGCTTAGGACTATTTTTGTCATGTGCCATTGCAGAATATAGAGCCGAGCTGTTAATTTCTTTACAAACCATCTGAAGGTGGACAAGCAGGTTAGGAAGTCCCCAAAGGTTGTGTAGCAGAGCAGTCTTACAATCAATGACTTGAACTGAACGATCAATTACAATCAATTTTTTATGTAAAATTGTTCATACCAATGCATTTAACTTCGCTGCACCTTTTAACAGAAGCAACAGGTAGGTTAGGTAATTCATTTGAGGACAACAGAAATCCAGATTTAATCCACTGAGTAGCCCAGTTCATGTGAAGGGCTTGATTGTAATGTCTGTCGTAGTCTCAGTGCCTCCCTTTGTTCTGCTCTGAGTAAATATTTATTGTATCGGAAAGAAGCAGCAATTTGGTGCTGTGTTCCACTAAGAAAGGACTCTCTGGGAATGCGAGTGAGACTGATTGCCTTCTATGCCCTTTTTAGATAAAGTGAAGACTTGAACCAGAGCGAGTGCCCTGGCCAAGCTATAGACTACTTTGTGGTTGGACTTGTCTTTTTAAGATGGAAGACCTAATGTGTAATGGGAAAATGGATTTAAATACCACTTTCTTGTGAGGTGGAGAAACTCTTTTCCATTGTGTGATTACCTGCAAAGCTCCTAATCTCAAAAATGCTTTATGCCCAAGGTGTATTGCATTATTCTAAGTGAATGAGTGCAAACGGTCTCCAAGTTACAACCTTCCTGTTGCTTGCTGAAGAGGCAGGCCTAATGCTGCCGAAGGTATTGTGTATGCTCCTCATTACTAGCTGCCAAATAAGAAATGTACCCAAAGGATCTCACCAAACAGTTGTAATAGTAGACCCTTTGTGAGTTTACTTTTCTGTTCTGCACATCGATCTGCTTTTCCCACAGAAACAGAGGAATTAATTTAGCCTACTTTTCGTGAGCATCTTACCTCATCATTCAGAGCTTCCTTTACAGTCAATACAGAGAAACAGGCAATTTTAGAGAGTGATTCATCTAATTTATGTTACACATCAATTTTAGCTTGAGATGAATTATACCACAGAAATGCATATTCTCTTCATAGGCCATAAGGATTTGATTCTGTGTAAATTCTAGAAAATCTTCTTCCTGTCAGCATGAAGCACATCCCGTGCTTTCCTCATTTTAAAGACCAACAGCAGTATACGAAAGACACCTTGAAGAACTTAGATTTTCTTCCTGTCTCAGTCTGTAACCTAAGGAACCCCATTGTATTGCTACTTTATATATGTGTACCAAGGAAATCCGGTAAACATTTTGAAGCATATTATAAGCTGTTTTTTACTTCTTGCTCCTTCCCTCCTTAATCATCACAAAGGACTGTTTTTGATCAGTACCTTGGTTAGTATGTAGGAAGGAGTGAGAAAGAGTTTTTTCACATATTCTTTAACATGTTGCTATGTCCAGTTTATCTAACTCCTTCAAACATTCATAATATTTCACAAAACATGTATTTCTCTTCATGCTGTAAAATACACAATTATAAATATACCTTATTTACAGTGCAGGAATTAGCTTTTTGTAGTAGGTCACAGCACCTAAACGGAATAGGCAGATGTAACATACTGGAATGAGGTAAAGTGCTGTAGGCACTCTGAGGCGCTTCAGATGGGACCTCCACAAAAACACCTAGTGAGACATTTGTATAGACGTAAAAGACAAGTTGATTTGCATGGCATATATTGTATTTATTATAGGTTTCCAAGAATATGTTACCATCAGAGCCAATCCAAGAAGATGAGTTCTGCAGTCAGTAGTCAAATGCAAAGCTGTATAGGTTACTCCTTGTTCTCCATTTAATTTCCTGAAATGAAAATTTCATTTTCCACCTTTGCCAAGAGAGATCTTAGCAAATGCAATATCTAGACATTATAGGTGTTTATACATATGTTACTTAAAGAAGTGGATTCATTACTGCTTGTTTTACATTTGTGATACATTTCTTTTTTCTAAAAATCTCTTACAGAATCCAAAAGCAGGTGGCACCATAACCTAGGCATCTGTTTTCTTCTTCTGCATCTCACTCTTGCTACATTGTGTTAATTATTACTTCCTAACTTCCATCAATTTTTATTTTCTTTTATTAGAAATCTGTGTAAAAATCAGTCATTCTATTTCCAGGAGAGTCTGCTCCTCCTGTCATACCAGATCCACTGACGTTGTCAAAATTAGATGAACTTCTTAGGGCGAGAAGCTCATCTTCTGACATGTCACGTTCACCCCCAATATGTCATAATGTTTCTAGTGAAGAAGAAACAGATGATGGTTGCTTTAATGTGAGACCACTGTTCTTACATTTGGTGGGTTCCTGTATGAGGAAAGAAAGCTCTTAATAGATGGATATGCAAGTTTTGCATTTGGTGGTTTATTAGCACACACTTTGTTAAGGAGCAAAGTCTGAGGGAGATACGGAGCATTTCAGATCTGTACTATAGATCCTTTACTATACTTAAATAAAAATTGTAACAGTTTGGTGTTATAATTTTGAGAGCTTCCCTCAGAACGTTTCTCAGAAGGGAAAGTGAGAACAGATTCTTGCTTGCTCTGTGGTGATGAAGTAATGAGATGGGGATTTCCAAGAGAGCCACACAGGGATTTCCCTGCATCGAGAGACATCCCTCTGTCTCATAGTTCATGAATTAGTCATCATAAAATGCATTAAACTTTCCAATTGAAAATACAGCAGTTTTTTTTTTTTCTTTACATGTAAACATTAAATCAGAAATTCTTAGGTGACAAATGCAATCATTTATGTAGTCTTTTGAAAATCTGTCTTAGTTTTTGCATTAAATGGAGGATGGTTACGCATTATCTAGCAAAAGAAATTAGAAAAATGATTTATTTACTTTATGGAGGAGGTGGAAATCATTGATTAGTAGTGTAACTTCATGTAGGAAGAGATAAAGAGTTATAGGAGTGTTATGGAAAGCAGACATATAGGGCATAGTTAAGATATATAAAACAGAAAATTGTTTTAAAAGGTAAATATTTCCTTCTTTTTATTACGTCAGAAGTGCTGACTAGAGAAAACAGTGATATTAAAAGGAAATATATTTTAAATAAAGTACAAAGTATTATTACTTTATGGAATTCACAGGATTTGGGCTAGGATAGAATAGAATTCATGAGTAATATTAGATATGTAAGACAAACATATGCAGACAAAGTAGAGAATATAAAAGGAAATGGTTCAGGGACCATCATTTCTTACAAGTTAGCCAAACCACAGTGTTTGGAAAGAAACTTTTTAGTTCCTATTTGTCAGATCTGGTTTTATATATCATGTCTTTCAAAGAATGACATCTGCCAGCAAATAACAAAGTGAATTAATTAGTTGCTAACTTTTGTTCGAAAACTTAATACATGAAACTATGAAACCAAATAGTGGTGTATCCCCCTATTATGCATATATCAGATGTTGCAGCAATCACTTTTATGTTGTATATCATTTTATTTACTCATTATAATAGGATAGAGTTAATAAAAATTGTATCCCTTTTTCTTGGTTTTGCTTTTTCTTGAAAGACGTGAAGTACTGAAAAGAAGCTTAAAAAACTGCAAATTAACCTTGAAATTTCAAACACATTCACTGCAAAAGGTGAATTATGTACAGTAAAATAAGAATTCATTCTTTGGGGGTTAAAAATTGCAATGTGGAGCTCTTCAATAAATATTCCAGAGCACGTGGAACTTGAGGCTCTGTCTGCCATATGAGCAGAAAAATCCTCCTTCCCCAGCCATAGTTTCATGTTTTTTTCCTCTAGAAATCATGGAAAATGGATGAAGCAGAGAAAAGGCTCTCTTTCCTTATAAAGACAAAACACCAAGCCATCAAAATTTCCGTTGTGTGCTTGAAGCATGAAAAAGCAAATTGAGCATAACAAGTCAACACAAGGATCATGAATAAGATTTTTTGTTTGTTTGTTTGTTTCTTTTTAATGTTTTAGGGCCTTTAGCCAAATACTCTCATGTCATGCTGTGTGAAAAAGATGTTAGTTTCTCTGCTTGCTGTGAGATGTTCCAAGTTTGGAAGAGGTTGCAGCTAGGAAAAAAAGACGATGAGAGAATACATTACCGTGAATAACTCAACATTCTCTAGTAAGGAAAGAAAAGCAAATTATTTACATATAAAGTAAAAAAAAATTACACTCCAGCAGTGAATGAATATCTAATATCAAATTGAAAAGAGGCAAATTTTAGGTTCATGCATGGAAAGCTTGCATGTGAATCCGTTGCTTATAATGAAGGCAGTTGATCTCAGTATTCAACATGCAGTGACCTAGTAGGGTATACACTACTGTGAGCAGAAGTTCTGTGAACAGAAAACAAAATCATGCAATTGTCTAACAAATTGAATTTTCAATATGGTATCAGTTAAACATCTGATTAATAAAGACCAAGACAGTGGATATTCAGTGCCCTTCTTAGAAGTGTGAAGGCAAACTTGTAGCAAGAGTAGAAACTGTGGCTGTAAGGATGTTCTCACAGCTCCAGTTCTGGTTTGCTCTCATGGCTTAGCATCTCATGGCTAGCATCAGCAGAAGTGAAAAAGGCGCAGTTTGACTAATAGTACTGCTGCCTGCCCATGTTCCAGAGGCCTCACAGTTATTCTGACTTTTTTTGGTTGTTTTTTTTTTTTTTTTTTTTTTTTTTTTTTTTTTTTTTTTTGTCCAAGGCTTCCTGAACCTTTTGTCTCCATCTGCTTGAAGAAATGACTTGGCACAACTTGGGCTTAGGTGGCCCCTTTTATGTATTATCTATGTTTTTTTCCTGGTTTTGTTTCAGATTTCTCACCTGTGATTTTCCCACATCTGCCAAAATAAAACTTGTCTCATGCATTTATACTGACTTTCCATTCCTTTTTTTTAAGAGAGAGAGAGTGTTTTAAACCTTGGTCTCGTGAGTGAGCAATTGAGAAGTGGACCTAGAGAACAACTGAAAGATAATGCATTTGAGTGGACACAAACTAGGTCTGTGAAACTCTGAAAATTATGAGAGCATCTCAAAAGAGCATCTATGCTCTTTTTTTAATTTCAAGAAGCCTAGAATTAAACAGCCAAAAAGCAAACTAACAAATGTTTCCATGGAAACATAGGATTTGTCTTGCAAAAAGTTAGAGGAGGAAAAGACTTTCAGAATCTTTCTTCAAAAGTTTACTCCAATTATGACACTTGAGAGGAAATGGAAAAGCACAGAACACATATGAAAGAGACAATTAATTAACTACCTGTGGTGGTTTTACCCTGCTGGGCAGCTGAGCTCCACCACAACTGCTCTCTCACTCCCCCTCCTCAAAGGAAGAGGGGGAGAAGACAGTAGGATGGAGAGAAAAAGACTCACGAGTTGAGATGAGGATAATTTAATTGAAGGGAAAAGAAAGAGCGGGAAAAAAAAAACAAAAAACAAAAAACAAGTAAAGGCCGTGCAGAAGCACAGAGGGAAGAAAAAGAATTATTCTCTACAACAAGTAATGTTCAGCCACGTCCTGGGAAGCAGGGCCTCAATACACGTACTGGTTGTTCGGGAGGACAGACGTCTTCATAACGAGAGCCCCCCCTTCTCCTTCCCCCTTCCGAGCTTTTATTGCTGAGTGTGACACCACATGGTATGGAATATCCCTTTGGTTGGTTTAGGTCAGCTGCCCTGGCCATGTCCCCTCCCCACCTCTTGCCCACCCCCACCTCCTGGCTTTGGGGGGTCTGGAGAGAGCCTTGGTGCTGTGCCAGCACTGCTCGGCAGTAGCCAAACACTGGTGTGATACCAGCGCTGTTCTAGCTGCAAGGGCTGCTGCAGGGAAAGTTAACTCCAGCCCAGCCAGAGCCAGTACACTACCATGAATTCAAATATATGTATGGAATGTCTAGCTGAAAGTACACAAAACATTTAAAGAACATTTTTTCTACATTAAAAAAAAAATAATAATAGAAAGATTACATGAGAAAAATAGCCTACATGGTCAAGTACTTGGACTCTTCCTAAAATGCTGATTCTGAAATCCTCATTTTCAAATGCTATGCTTCTCCCACTCCTAAGGTGAGAAAGAGCAGAGGAGTACAGAAGAATGTTATAGTTGTCACACTGAACTACAAATCTCCAAAAATATACAATGTCAAAGAAACTAGAAAGAGGAGATGCATTTCCTATGGATTTAGGTAAATAAATAATTTATGCAATTATTGAATTATATATTTTAAATTTTAAAATAAAGCACTAATTTTTAACATTGTAATAAGGAGCACAGTGATTTGTTTCACAAAAGCCAGTTTTCAAAGCTATTCAGCATATTTGGCAGCATTTTACTGACTGTTCAAGCTTGCTTTCACAGTATAGTCTTGTCCTCATTTATTTTTTGTTGCTGCAACCATTAATCATAGGTTCTCTCATTCTTTCCATAAAGGCTTTGCCAAAAGGAAACTCCATCCTTTCAAGATACAGAGGACAGAAAGGAAAAGTTATTTAAATACCATACATTCTTTAGTTATTAGTACTGTTTCACTATTTTTTTTTGTCTGTGTTTCAAATCCTCTGTCTTGTCAGCGATGGAGAGAGAGGATTTTTCTTCACCCAGTCTGAATAAGTCTTTTCAAGCTTATAAACACAAGATAGAGCTGATAGTACCTTCCTCTCAAGACGAATGCCGTAACACATTCTTGCCTATAAAGCTTTGGAGTCTTAATTTCATACGCTCAGGGATGTTGCCGATGTATAGGGAGACTGTCTAAAAAGAAAGATAAATATGCTTAGCTAAAGGTTTGGCTAAAACTATCCATCTCATTTTCTGGCAGTGATATTTCAGGAATCAGTTTATGAATTTAACATTGCTTATTTTGCTTATTTTGCTTAGGGTATCTATTCAATATAACGGGAGGCATTTGACATCACATTTTAGAAGTAAATTGTGAAGTATAGTGGTACAATGTTGATACGAGTAGACAGAGTTAGAGTTATTGAATATACAATTTGAGGTTTAATTATCAGAAAAAAAAGTACATAATGATCTTTAGTGTGATTTTTCAAGTGGACAACTATAAAGATGAATCCAGTAAATATATTTGCCTGTTTTAATAGTCCTTTCACACTTTATTTACATGGTATATTGATTAGAATGAAGGTTTAATAAAGTCTATTCATTTCAGAATTGAATTAAAAAGACTTTACTCATTATTGTATAACCTCTTTCGAATTTTATATTTAAAATCACATAATTGGTCAAGCATTTCCATAGTTCATAAAACTATATTTGATTTTAGAAAAAGACATGTGGAGAGAATAACTCCAGTACATTATGTAATGCATGTACCTAAAAAGCCATGTATATCAGAAATATTAATCTAAGTAGTGTGAAATACACTTAGTTGGGGTCATTTTAACTTACTGTTCTCTTCAAAGAGTGGAAATTTTGTATTTATTCTATCAGACTTTAGTGTGATTAAGTTGAGGCAAAAACATCAGTCAGACAACCAGCCCTTAGAAGCAGGAGACTTGCATAAGATATTTTTCTACTTTTTAAAATATCACTTAATCTCTGTTTTATTGTTTGTGAAAAAGTGTTTTCATTAACAGGTGTTGTCATGCTAAGTAATCAAATGTTTATAAGGTTGTTGGAGGTCTTCAAGTTGAAGCTGTAGATGTATAAAGTATTATTAGTACATGCAAGTAAATTAATTTTACTGTTCCTGTATCAGGTTTTCCGTGTCTATGAAATGAAATTGTTTCCCTTTTTTGAAAGTGCTCTGAGATCCTGTGACCCAAGTATTCACATTCCTTTGTTGTTTTCAGAAACCTCTTTTCAGAATGCTATGTGTGGAAATGTGTATTTTCTAAGCATCTTTTAACTTCATTTATGCTTAAAGATTTTTAGGGCCTTAGGACCATAATCCAAGGGAAGCAAGCTGCCAACACATGTGGAGCATCCACAGCTCAGCAGTAAGGAAGTCTAGTATGTGCTAAATCAAGTCTTTTGTTTGTAATTGTAAAGACAGATCCAATGAAGGCAGCTGTACTAACACTAGAGTGACATTTATGGGCAATAAAATACATGCTTTTTACGTAACACCTTTCTCTCTTGGATCTGCGAAAGGAGGCAATAAAGTGGCTGTAGAGCAGTAAGTACATTACATCACAGCAAACGAACACATACAGCAGTGACATTGGGCAGGCTGCAATGTGGACTTGTGCATAGGAACGATGAAGAGACAAGCGTGGCACTAGAAAGAATCTTTCCGTTGCCTCACTGAGTCAGGGAAGTGTTGCTCTGTCCTGCTACCTCACAGCATCTGCAGTACTAGCAGAAGAAAGACTTCACAGTAGAGACAAACCTCTCAGATTGTCAGAGGCCAGTCGATCGAGAAAATAGGTGAACCTTTGGATCTCATTTCCTCTACCACAACTACTTCAACTGTGCTTCCTAAGTCTTGCCTAAGAGAGCTGATAAGACGTAGAGACACTGCAAGACTGAACAAGCCTTCAAACATGCTGAATGTAGTCCCAGCGTTTTGGGACTGGCTCTGTGTTTTCTGTATTCCCAGAAAACCAAAATCCTTATGTCTTCATTAATTACCTTAAGTTTATGCTGGAGTGAATTTCAGATCTAAGTTCAGAGCAGAACTGCAAAGTAAACTGGTACAACTGAAGACAATGTTGATTTGTTTGAAACAGTTTTGAAGGAAATTTGATAGGAAGCTGTCAGATAGCTTCTGTGAGCTTAGGGCGAGGAGGAAAGGAATTGCACACAAGACATATGGAACAATACTACCGAAGTTTTCAATCTATCTTATGCAATAAGCACATCAAATCTGGGGGTAAATTTTTGGGCTGTGATATTGGAAAGACTGAAATAAGTACAAGATATGAGGTAGTTTAATCATTCAAATTTCTGCTGTGATGGTTAAAACTGTAACATTCCAGTTAAAAACAATTACGTGGATAGATCCTTAGAAAAAACAGAACGCTCCCTCTTGCCCCAAATAAAATAAGGAAACAACGATTTGGCACACCCAAGGACAAAAACCTTCTCAGGCAAAGTATTAGTGAACTCCTACCAATACCTCTTAGCCTTGCTGATTTACCTGCTTATTGCTAATTAGCTGTTATAAAAGCCTTTCAAATTCTCCATCAAAATGAGGAAGAAAATAGTTGTTCCATTAAAGATTTGTTATTTAAGATTTATTTACTGATTAAAAACCAAATTCAGTAGTCTTCCCTAATCCAGACTAAGGAAAATAATTTAGCTCAATTATAATAGTACAAGAAGTAGCCAAAATGGACAGATGGACTCCTGGGAACTGTTGTGTTTTTAGTTCACTTGGAGGAATTTAATAAGCAGGATCCATAAGTGTTTAGATTTTGAGATTCGAGTTGCTTTCCTCCAACACTGCAGCAGTGACAAATAAATAATCTATTTGTTCGTGGTGTTTTTTTTTTCCTAAAAGTAAACATCTAATTCCTTCCTACTCATCATACTTAATTATTTTCTTGTAAGTACATAACTTACCTTTTCTAGTAGACAAAAATCAATAAAACTTTGAGACATTAGCCTCTTACCTGAAAACAGGTGCACAAGGAGAGTGAATTGAATAATCGTATCAATAAATTTATATTTAATTGGAATGACACGCATTTTACAAGAATTTTAATGGCTGATTGTTTCCTGGATGAGACAGAAAATGAGAGAGCTTATGTCCTCATCCCCTACCTTTTAGTGAAATCCATGTGTAAGATAAATAATGGAGTAAATTACAATTTAAAAGTTCCGGTTATAACATGCAAAATTATCTGCAGAAAAACCAAGTATATTTGTGGAATAAAGCAAATCTTCCTTACCCATTTTCACCCATTTTACCTTAATCTTCTTCATTCTTTCTGTTGTCTGCTTGTTGCTTTCTACTGTAATTGAGTTCTTGTATTCTTACACGTAAATTGCTTTTTAAATTCCATGAGTCTGAAGTAAAGCCCAAAATACATAGCAAGCATTTATTTGTCACTTTATATTTGGCTTCTATTTTCCCTTTACCTGGGACAAATTTCAGACTGTACTGATTCAGACAAACAATCTCCCTTGACCGTGTAGCACACAGAAGAAGTAGAGATTTATTGTGTTAAGGCTTATCCTCCCAGGGAAATGCAGGTATGGTAAATCAGTGTGAGTTTAGAGGATTCACCAATCTGTACTAACTAGATGGGTAAGAATGCTTGGTGTGCTCCCAGTAATTCGAAGGTATTATTCGTTCTGCCTACATTCAGCCCTGGCAGCATCACATCACCGTGTGATGAGTGGAGTCCAATCTGCTCTCCATGGCTTGTCAGCAAGGGCAATTAGGTTATGCTCAGCATGGCACTGCGTGCTACTACAAAGCTTCCTGCTGGTTCCGAGTGTGGGCGGGCTACAGCTCTTATCTATCTGCAAAATACCTTTATAGGCATAACCACAGAGTGCCTTTAGGCAAAGGATCTTACTCTAGTTGAAAAAAAAGGGTATCTAACATTTGGGTTATAGTAAGAGTGAGAAATCTTGTGTGCATGTGTGCTTAATTTTATTTTGTATTCACATTTATCAGCAGGTAGATAAATCTTCAGCGTATAGATTCATATGGTTGAGCTGATGTAACTCTATGCTTAGAATGGAAAGAGTGATCCTGGTCGTCCTCTTCCCTCAGTTCCCACCTGAATGCTTTGCCATGCTGTCTCGCTCCAACACAGCTATGCATCTAACAAAACTGTGCAATTCCCTGCACTGGCAAAAATCCCTTAATGATTCTTTTGTTTTTGTTTAAATACTTAAAGCAATTTATAATGGATTTAGCAGAATGCCGGTTACCAGCGTAAGGTAGGACGGAGCACATGTTGTGATAGGTTGAAATTAGAGATACGGGACTGTCTGTGTCAGGAGCAGTCTTGTTGGCTCAGTCATAATGTAATCCATATCCTTTGTTTTCAGTAATATCAGTTCTCATGTTTAGCATGTCATAAATTCAGAAAAAGTGACATTAGTGTAAGGAATAGAAGTATCAGAAATTATCCAGCAAACAGATTCTCATTGGAGAATACTAAAAGATACATTCTTTGGACTGTTAAAAGAGCTTTGCAGGAGAATAACTGAGATTTCCTACAAATTCAGTCTGGCTCCAAGATAGCCTTTGAATATTCTGTTTTAGGACAACCTGAGGCAAATGTCATGCTTCAATTTTCAAACAACTCTTACCAAATGAAATTAGTGAGTAAATAAGTGAGTAAATTGGTATTGGAAATCTAATTCCCACCAATAACCTCATTAAGAGAGCTTTTTGTTTGTTTGTTATTGTGAGATGGAGAGCTATTATAAAATGGATGGAATTTCTATTTTTGTAGGAGATAATCAAAACTTGGGAAGAAGAGTATTGGTAAGTAGCAGTAGCCAGAAGCAAATTCTCATACCCAGGAAATCCCTTCCATGCAAGACTCCCTATTAGCATACTGTAATTGAAAAAAAAAAAAAAATCAAGGAAAAGATTGGATTCTCTATTTACCTGAAATGCTTCTTTGTTCTAGAAAAAAACTTTGCATTTTCATGCAAAATTAAAATGAAAATTCTTTTGTGTTTTCATTTCTGCAGAATTTTTTAACTAATTGAATAATTTACATGTTCAATGGAGACCAGAAATACTCTCACTTCTTTGGCTTGTTTATTTAGTTGCTCTTACAAAAACAATTCCACTGGTCTTGCTCATAAATATGTGATAATTGCTTTTCACTGCTGAGAAATGCAGATCACATACTTAACAAAAATGTCTTAACTTGCCATTTTAATAATCTTTCCTCTTTATATTTCATTTCTTTAGTGTGAAAGATTGTATCAACTCAATAAATTTCTGAAAAGTTAATGTTAATTGTAAGCAGCAAGGTCAAATAAAATATGACAGTAGACTAAAATTATGAAAAATATAAAAGTAGACTAAAGGACTTTCAGTTAAACTGAAAGATCTTGCTATAGTGAGAGATTTGGAAACTTTCAAGTTGTACCTGATAGTAGATAATGTGAGGCTCTCTCAATTACCTTTAGGCCCTAGTTGCTAATAATCATTCTTTTTTTGTGGAGGGACCTGTCTGAGTTCTCTCAGAAGTCCAAGATCCATCACTGTGAAGTGCTTTGAACAGAAATGAATTGCCAACCATCTTTACATTCTCAATTTCTGATATATGACATGGAAACTTTTGTTCTCCACTCTCTTCATGTGTGGAAAAAAAGAGTAAAAGAAACACCTTCTTTCCTTGGTATTTGGTTTTACTTCAAATCTTTGAAGTATAAACAAAAGCTGCTTTGAAGTAAACGCTAAAATCTTTAAAACAGGTAGATCCTCTAAGCTTTGGTTTTCCTTATTAGCAATACAGAAGAGATTATCAGGTCTCACTGAAGTAGAGTTTGCAGTGTTTCATACACCTAATGCCCTTTTTATTTCATGTCCATATTGAAGATACCCCATATGGGTATCTTTCATGTCTGATAGTAGTTTCTTTACCTGACAAATATAACTTTTTACACCCGCTCTTCCATTTAGTACGTCAGTCTTTCATGACACACTTAAGCTCCATGAAACATCACAATAGAGTGGAGAAGTATCTGAGTCAAGTCCTGTGTGTCAGCATCCTTCTGCATTATAATTTTAGCTTTTTTTTTTTTTTTTTTAGTCTGGTTTGCATTACTTTTATATTGAACTTTTGCAACTATTCATGGTTTAAAAATATTAAATGTATTTGTTTTGGCCAGCATTAGATTTGTAGGATTGCCATCTGGCATTCTCTCCCGCATCTGCTGAGGAGACCTACAAGAAATATGATCAATGTAATATTGTGTTTGTGGCTCATTGGACTTCAGAAGACAAATTTGCAGAAAATGGCTTGTAGCTGAATATCTTTAGTCTTCAAAGATACCTGAAAGCTTGCTGCTTTCATTAGCTGTCAAGAATAACTGAAAGGAGAGGAAAAAATAGCAGAAAGGGTAGGGTCATATAAGAACAGAAACTGGAAACCAGGAAATTTGAGGTGCATTTCTGATTCTGTCTCTAAAATCCTGTGTAACCTGAAAGATATCACAAAGCCTTTTTTGTTTTCAAGATGAAAAAAAAACTTTCTCAAGACAGTTTTGGGATTTAAAACATTAATTAACTTTTTGTAAAATACCTTAGAGTATTGAAAGACATATAGCACAGATTTCATGTAGTCTTTTCAATATATCTGTAGAGTTTCAGTTTAGCACAGGTACCTAAAGGCTCTGCAGGGGCAAAGCTCAGTTTTGAAAATCTGGTGCATATTCAGAGTTGAACTGTATGTAGTCTCTAACTCAAGAAAGTGAAAGAGATAGTAAGTGACAGCAGCAAAAGAGAAGCATACAGAGAAGTGCTGAAATATCACCAAAATTCCTCTGGATCAAAACTAATTTTTGTTTTCCTGCATTGTTAGTTCCTTTGCAATTTTCCCCAGGGTATGCTGAGAAGTTAATTACTTGTGGAAAGGAAGGGGAATTTTATCAAATTCAAAATGATCATTGCTTTTTAAAAACAAAACTATTCTTTAAAATATGGTCTTTCCTTATTGTTCGTTTATATATACAACTCTGAACAGACAGCCTGGAAATCACCCAGGAGTACCTATCCGGGAGTTGAGTGTTCCTGCGTTAGCTTAATGAAAAAGAAGCCTATTTTAAGATAGCAGTGCCATAACACATAAAATCATTGGTGAGATTTATAAGTAATAAGTTTTGATTTAAAACATCAATATATCCTGTTTTATGAGGACTTAGAACACATCTATTGAGAAATTGAGGCTTTAATAGAAAATTTTAGACATGATTTCTTGATACTTAATTCTGTTACCAACTGTAGACTTCGGGTGCTTTTCAGTGGGTTCATGTACACCTTGTTTTGAGTTGTAAATCCTGTTGTAATTTCTGGACAGATTTTGGATTCTGAGAGGGACATAAGAGACCAGGTTTCAGTTCTGTGTGCTACTTTAAAGGTCTTTCATGTCTATTGGAAACTTTTTAGGGAGGATAATATCATATATACTAGCTTTATATGATTAAAGCTTAGGTATTTAGCTACCTCTCAACTGTCCATATTTCGTATAGGAGAAACCACTCTTGGAAAGTGCATAACTCTTGATTAAAGAGGAGGTCTGAGTGACAAGCTTTTATTGTGTGTCTGATTTTAACAGCTAAGGTTAAGTAAGATGAACAGTGAAGTAAAGAACAGTAACCTGAAAGCTAAGTTTAATCTTCAAATCTACTGTTTGGAGCAATGTAGGATCCTGAGACATAGAGATTTCTTGTACTTTTAAAATTATTTGACAATACAAAAACTGAAGAATGTATTTAAGCAGTTCCTCGCCCAAGGCATTTCCGAAAAAAAATTTAATTTGAAGTTCTCTGCACTCAGGTTATCCATCTCTAAAAATCGTCAAAAATGTTTTTTTCCATATCTCAAATATTACTGCAATGGAAGACAGAGAGCTATGTCTGGGTAAAGAGCAACTTGGCCAGGTTTCTTAATATAATAATATATATAATATTATGAATTATTATGACTTATTATGAATACTATGAATATATATAAGAAGATGTAATTCTTCTGTATAAGTAGTAATCATCCCTGCACTTGAGAGTGTCCTGTACACTTTCCATTTAAGTGTACAGATGTTGCAATAAAGAATCATGTTACCAGTTTCCTTTCTTAAGATTTCTGAAATATGAGCCAGCACTAATGACAATCAAGGGTTCTGTGAAGGTTCTGTCATCTATCACTTCTTGATTTTCCCACAGAAACCAAGATGGGTATTGTATTGAGTTAAATTTCCATTCTTAGATAAAAATAAGACTATTTGGAAAATTTGATTTGATTGCTTATTCCCAGGTTGAAAGAAACCCTTTTTCTGATAGTTCAGTAGGTATATGGTTATTGGATCAAAAGGTGATCTAAGAGGACAATAATGAGTTTCTGTGTTATTAAGTTCCAATGGGAGTTTAAGTTTTGTGGCTTTTGTCCCCCCTTTAGTCCTGTTACAGCTTAAGTAAAAAAGGCTGCAATAAACCCACCTTATTACAAGTACCTTTTTCCACAAAGACAAAAAAAAAAAAAAAAAAAAAAAAAAACTCCCCA
>VXAA01006397.1:281083-377035 GCA_013399115.1 Anseranas semipalmata
GCCTGAGTAAAGCGATGGCATATACACACCAAATTCCAGCAGAAGAAGATTAAACTCATCTATTATATTATTTCGCCTAAATAGGCTTCCCTTTTGACTTGACAGGATTCAGGATTTTATGCAAAAGATTGTGAATAATCAGGCTTTGGAAAGGGTAGTCTAGAAAAGGAAGATACAGGAAAAAACACGTATTTCCCATTCTGATAAATACGGTTATAGTGGTTGTTTTATTTAAAACAGCAAATATTATGGCCTTTCTTGGTGCTTTCAGGGATGCTAAGCTGGAGCCATAAAGCTCTCGAGACACATCTGAATGTGCTGAGCATAACGGTTTACATTGTGCATATGGACAATTAATATAATCAGCTTGAGTTCCTCAGGGATGATAAAGTGCGGTTGTTGAACCAACAATCAGTTCTGAGGCATTAAGGATTGCATCTTTATTCGGGTGCAAACACAGTGCAAACCTCAGTGTCCACAGTGCTCCTGGGGCAAGAGGGGGCTCAGACCAAGTGCCTAGGAAACAAGGAACACCAAAGACTGCAGANAAGCGATGGCATATACACACCAAATTCCAGCAGAAGAAGATTAAACTCATCTATTATATTATTTCGCCTAAATAGGCTTCCCTTTTGACTTGACAGGATTCAGGATTTTATGCAAAAGATTGTGAATAATCAGGCTTTGGAAAGGGTAGTCTAGAAAAGGAAGATACAGGAAAAAACACGTATTTCCCATTCTGATAAATACGGTTATAGTGGTTGTTTTATTTAAAACAGCAAATATTATGGCCTTTCTTGGTGCTTTCAGGGATGCTAAGCTGGAGCCATAAAGCTCTCGAGACACATCTGAATGTGCTGAGCATAACGGTTTACATTGTGCATATGGACAATTAATATAATCAGCTTGAGTTCCTCAGGGATGATAAAGTGCGGTTGTTGAACCAACAATCAGTTCTGAGGCATTAAGGATTGCATCTTTATTCGGGTGCAAACACAGTGCAAACCTCAGTGTCCACAGTGGTCCTGGGGCAAGAGGGGGCTCAGACCAAGTGCCTAGGAAACAAGGAACACCAAAGACTGCAGAAGGCAGTTTCTCTTTGGAGGCCTTCCAGAGGGAGAGGGAAGGAGAGCGAGCCCTGCTGGGAGCTGATGAAGGACGCTGTTTCAGAAGCTCTGGCTCTGGCTCCTGAGCTGTGAAAGCCTTGTACAGGATCCACTAAAGCACCCAGCTTGTGGAAGGCAATGAAACCAGGGCAGATGAGGCCCCTGTCACCTTCTTTAGTGTCCCCTCCCGGACATCACCCTAGTAAAGCTGCTGGTAATGCAGAAATATCTTTCTTCACCTGCATGTCCTGATCAACAGCCACTGCCACCCAATGGGAGAGAGAGCACTTTCAGATTGCTCTTTATTGATAATAATAAAGTGATGCATTTTAATGTTGAAAGTTGTCATGTTGTGAGAATTATTCTTTTCTATGTTTTGCTTAGGTCACTAATTTACACCATCAGGCTGATGATTGTCAAAACTTGTAAACTGATTGTGGTGTTTCATTATCCAACATTTTATGCAATATAGAAAGTCTGTAAATGTTACAGCAGGTTCTCTGTGAAGAAACAAATTTGCATTTGTGAGTGTTAAAACTTTGCAGTGCTAAAACCTAGTGTTTTGTGTTCCTAAAAATAAGTGTGTGAACTAGCTGCAATCTTTTCAGTGCTGTAATCACAGTTTTTTTAAATCTAATTATATATACAAGTATAGACCAAGACATTTTTGTCAATAATACTGTTTTAAGAAGTATGTCTGGCTTTACCAAGTTTATTTATTATTTTTGTGATGGCTTATAGTTAGCAGAATTTGAAAGTTGAAAACCAGACTCTGTTTTCTGCCAGTGAATTTTCTAATGGGCATTAAAATTAGCATGCTGGTTTGTTTCTTTCCTGGTTTGTGTATCACTGTATTCGATGACAGCAGAGCACTGGGAATGGCCTTGTTAGTTCACTCCTGCAGCAGAACCAGCTGACTGAAAACAAAACACGGAGCCTTATTATCCTTCTCCTGAAGTTGTGGGAGGTTTTCCATTAATTTCTAAGGAAACAGAAATAACTCATCTCAAGCATTATATACTATTTTGTATTTTTTTTTTCAGTAAGCGTTACATTTATTTTGGAAATAAGAAACAGAGGTAAACTCAGTATTGAAGATGAGTAACTTGCAGGGGAATCCTGAGGAATTCTTTTAATAAATACCTTTAAAAAGTATTTAAAATATGTGAGATGTTCCTTGAAAGTACCTCTGCAAAAAGAGAAAAACAATTCTGAGAAATGATTTAATAGCTGTTAGAGAAGGGAATGAAAATTGAAGGCAAGGCAATATAAAATAACAGAAAGATGGAAATTTTCACTGAGTATGTCTCTCCCAACAGAACTAATTTCTTTTCATTCAAATATCCTATTAAGCACTTCTAGTCAGTGATAGTACCTCTTGATCACAGCTTAATCAACTAAATCAGCTGTCAAATCTGAAATGTGGCTCTGAAGTGGCAACTTTTAACAGTCTTTTTCAGCTCTGTATCATGGATAGGACATTTACTTAGAAAGGGGATCTTTTTTCCCTTTGTTCTTAGACATGAAAATAACCGGATTTTACTATTACTGAGCATTATTAATGGCGTCATTGCTAAATTCTGTGCAAAAGAAATGAGCTTGCACAGAAAGAGTTTGATCTGATCATATCAGCAGTAGTGATACTGGGCAGATTGTTAAAAGAACAGTTCTTGGTGCATTGAAATTTCAGATGTGTTTCTCTTTGTTGTGTGACTTGAGAAATGAATATTGAAAATATCTCCTGCATATCTTCATGCTCTCTTCCTCCAAAATGTTTGAGTATGAAATGCAGAATACCTTGTTTGCAGACATCATAACCCATGCTATCAGAAACTACTGGGAAAATTTGAATGTTTGTATCTTATCTCTCACTGTTTTATCAAACTTGAACCATTTGTCATGACCAGGTTAATTTGAAATTCAGCAGCAGAATCAAGCATAGGTACAGAGCTGTACATATTGAACGAGTGTAAGTATTGTTTCCACAGGAAAACACATGAGTAGTTAAAAAAAGGAATAATTGAAAACCAGGTAAATGTCTGTGAGAAGCAATGTATGTCAGATGTTCAGGGTCACAGGAAAAAAAGTCATTAGAAGTCAAATTTGAGAAACAGATGACTAAACCCTACTGAACTCAAATAACATTTCTGATCTAGATGAGTTTTACATGCTTGTGTTGGTAGGGCAAAGATGAGGTTCTGGGGATGTGTGGCTATCCTGGGCTTTTCATAGATGTACAGTCAGCAACTTCTTATGGCCACTGACCTCTTTCCTTGGCCCCTAAGCATTTATTAACCCCATTTTTTTCCAAGCTAAGGACACTGTAGAGATCTCTCCATTGCACAAACGTGTTAGAGGCTCCTACAGCCAGAAACACAGGGGACACTTCTACCTGTTTTCTTTCTTCTTTGGACCCTCTGGTGTTTCAGGAGACATGGTCTCACTAAGGCACTAGAATTTATGCCTTTGCCATCATCTCTTCTTTTTTAGTGTCCTTGTGGTGGTTTTACCCTGCTGGGCAGCTGAACTCCACCACAACCGCTCTCTCACTCCCCCTCCTCAAAGGAAGAGGGGGAGAAAAGAAAACTCACAGGTTGAGATAAGGATAGTTTAATTAGAAAAGAGGAAGAAAAAAAACAACAAATATATATATATATGTACAAGCAAAGCCTGTGTGCAAGCACAGACGAAAAGAGAAAACAAGTGATTCTCCCACCAACGAGCGATGCCCGGCCACGTCCTGGGACGCAGAGCCTCAGTACCCGCAGTGGTTGATCGGAAGGACAGACGTCTTCGCAACGAGAGCCCCCCCCTTCTCCTTCCCTTTCCTGGCTTTTATTGCTGAGTGTGACACCACATGGTATGGAATATCCCTTTGGTTGGTTTAGGTCAGCTGCCCTGGCCATGTCCCCTCCCCACCTCTTGCCCACCCCCACCTCCTGGCTTTGGGGGGTCCGGAGAGAGTCCTGGTGCTGTGCCAGCACTGCTCGGCAGTAGCCAAACACTGGTGTGATACCAGCGCTGTTCTAGCTGCAAGTGCAGAGCACAGCGCTGTATGGGCTGCTGCAGGGAAAGTTAACTCTATCCCGGCCAGACCCAGTACAGTCCTGCACAGCTGGAGTTCATGGCATAATGAACTACATAATCTGCTTCTTAGCTGGGGCACTCATCTTTCAAAATTGTTAGCTTGCTGTCAAATTTGACTGCAACTAGCCAATATTTTCATAAGGTATTAGGAGGGAACAATTTTCTAACCCTTTCTTTCACTGAAAGCCAGTGAAAAATCAGTGTGTTTCTCAGAGATGAAAGTCAGGTCTGAATTTCTAAGCAGATCAAATATTACACATTTAAACATGGAGAAAGACCATTGATATGATACCATGTATAGCAACAACAACAAAAAATTAAACAGTAGTTGTTGCATGTATGACCTCATAACAAAAGGGTAGAGCATTTACTTTTGCTAATATCGTGATTTGTCTGTAAAGTCTCATCTCAGCCACGCTCCATTCTTCTTCAGCTTGAATATTCAAAGCTGTTCATTAACAGCTTAGTTATTGAATTAACCAGTATAGTAGAATGTGTTTGGTAGAATGACATATTTCATGTTTATCATTTTTTTTTTGCTTTTTCCTGACAAACAGTTCTTGACCAAGCAATTTTTAAACCAATTCTAACTGCTCATAAATGGAAATTACCATTCCTGTTCCCCAGTTGTTCTGTGGTATCAGGGCAGCCTCGTGATAATCGCTCAATATAAAACTTTTCTAAAGTTGATTTCATAATTAGTTTCAGAAATAGTTTCAGTGAAATTTGGTGGATTTGGGTAGTTATCATTGCTTTCTCTTTAAATCCTTGGGACAACAGATATCCAGTTTATGTTACTCTTGTCTGATAGTCATAAGGCTGGAAACTTATAAACATTTGGACGCTATTCCATTCAGGTTGCACTGACATTTCTTCAGGTAGCTTAAGGTCTGCCTAAATACGTTCGTCTTTAGAAAATATTTTATTTGGTTTGTCTTCACTGTGTTATTTCTATGATTACTTAAAGGGGACTGATTTTTCAAATGCATAATCTTACTTCATATACAGTATAAATTGCAATTATAAGGTAAGCATTGAGGTACAAAATTTGGGAGGTGTCTTTGTTTCTATTTGTCACATCAGACTGCTCCTCAAACACTGGACTGTGATTCCTGTGGATTTCTCAGAACTGACTTATGGTTGGGGCATAAGCTGTTAAGAGTTGTGGTGTGCTCTGAAAATCATAAAATCTCTCTTCCACTTCACAGAACTTTCAAACACAACCATTCTATTCTAAAGCCACTCAAAAAGAAAAAGGAAAAAAAAAAAAAAGGAAATTTTTACTTCAGAGGGACTGAAGTAAAGAATCCCCTGTCAGTTGCTGTGCCAGGGGAAATTTATCAACCTTACTTGAGTAAATGCACACAGACTGAACAAAAAATTAAAGCCCGTACCCTGGAATGAAAATTATTTTCATGTGCAGTATTAAGAAATAGTTTAAAAACTGAGAAGAATTATATACATGGGTGTTTCATTCTTTTAATACTTCCCTTGGTATATATTAGTCATGTATTATTTGTGTGTCATCTTACCTTGAGAAATTGCAAAGAAGTAATTAATATCTCAATTAAAGAAATTAATAGCTGTTGTGTGAGAATTCTTCTGAATCAGTCACTAATTTTACCTGGTTGTTTCAACTGGGGCATGAAAAGACTGCTATTTATAACAGTATCTCCTAAACTGTTTCTTAAGGCAGTCCAAACCAGTTTTTAACCTAGTTATAAAATCACATCTCAACTGAAACTATGTAAGAACAAAATACTTTATGGATTGGAATGTTTTCTAATATAAGTTCAGCACTTCAGGCCCGATTCTGAGGTCAATTAGAATTATTTTGGGTGAAATAACAGATTCAGTGTGCATATTTTGGGGTTTTCCCAAACTGGTTAATTCAGTAGCTAAGCAGTTAATGAAGAACATCTTTGAATAGAGATAAAGTAATAGGAGATTAAATTATGTATAACTCTTGCATTTTTCCTGGTCCAATTTAGAAGCAAGAATTAAATTCAGGCTTAATTAAAGAATCAAATCAGCTTCAAAACCAAAGGGTTACTTTGCATTTAGCTATACAAATCTAATAAGCACCACTTCAGCCTATTCATTTAAGAGAAAACTCCTTTTTCTGTTTTCCATGGTTGTTGTTACTGTTAATCTTGATTATTGAGATCATGGGGAGAAAGAATACAGGAAGAAATAGTCAAATGATGCTGTTAAACTTATCTCACCTCCATGGTTATTGTGAGGTATACTTTAAAAACTGTGGGAATCTTACATATATGTATATTTCTTTTTTTTTTTTTTTTTAATACATACATCTCAATGTCCTTTAAAAAGCTTGTCAGGTATTATTACCTCCATTCTACAGATGAAGAAGATTACTGTAAACTATTACCAGAACCCCATATATGATCAAAGACTTCAGTGTGCCAGTTTTATCTCCTGGTATCATTCTAAAATGAATATTTTTTATGCTGTACAACATATAACGTTGTTGTACCTAATGGTATAACTTTAGACTGCTGTATTTTGATGCTTTGTTTATGCTCTCCCTTAATTACATACAATGAAATATGTCTTTATAGATAAACACATAATAGAGAGTAAATTATGGAGTACTAAATGTGCCATGTTGTAGATTGATACAATTAGACAAAATTAAACATATATTCAGATCAAAGGAAAATAAAGCTTTAAAAATCAATATTTTTGACTGAGTATGGAAAATTTAATTTGAAAGTACATGCTTATTGATTTCATGCAGAGGAATTTCATTGACGACAGTATACAGTCCAAAAATAAAGAAGCAGATTTTGGATTTTTTTGGAACCTGGTCTGCTATTTCTGTTTTTCTAGAAACTGAAGGATCTCTGCTGCTTTTTGGATGTAAAATGAATAAGTATTTATTGAGAGATGTATTTCAAAACAGCTTTATTCTTCACCTAAGTTTTTAAAATTACCTTTAAGCTGACTGTCCTTTGAAATTTTTTGCAAAGGGTAAGATTGGGATGGTGGCTGTAAAAATAAGACATCAGTGAAATGTCTAAATGTTCCTAAGACTGTTGCAGTTGCAGAAATCTAATCAACTAGATGAAAATAGCAAAAAAAAAAAATGAAAAAGTAACCCACAAATCTATGTGTTTGGATAATGCTTATCCTAAATATTTCCTGTGCATATAAAATCAGATGTCAGGGTTATTGTTGTCAGCTCCTTTTCTTGCAATTTCAAGGACTGGTGAATGCATGAGAAATGCAAAATGATGTAGCTAATTAATTTTAACCACTAAATTATGTTCCTCTCATTTCCTGTCTTAGAATGCTTGAATCACTCAATCAACTGTTATTGTACTTATGTGGATTTTTTTTTTCTTTACAATTTATTTTAGATGTAAGAACAACCTGGCCTGCATATTTCTGTTTTTCATTTTGCAGAACATTTGTATTCTCATGTTTATTTCCAACATTTTTATAATAGAGCTACACTTGTAGTAAACTGAAAATTTCAGTACAAACTGAAAAAAATTGATCTGTATTATATTTACTAATGTATTAAAAAGGGTGTGGTTCATGCAGAATCTGCCAAAGTTCAGAGTTTACACTGATTATTCCTTGCAGTCATGCTTGGCTCAAATGGGTAAGACTACTAAAACTTGCAAAATAATGTGTCTGATCAAAACAGGAAAAGATACCAGTGTACGCAAATTATGATTTATGTTTTATATCAAGTACAGAATATATTGTGGACCTAAATGTGCACATAACAGAATAGGACCTTGATATTTTTACTCCTAAAAGTGTGATTAGTGGTGTAACATGACTGTGTCTTTTTTCATCACTTCTCTAATTGCTTTCTCAATCCTTAAGATTTGTCATACATTTTATATTAATTCCAGAAGCTTATAAATAAAATGAATGCATGTAAATGGATGTTTTGTGAGAGGAGTTTAGCTTATTGCAAATACTTAAGCTATGACGATATAGTAGAATGTGATTGCAGTGTAAAAACAAAGTCGCTTTAATTTAATTTCAAATTACTTGTAGTTCAGAAACATGTTTGGTAACCTCAGCCAAATCCTGACCTTAAGACTTTTGCAGGCAATGTAATCAACTTGATCAATCAGAATAAAATTTTTCCACACCTTTAGCAAAGAATGAACCAGAAAAGAGTTCACAGGTACTGCAAATGAGATATTTTAATACAGTAATAGCAGCATATTCAATTCTCTAGATTAGAACAAACAATGTTAAATGTGCTCTCTAGATGTCTGGTTGATTGTTAGATCATGGAATGATTTATTATAATGGACAACTGTGGAAAAATCCTAAAATAAATTCTTAAAGTGCAATTTAATTTTGAAAATAAAAATAGAAAAAAAAATATCCAGGTATCAACAGAATCTAATTTTAAAAGCTAACTTTTAAAGTTGCCTGAAAGATGAAGACAAATTTCAGAAGGCTGCTGGTCTGTTCTTTGTATTTAAATAGTTTCCTTATTTGTCAAAGGAATATTTTGTGAAAAGAAACGTGTTGTCATATGGAATGAAATATCATGCAATCTGTTATCCTTTCTGAATATTTATAGCATTGAATATCTTCTTAGTAACACGGGAGAAAAGACTCAAGACAGTAGAAAGGTTCATCTTCTCAGCTTGCTCTTAAAAATCTCTGTGAGAAAGAGTGAACATTGAAAAACGGTGCTTGAAATTAAACAACATCAAAAATGCAAATTTCAGTTGTTATATTCAATATAAGAGATTTATTCTTAAAAAGCTGGCACAGCTTCAATGATTGTTACATGAAAAGTTAAAAAATTTAAATGTTATCTTCAATTTAAAATTTGATCAAAACCTTGTTAAGTTATTTAAAATTGCTAATGAAAGTAAAAAAAAAAAAAAAAAGATTTTCAGTTTGTCCACTAACTAAAAAATTAATTATTCAGTTACCTTTTCAAAAAATATATAATACTAGAAACAATGGAATAATAAGTATATTCTTCGTTGCTGACATAAAAGTTCATCTCATTGCTGTCATGTTGCCATACGTACTTGAGGCTCTGTCTTCAAAGAAATCATGACATTTTATCGGAGGATGGGAAAGAAACAAAAATCTGTAAAATGTAAGTATAAGAAAACCATAATCAAATGAATATAAATACATAGTGAAATGTAGAAGACTTAAAAGTTCCATATTCTCAGTGACAATTTTTGGCAATTAATTGTCATGTGTAAGGCACTAGAATTACAGAACAGTATATCTTAGCTCCAGATCAGGAAACCAATTAAGACTGTAATTTATACATATCAGGTGATTATCTTTCTGGCCTTTTGGAATTCGTCAAGAAACTAATAGGATGGTAGAAAATGGTAATGTGAGATACTCCATTTACTTTGGAGTTGCCAGAGATTAGTAAGGAAGATGAACAATCATGAAGTATAAAAATCCTGTCAAGATTCTACATTTTGTTCCTATCATAAAATATTCTTAAGTAATGTCTGGTCACCAGAATATTTTTCACGTCTCCCAGTTCTATATTATCTATTCTGGGATACTAACTTCAAAGTGTGGGAGGTAATTTCTTTTTTGATTGTAACTTGACATCTCAGTTATTACAGAATTTCTTGCTTCATACTCTCTCCTCCTCCACCATCTCCTGAATTCATATTTTTTTTCCTTCTTTTCTTCTTGGCACTTTGTCTTGTTTTTGATAGCCTCTATCATCAGCTTTAATCACCAACTTAACTTTTTTCTCATGCATTTTTCATTTCCCTCTCCCTCATCAGAGATGAAGGGAAGTTATGTGAATTTTGCTGTATGCAATTCATTTTCTGCTTTTTCATATGTACAGAATAAGCATCAACCACTTCTAGATATCACAGATCTTTCTTTCTTCAGTTCATGTGGTCCCAAATGCCGTAAATACAGGGAAATTAGTTATATGTGTTTTAGGTACAGCAGTCCAATTCTCACCAGGAAGAAGTCTGTATGTGTGGCTGTTCTTAGGGGTGAACAGACCCAAAGGGTGTATGAGGTAGAGAGGTGAGTTTGAGTCTCTTGAGGCATGACTTGCACTTTGAATATTAGATTTTCTTTCCTCCCAGAAGGCTTTATATTAATGTTTGGTTTCAGAAAGCATTTTGTCATTTTATACCAGAGTAAAATCTTTGCCTGTCTGCTAGACTACACTGCAGTAGGCTGCAAAATTACAGAATTGCCTTTGTATATACTTATTGTAGGTGAAAGCCAGAGAACTGCTATACACAGCTGTTTCCAGAATATGGCTATGGGGTGTTCTCTTTCTTAATATGTTATTATGTAGAGATTTAATATAAGAGACTGACTGTGATAATTAACTGTATTGTTAGTATCTTCGAGGAGCTAAGAATTAACAGTTCTCAAAACTGTGTAACACTTTTTTATTTTGACCTTTTAGAAGCTCTTCCAAAGAGACAGACACTGATTATTTCTTTTCTTTTCAATTAAAATCCAGTGATAAAGATGCATGATGATGTAGGAGGAATCTTTATGCATGGCAAAGGTCTGTGTTCCAACAAATAGGCGAGTTACTGATCTAAATTGCCTAACAGTAATCTCCACTTAGACTAACATATTTTATTATTAATGAGAGGAATTGCAGAATAAATTGGTGAAATTAAAATAAAATTTTCTTGTGCTTTTTTAAAAAAAAAATAACTTTAAAAAATCTCTTAAGTCTATTGTAGACAAACAATATGGACATAAATAAAATCATGCAAATATTTTTGAAAAAAGATCATATGGCAGCTTACTAAAGGTAACTTGGATAACAGGAAGATATTACATGCTTACTGCACTTCAAAAGGATTTAAACTTCATACATATAGGTGACATAACTAGCAATATTCTCAGAATAAGAGATGTGGTAGTCTTAGGGAGCTCAATCTACAGATGTATGGTGGTGTTAAGCAGCTGTTAAAAAGTAAATAGGGTAACTTTGTATGGTAAAAAGAAAAAAAGTATTGACATTGACGCAATCTGTTTTGCACCTCATGTCAGGAAAAAAGAAAGACATTCTGAAAGACCTGTGCAATGTTGAAGCTATGCATAGTAGAACAACAACAACAACAAAAAGATAATAGGTAGAAACTAGTACTGTGGGAATGCACATGAAAGATCCTGGCTTATTAGTAGTATTTAGAGTTAGAAGGCTAGTATCACCTTACTATTAAATGATCTACTGGCTTTATTTTCCTTTGCAAACAATGGGAGAACATCAAAATATGATTCTGGCATCTTTTCCTATCTTTTATCTTTCCACTGCTGGTGAATTGCTGAAAAATAGAAGAAATATGAAAGTATCTCTTCTATGTATTCTCAGGGAACTGGCCAAGTGAATGACCTAGTGTTAGATTCATTCCAAATGTTCCACCTAGGCTATTCTAATGTATTTGACAATTCCATCTTCCTTATCTTGATCTTTCACCGAGGGAGAAGATTTCTGAATGACATTAATGAACATGTTAAGATACAGTCTATTACTCTTGTCAGCAGTCTGTGACATGTCAGTCTGAATGAAAGGAAGATGGCTATTTTG
Source organism: Anseranas semipalmata (assembly GCA_013399115.1). Classification (NCBI taxonomy): domain Eukaryota; kingdom Metazoa; phylum Chordata; class Aves; order Anseriformes; family Anseranatidae; genus Anseranas; species Anseranas semipalmata. The sequence goes on from VXAA01006397.1 coordinate 292,844, forward strand.
TTATTGTCAAAAGAGTTCAAAAACTTCAAGCAGTACTTCAGAGGACTGTGTTGTTTTTACTTCTTTTGTCTATATGCGTAGTACACCTGTAAGATTTTTTCAGTTATTCATTAGCTAGTTCCATTTCTGAGGGATCACTGGTATATAAGGATACCAGTTAAGTATGTGATACTTAATACCAGTGAGATGTCTTACAATCCGTATTAGACATTGCCTTGTTTTATCTTTAAAGTTATTTAAAAAAGGAAAAAAAGGGAAAAAAAAGCTGAGCCTGTCATAAATGGCAAAACTTTTTGAATATCATATCCAAATATTCCTTTCAATGGAAGTGTTAGTGTAGTTAGACACCTGAGTTATAAACCAAGCTAGCTGTGACTTTGAGTGCAGAAGTAGCAATAATATCATTCTCTTTTTCTCACTAAGGGAAGAAAAAGAGCAAGTAAATGTCTGATGTTGTTCTCTGTTGTGTGTAGACATGGGCTTTTCAGACGCACCTCCCATCACGAAATATTATTTAACTCTGAAGGAGGGAACAAAAGTGGTGTATGGAAAGACAGGTTGTAGCTGCTGTGATCTATTCAACATATTGCTTTATTTAACTGCAAAATGGAGGACGATCTCCTAAAATAAGATGGAAAATAATTCCTCTCTTCAGTTCCCTAGGTGAAGGAGCCTATGTTTAAATTAGCAAGTCGCAGATCTGTGGAGTGAGATAGTTGGTTTCCAGGACCCCGGTTGTAGGCATGGGGCCGGATGGGCATGGGGCTTCAGCCTAGCTCTGGTCTGCTCCTGTGAAGCAATGCCTCCCTGTGGATGGAACGTGTTGGGTGGCTTCACAGGGTTCATCTTCCAGTTCAGTTTTGCCCAAAAGCAATCTAGCAGCAAACTGACACCTCCCTGTTTTGCCGAATCCAAGCCCAGTAAATAGGGATGGTTAGATTTGCTTCAGATACGTTCTGATCCAAACTGAAACACTAATTATGCATGCACCGGTATATCACTTAAATACATGGGGTAGTGAGTTCAATGCAGCAAAAAGATGTAACTTTTCATAGTGTTCATAGTTAAACTGTTTAACTCATTTTCGCAGGATATATGGATGCCAGAATTTAAAAGGGTTCAAAAACTGTGCATACAAATTCATGGAAAGAAAATGCATCTAAGGCGATTAAATATAGAAGGTGTTAGTTCTGGCTGCAAATGTTGCAGAAGAGCAAATGTCTGGGAAAGTTTAATGTGGAAATACTACTTTAAATTTGTCCTGGTCATGCTCGGTTTTCTACGTACCTGCTATTGATCACTCTCAGAAGCTAACGGACAAGGTGTGACCTGGTACAAATAACCTAATATTGACTAACCCCACAATAATGATTTTACACAGCACACAGAATGGAAGCGAAAGTCCAGAAACAACCAGAAAGAATTCTTGCTCAGTCATTATTTCCAAATTGTCCTTTGGAGATAAATGTCCACGTCCTAGCGATAAGCTACAGAGCCTAAGCTTCTGCCTTGGAAACTCAGGTGCCTAAAGACAGGGATAAATGTAGTTCAGGTCCTGGTCTTTGAGAGGCAATACATACGGCATTTGTCTGTGTAGAACTTATGTTGCTGTACATTAACTGAGACAGCAGGAATTGAAATCTGCATTTAATTCTAAGCGTTTAATTCTAAGTGATACTAGAACATACTTCAGTCTTCGGCTTTTGCTGCTTAAGTTTCAGCAGCAATGTGTAGGATTTGGATTTGTAAATGTCTAGGTCTGTTACAATACCTGACAATAAATGTATAAATAATAGCTAGTGCTAAAGGCAGCTTCCCTCTCATATGATTCAGCGTTTTGCTTATTTATTTGGAAATCGTCCAGTTCAGACTACTCCCTATGGATATTAACTTACAAATATTTTGGTTACACTTGCAAAAAAAAAAAAAAACACCAAAAATTTAAAATTGCCCTTCTCAGGAAATCTGTAAATTCCTCACAGTTGTAGAATACACTTCAAAAATGCAAGGCTGTGACTGATGAGAAGCTTGCTTACAGCTTTCCATAAGAATAAGTCAAATTCAGTCCAATTTAAGGGTCAATTGGGGGATTTTAAGAAAAATATCTGTAATAATATGAAGTAATTATTGTTTAATGTAGATGCAAAGCTTTACTGAAAATTACTCTTTGGATGTCACAAGAAGTTCCTTTAAATCAACTATGTATAAATAGAACAATTATTAATAGAACAGATTTAATGGGAATCATCTGTGCTTTACTCTGCCGAGAATTAAGTATTCCTTATCATTTTTAGGAGGTAATATGCTATCTGGAAATTTTAAATTTGTAAAATACAAAACAAAGTGGAAAAAGAATAAATTAAATAAAGTGTATGTTTATGTGTTGAAATAGTGTTTGAGAACATGTAAGGAGAAAATTATTCCAAGGGTTAATTACTTTCCATGACACCAGATGTTTTGACTGGACATACCTACTTTTGCTACCATTGAAACTTTTTCTTGAAAAAAGATTGCTTACTAAATTATAATGGACCTCTGTATAGTGAAGTTGTCTCTTTTTATTCAAGATGTTTGGACTTATTTCGCAGAGCAGAAACTAAAATATCTGTGATAGTGAGACAGTGATTTCGATGATGTGGACGATGCTTGTAGAAGTGATAGAGACTGCTTATTTAATATTCATTTGCTTTCTGTAGAGAATCTTCTGCCTGGGTTCTGCACCTAGCGTATTACACAGTAACTGCTTTAGACACTTAAAAATAAATTGAGCATAACTGTATAAAATACTTTGACTGATTTCTCTGGAGTCCTTTTGAGCAATTTCTCATTTATTACAATGTAATAAAGAAGGTGAGATTCTTCCATGTTTCGATACAAGTGGAGCTCTTTCCAAATGAAAGGGCTTACAAGCAAAACACATAGCAGAAACTTTCAGAAATATTTCTTACCTAAAATTTGCATGTAAAAAGCTACCAAAGTGTGTGGGTGTATTTCAGATGCAGTTACTTCCAAATTTGAAAGGATCAAATATGTGAGACAAATCCAGAATCCTTAAAAAATGCAATACATCATGATTATGTTAAAATTTAATATAGAATGCCATTAATTCTTTTGTAACTGAAATTTCACATGCTGAAAGCCATAAATTATGAAGCTCACTCTTCCAGCCATGGAGTAACATTCTAAACTCATATAATGGAAGGGTTGTGGGGCATTGGAACAGGCTGCCCAGGGAAGTGGTTGAGTCCCCATCCCTGGAGGTGTTCAAAAGACGTTTAGATGTAGAGCTTAGTGACATGGTCTAGTGGAGGGCTTGGTAGTGTTAGGTCATAGGTTGGACTAGGTGATCTTGAAGGTCTCTTCCAACCTAAATGATTCTGTGATTCTGTGATTCTGTAGTGGCAGTATAAGAACTGCTATAGTATTGTTGCTGTTATACTATATTTTTTGTGGTGCCACATGTTGTAAATAATGTCTTAGACAACTAATAATAGTGATAAAATAAAATATGTTCCTTTCTTTGTGTTAATCCAGACTAGGTAACATTTTTGATAACCCCAGAAAAGATGTTATTCAAGCAAGCAATAAAGAACACCTTTGTTTGAACTTTTGTGGTTCTTATCAGCTCTGCAGATAGATACTATGTAACAGGGTGAGAACTGTTCAGTTTTTCTGATTATGCAGTTTACTGTTCTTTCCCCAAATGGACTATTCACACTGCCATGAATACATTGTTCACAGATTAAAAATCAGCAAATGTATAAAATGTAATTGTGATTATTGTTTTGTTTAGACAGTTACCTCCGGCCAGGTCACAATGCACTTCCAGCCATAATGATGTGTGTTGAGACAAGAACTGATGTATTGTCTTGAAAATAAGATTTCCAAAGTCAAGATTTTCCTGTATTAGAACATATTTAGGCAATTTTTGAACCTTTGTTTTTTAGCAGTGTTAATCCCCAACAGCACCCACTGTATTTCCTTCCTTATTTTAGTTTTAAATTAAATACAGTCAGTATACTTCCCAGATTCTCTGGAAGCATTTGTTATTGTAGCTTGAAACCAAAAAAAAAAAAAAAAAATAGCAGAGTGATTGAAGAATATTAGTTAATTCAGCATAAAAAATGAAGATTATATATTATCAAGAGAGTGAAAAAAATTTCTTCTTGTATAATCATCTGTAATAAAAACACCTATGTGAAACCAGGTAACAAATATATGTATATAGGTAGATAGATATTCACATATATGTATATATGCTCTGATACAGCAGTTGTGGAGCTTTAGTGAATTTTGAAATAGTTTATGACAGAATCTGTGTCTTTTAATAGGGACATAATGGTGACTCCAGGCTCTTTTCAGTGGTGCCCAGTTATAGGACAAGAGGCAATGGGCAGAAACAGGAACACAGGAGGTTCCAACACCAGGAAGCACGTCTTTACTGTGCGGGTGACTGAGCACTGGCACAGGTTGCCCAGAGAGGTTGTGGAGTCTCCTCCTTGGAGATCTTCAGAAGCCACCTGGACATGGTCCTGGGCACCCTGCTCTGGGTGTCCCTGCTTGAGCAGGGGTTGGACCAGATGGGCTCCAGAGGTCCCTTCCCACCTCAGCCATTCTGTGATTGTGTGATTCTGTGACATGTTGTCAGGTGAGATATATTGGCAAAGATCCACTGAAGTCTGTAACTGCGTATTTTATAGGTACATCTTTCTCTATTGGAATTTGCATATGGATATGTAGTGCTAAATTTTAATATACTCATTTGCAACAAGCTTTTTAATGACAAGAGAAAGATTTCTGTAAGTATATTGATTCAAACTGCTTTCTAACTGTAGAGGCACTTATGTTTATTTTCACTGCTGTCAAGGTAATCTCTGTGAACTGCCTCAGAATCATTTCTACCTAGACTGGATCATAACCTGCTTCCTGAGTCAGCATTCACAAACTATAGATTAGCAATTTTCCACACACAGCTTTATTCCGAAGTACAGTGAAGATAGGCATTTGCTTGGATTTGCCATCTAAACAGCATTTAAAAACAAAAACAGAACAAAACAAAACAAGTGGTTTGCTTATCATTAAGTAAAAGCAATAGTTCTGTGATAAATATCATAGAACTAGAAAATGTATGGAGGTACAATAAAAGGTAAAATTTTTTTTTGTTTATATTGAAACTTTTTAATATGATAAAGTATTTCAGAGTAACATTGCAAATATTGTGTTAAAAGATTTCTCAAACTGATATTATTTTAGTTTAGTTTAGTTTAGTTTAGTTTAGTTCTGAGAGAGAGGAAGGACAGATAACAGCAAATATTTGTTTATTATTAGTGGAATGGAGATTTCTCAGTACTGTTATTTGAGTAGACATCATACAAGCCACTTACCTTGTAGTGCACTAATGAAATGGTATGAAATGAAGCCCAAGCTTTCCGGTGGCAAGAGTAGTTTGATCTCTACAGGTTATGGATCAGGTCTCAGACAGTCATTCACATAATACACATTTACACACATTTTTTGACCTGATACTGTACTCCTAATGAGGTGCTTTAATCATGACAGAAATATTAACTCTGCACACCAAAGATATCTTTACAGAATTTCCTAATATCAATTAATATTTCCATATAAAGGGAAGATCTGGCATCTTGTGAATAAAAGCTTTCAAAAGCAAAATTAAATATATTCATCACCCAAATTTATGTAGCACAGAGAAACTGACATCTGTATCCACTTATATACATCATAAACAGCTTCCTAATAAATACATATCAAAATATCCCCATGTTTCAAGTTCTTGTTGGATGCTCTTCTTTCTACTGTGTACTGATTGCAGTGGTATTCAGGGTGAGATGCAGAAATGGCAGGATGAGCTTTCTTCCCACGAAGCTGCATGATAGAATGAGTGTTCAGAAAATATTTTATAATTAATGCTGCCTGCACAAAAAGGGCATCACGTCACTGTTCAGAGATGACAGACCCTATTTCACTGGCTAGACTACACATCCATTATTGTGTACACTTGTATGCACCTCAGTACCAGAAATATCTGAATAAATTGGACAGAAAAAGGAAAAAAGGGGAGAAATACGCAAACACTCCATGGATTAAGGAGGATAGATTGTAGATACAAAGACTGTTACATGTAATAGAAGAAATTTCCACAGCTGTGCAGATTCTCTCTAATTGTAACTGTATTATTTCAATATTCTTTGAATTTAGTGGGTGGAACAGGATTAAAGGAATAGTTGTTACATAGAAAATATCTACTTTACAGACATCCTCCTAACTGCTTTTCTTCAGTTAGCATGTACTTCCAGGGGCCCATTTCCTACTGTTTATTACCAATTTCTCCTATCCCCTCAATAAGTCCATGTCTAATAGATCAGTGGTCTGCTAATATAAAATAGTTCAGAATTTGGCTTAAGGGGAATGCATTAATTTTTGCAGTGCAAACAGAGTGTTCGTGTATGTATTTGCATATACAAAAATACACACATGCAATATAATTTGGTTTTAGAGTGGCTTGTTTTTTCTCTGAAAATAAAATGCTAAGAAGTGATGTGGAACAAATAAAACATAAGAAAATTCTAACAAGCCTTTCTCACACAAAGCATGTGTGAGAAAATCAAGCTCACAAAAATTTAAATTACGAAAATAAATCTGTCTGAAATTCTGTATACTCACACAAACCCAAACCCACACCCACACCAATACTTGTGGGAATCAACTTGATACAGTGTTCAACCAATTTTCATGGTTTTGGTTTTCTTTTGTTTTGTTTTGTTTAAATATGGTTCCTGATACATTTAGTGAAATGCAGACACATAACAGACAACTGTGTGTAAATCAGAGACTTCCTCAGATTGAGTATTTGATTTTGCAATCAAAACATTTTTCTAGCATGGATTTTATGCTACTAATTGTAATTATAGCATAGCTAAACTGAAAGTCGCTCTGCAGTGGAAGGATATTTAAAATTAGTCCCACATTTTCTGTACTATGTTAATTATTACCAAGTTTCATGTCCTCTTTTATTCCATTTATTTATTTGTGCACGTTTCCAGCTTGTTTCTGCATTCGTCCATTTTTTCAGTTGTAATTGACCATGAATGGCTTCTGGCTCTGACTGTGAGTCTTGCTCTTAGTTGCTTTTTATCATTGTAAGGATTTTTCTGTTGAACTTCATTTGGCAATTTGTTTCTTTTGCTGATTGCCAGTATTTGATATTATCCGTTGGTCCATTGCTTCACTTAAATCCTTTGCCTGCTGGTGTTTTCTTGTCTATTATTCAGAGAGTGAATAATAGATTTTTCTTCTTCAGAAAAAAAATATTTTTTATTCTTTAAAAACTGGGCAAATAAACAAGCCCAACCAACCAACCAACCCTTAAGCCCTCCTCTTTTACTTCGTGGTCTTTCAAAGGAGTCTTCTATCTAAACTTTACATCTTTCCAATGGCAACCTGCTGTGACTACCCTCTTTCATTTCTTTTCATTTTCTTTTTATTTAATCTGAGCATACAGAGAATAATAGACACATTCTGCTTTGTTGCTTTTTCGATAATTTTTCCTTTTTCTTCTGAATGATTATTGATCATATAATAGTCACTTTTATGACACTCATGGCTAGACTCATTTGCCAGCTTCCATGCCTGAACAGCTTACAGAAATGCAATATTTATTGGCGTCTATTATCCAGTGCTTTCACTTAACATAAATGACCTGTGGGAGGAAAGTCTCACCAGCAGTGTCATTGAGGTGATATGATGTCTGCCCTTTATCAAATTAGAATGTCAAATTCTAATTCTTATCAATCCTTAACCCCCTTACATATTTTCAAAGGGTGATACCTTGAAGGAAAGGAAAGAAGCAAAAACTAAGCTTAAAAACTCAGAATGTATTCTATGTATTTCTCTGTGGGAACACTGGGAAGAATTTTATTTATTCAAAATAAGAAAAATGGAGAAGAGTACTCTGAAGGCACCTTGGTGGTCATTCTGTATCCTGACTAGGCAGTCACAGTTAAATGGGTATTTAAGCTTGAAGAAATGTACTGGCAAGTTCTGTCAGCAGTTCCAGACTGAGGCTTCCAGGGGCAATGTTATCCAACCGTAAGACAGCTACAGTCTTTTGGGAACAACATTTACAAGCTGTTCATACTGGTAGGATCAGAAAACCAAGTCTGATTTGTGGTAAAAGCTCTAGGGCATGTTTATACTATCTTCTTTACTGTCACTGAAGTATTAATCCGGGTGTTTGGGTTCAAAAAAAGTGACCTACTGCCTTGAGTTAAGAAATTAATCTGAAATAACTAGAACAGGATAAGGTTTTTTTTTTTTTTCTTTTTTAGTCCGTGACTATTTGATATACTGGAATCATTACATAAGTTTTAATTAGCAAAGTGGAATTCAGTGTAAAACAAAAACATAGGAATGTGAGAGTTTCAGCTCTATCTGGTCTATTGGTTTGGAACAGTTAAATCAAAAGCTGCATTTTTCTTAAGAACATGCGTATACATTTACTTCATGTTATTGTCCCCTCAGATGATTTTCCATCCCTTCAAGCAGTGTAGGCTCCATTTGAGGATTCCCAAAGTGTGTTTCATGCATTGTGAGTGATCCACAAAGCATTTGCTTGTTCTGCAGAGGACAGTTTTTTTTCATTCGTGGTTAGCCTCAAGTGACCCAGCTGATTGCCCACACTGTAATAATGCATGTTTGTAATTGCATTGTGCTGGAAGAACATCGGTGCTCAAGAGGCTGATGGTACAAGCTAATCAGAGCTCAGTGCGTCCCGCTGCCATGGCCCAAAGAGATGGGCAAAACCCAGAAAACCCTCACTTAGATCCTAAATGTTCCTCCCATCCTTCCTGCTATTCTGCACAAGATGCCTTTTTTAAGCTTACTTCAGAGACATCTCAAGAGACTTTCTGTGAATTTTATAAGATGGGAAATTCCCAGTTCAATGTGCAATCCTAAAGCTTTGGGGAGCTGGGGAGGGGCAGAGCTACTACAGCATAGTGCCCAAATTTGCAAACACATGCACTGGTAAAGAACTGCCCTGTTCTGCTTAGGCCTTCTTGTATTTGCAAAACTAGCCCGACTGCAAGCATTGGGAAGAAAAGTTGACTTTATTTTTAATTCCAAACTGTATTTTTTTTAAGTGGTTATTTAATCTATATCTGTCTTTGAAATCTGGTATGGTATGTACCCACACAAAAATTTGTAAATGTTAATATTTTATGTTATATGTTCAATACCCTTATATATTCCTTCTTCTCTTCCCTCCACCTCCCAGCAGTAAACAAGACTATTTTTCAGCTATTCGTAAATTAGCATTTAATTCTCAGGCTACCATCTCATATGATTTCTGATTTTTCTAATTCATTAACTCACTTTATGTACATTATAGTCATTTAATCAGACAAATGTTCATGTAATCCCAATTCTGTTTGTAATGAAAATCTTATTCTGTTCCTACCTAAAGATTTCTGTCTAATATACCTAAGTGTGTATTTAGGTATTCTCTGAAACAGCCCTTACTTTGCACCAAGTGTCCATATGCTTTAGACTGAGCTTTCTTCTCACTTAGGTTCCTTTCCTTTACCCAAGGAAGGGTAAAGAATGCTTTGTTTATTTAGAAAGTCAAGCAACTATCCTAGTACTGTAATGGCAAAACTTTATTAGGGTATCCATGTTAAGTCATTTATAGCTCAAGGCCCAAAAGAAACATCAAGATATTTTCTTTCTTGGTGACGTCATACCCCTATCCTCCAAAGATGTATATGAAAGTCACCTGATGACCTGATCTGACCAGATCAGAAGGGAGATTTCAAAATATAGGGTATCAGCCTGGCAAACAAAGGTCTTTTTTGCCTCTGACCAGTTGCATAAAACCATGAATTGCCTGTGGGTAGGCAAAGCTGCTGCAAAGGTTGGTTCATGTTACTTAGGCTGTTCAATTTCCAGGTTCCTCAGGCAACATTTCTTTTTCAAACCAATTCTCGTTCTATTTCTATATAACTTTGTATTGTATGTTGCTTACTTTGAAGTCTGAGGAACTTGAAGCATTGAAGTCATTATATACAGTTTATTTTCAAATATAATTGCATACTACAGTGAATTTTCTTAAGAGTTGAGCACATCTGCTTTTCTCACTGGAATGTGTCTGAATAACATTCAGCTAAGGAGGAGAACTGGCAAGGTAAAGTTACCCCTTCTTTCTACCCATTTAGCAGGTTGTTGCCAAAGTATAAAAAAATTAAATGAAGAAAGCCCTTTGACATTACGTATGAAACTAATGTCATTATACGTGGGAAAATATTTTTTTCTTTGCTTGTGTTTCTGCAATAAAGAAGTCCTGGGTTTTACAGTGTTATTTAGCTTCTTTGATGAACCATGGTTGAAGTGCTGGAGTACAGGAGGAAAGGGTATTAAAAATAGGAATTTCAGATATTTTTTTTTTGTGCACAGAAGGTGTTAGAGCTGCAAATACTGTATCTGTCCCTGTTCTTAGGGAGTATAAAATGCTGTGTTAAAGCAGAATTGTCACATGTTATTTTGTTTTGGTAAGTATGTGCAAACTAGATAGCTGAAATAGTTTATCTAAGTTGTTTACACAGAAATGAAGATGCTTGCTTGTATCTCTTAGCAGTTTTAGAGATCTTTCCCGTGGTCTTTTAAGCAATTATGAGATTTCCTCTTTCTATGAATTGTAATGCTCTGTGTACTGATTTGCTGTCTGAAACACATTAGTAATCTGAAAAACATACCTAAAATAGTTCTTGATGAAAGTTCAGCTTTCATCCAACAATGATTAATTAGAAATCTTTCTGATGTTCAAATCATTTAGAGAGATTAGATGTTAATATTTTTTCGGCTTGGCTGAAACTTGTATATTTGAGACACTGGATCAGAACATTATAGAAACCTTAATTTTTGAAATTACTTTTTAAAATACATTTTGGTATAGTGCAGAATAGCTAGTCACATTATACAGGTCACATAACCTGGTGAAAATACTTTTATCACAGTGCTTGACAAAGGTGGATGTGTTTCAGTTGTGTTCTCTGACCTAGCTTAAAAATGAGAGGACTTTTTCATCTCCAAAAGAAAAGGCCATTTCTCATCTCAGCAATAGAGGTGTTCCAATTTACATTTACTATAGATTTCTCATATCATAGTTGTATTTCATAGGCTTAAAACAGTGACCTCCTAGTGTTTAGTGTATTTTTTCAGTTGGAATGGTTGCGGTGTACATTATACTTGTGTTTACGAAGTGGCATCTACTTTAAAGGAAATACTTATTTGAATTAGAACCCAGTTTTTAAAGAAATCTCTGTCTTTTTAAATGGAGTCTGATAACGTAATTCAGTATTTTCCATAATTACAGTGAACTGTCATGTTACAATGTTTAACTTCTAAATGGCATAGTTCATATGTGTCTTATTTTCAGTGGCTGAAACTTTGAAGTAGTTAAGGAGATTTCTATTAAACAGTAAATATATTCTTGAAAATTCTTTCTGAAACCCAAGGAACTAGTTAAGAGGGGTGTGAACTGCAGTGTGTAATCCCTAGTTCTACTGTTATATTGTATAAACAGTAAATCATCATAGAATCAATCATAGAATCACAGAATGGCTAGATCACCCAGTTCCAACCCCCCTGCCATGGGCAGGGACACCTCCCACTAGACCAGGTTGCTCAGAGCCCCATCCAGCCTGGCCTTGAACACTTCCAGGGATGGGGCATCCACAGCTTCTCTGGGCAACCTGTTCCAGTGACTCACCACCCTCTGAGTAAAGAATTTCCTCCTAACATTTAATCTAGTTAGGTTAAAACCTCATTTAGTTTAAAACCGTTCCCTCTTGTCCTATCACTATCTGTCCATGTAAAAAGTCACTCTCCATCTTTTTTATAAGCCCCCTTTAAGTACTGAAAGGCCTCAATGAGGTCTCCCCAGAGCCTTCTCTTCTCCAGGCTGAACATCCCCAGCTCTCTCAGCCTCTCCTCATAGAGAGTGCTCCAGCCCCTGATCATCCTCATGGCCCCTCTCTGGACCCACTCTAACAGGTTCACAACCTGTGCTGGGATCCCCAGACCTGGACGCAGTGCTCCAGGTGGTGCCTCATGAGGGCAGAGTAGAGGGGGACAGTCACCTCCCTTGACCTGCTGGCCACACCTCTGTTGAGGCAGCCCAGGACACAGTTGGCCTTCTGGGCTGCAAGTGCACACTGCTAGCTCACGTCAAGCTTTTGTCCACCAGAACCCCCAAGTTTTTCTCTGTGGGGCTGCCCTCCATGAGTTCTTCTCCCAGTCTGTACTCATGTCTGGGATTGCCCTGACCCAGGTGCAGCACCTTGTACTTGGACTTGTTGAACCTTATTAGGTCCACATGGGCCCACTTCTCAGCTGGAAGTTTGTTCTTTGAAAGTTCAGGGTCCTTGATATTAGGAACTCAATGAAGGCTTGGTCACTGCAGCCCAGACTGCCTCCAGTCTTAACCTCTTTAATGAGTTCACCTGTACTGGTGAGCATCAGGCCCAGTAATGCTTCTCCTCTGGTTGGTTTGTCTAATACCTGGACGAGGAAGTTGTCCTCAGCGCACTCCAGGAGTCTCCTGGATTGCTTACAGCCTGCTGTGTAGCTTTCCCAGCAGACATTTGGGTGGTTGAAACCCCCCATCAGGATGAGGGCCTGTGAGCATGATGCTTCTTGTAGCTGAAGCAAGAAGGCCTCATCAACAGCTCCTCTTGGTCAGGCGGCCTGTAGTAGATCCCAACCGCAAGGTGTCCTCTATTGGTCTGGTCCTTAACTTTTACCCACAAGCTCTCAACCTGCCTGTGGCTGTTTCTCAGAGGCAGCTCTTTGCAGCCTATCCATGTCTTAACATAGAGGGCAACACCCCTGCCCTTCCTTCCCTGCCGATCTCTTCTGAAAAGCTTGTAGCCCTCGATTGCAGTGTTCTAGCTGTGTGATTCGTCCCACCATGTTTCCATGACAGCAATTAGGTCATAGTTTTCTAATTGCATTGTGGCTTCAAACTCCTCCTGCTTGTTTCCCATGCTGTGTGTATTAGTATAGAGGCAGTTCGGCTGGGCTATTGACTGCATCACCTTTTTAGAGGAGCTCTCCCTAAGTCCTTCGGGACAATTTACAAGTATTTCCCTGTTGGTTCCTAAAGTGTCGGTGTTCCTAGGTTCCCAGGTCACTCAGAAGTACATCCCCTTCCCCCTTAGAATCTAGTTTAAAGCTGTGCTGATAAGTCCAGCCAGCTTGCTGCCCAGAACACTCTTGCCCCACCTGGTCAGGTGTGCCCCATTGGTGTCAGCACGCCTGGTCTCTCAAAAGTGTGACTAAGATCATAGAACCCAAAACCCTGAGCATGGCACCAAGCCATGCAGCCAATCATTCACTTGATCCATTCATCTCCTTCTTCCTGGGTCCCAGTCTCCAACTGGGAGGACAGAGGAGAATACTGCTTGCACTCCTGATCCCTTTAACATCTTTCCAAGGGACATAAAATCCCTTTTGATATTTTGGAGTCTCCTTGTTGCAGCCTTATTTGACCCTACATGAAAGAGTAGGAATGGGTGGTAGTCCTCTGGCCCCACCAGGCTTGGTAGCCTCTTCGTGGTATCACGAATGCAGGCCCTGGGCCCTAGAGCCAGCAAATGGTGCTTCAGTGCCTCTTAGCGAGGAATCTTCAATTACTAACACCCTTTGCACTTTTTTGGTGGCACTGGTTCTAATACAGGTGGTCGGTTGGACCAGCTTTGTGCAGTAGCCCTTTCCTGGGTCTTTACCGTTACTCACTGTTCTTTTTCCAGTCCCAGAGCATCATATCTGTTGCAGAGGGGCACTTCGGGAGCAAGGGGGAGACTCCTCCTTCTGCTCTGAGCAGAGACGGGGGTCCAGTCTCCCTTGTCTTGTGAGTCAGTCAAGTCCGTCAGTTCAGGCCTGGAAGCTAGCTTACCTCCTCCTTGTAAGGACCTGAGGCTGGGCTGTCGCTCAGCCCGTGTCAGTGCACGATACCATTCATCAATCTCTCACTCAGATCCCTGGATCCTACGCTGCCTGGTGAGCTCTCCGTGCGACACAGCAGCTTGCTCGAAAAGTTCATCCAGCTGGGCACCCTTGCATCCACAGCACCCGCCTCTGCCTGCAGGCCCCAGGGGGACTCCAGATTCTGGAGTTCCCTGTAATTGAGGTTCTGGGCAGCTCTTTCGGTCCTCAGGAGGTCTGTTTGGGTGGAGGCTTCTGCCGGGGGAGTTGGGTTTCAGCCTTGGCCTGGCAGTTGTGGCGGGTGGACGCCATTTTTGTTTCAGTAGAAGGCTGCTTCTTGTGCCCAGAACAGAAGAAAGTGGCCTTCCACCCTCCCTGCGCGCCCTCCCACACGATTTCAAATGTTGCCCTTTATTACAATGTCATTCTTCTTTAGGTAAGATATTTTCACTTAGCACTTCGACTCCTTTTAAATCTTGTGAATCTGTTTTAAATAAATTGCAAACATTGAGGCTCTTACGCTGGAGACATACAGTATGTTCGCAAATAGTTTGCTGCTTTTCATTGTAATTTAATGATACAAGTTACTGAAAGCTGTGTCCATATAATTAATCTAGTTTGTGTAGCCAATGATTATTAAAGGCTGCTGAACATTTCTGTTTTATGTTAACTGCCTCTGAGAAGGTGATGACATGAATTTCATAGCCAGCAAGTTGGGAAAACCATCTGTTTATAATTTTTAATGTAATTTTGCAATGACTGCCAGGTGAGTTTCTAGGAAGTATATTAAAAAAAAAGTCAAGTAAATAAAATTACCACTACAGAGCTGAGCTATAAAATCATTCCTATTGAATCATAGGTTATATGAAAGAAATCTGAAGGTCAGTTTGTTCTGAAATATTCCCTAAGGATATTGTTTCCTGAGAATGTGTTGGAAACATTTAATAATCATTGAAATTATATACGGTTGGTGACACAGTTCTGGTGAGAGCTAACATGGCAAATGTTGTAAGTGCATAAAAATGTCTCAGATCTGCTCTCAGACATAAAGAACTGAAAACAAAAAACAAAAACAAAAAAAAAATCAAAACACAGGGAGCTGATAACCTTGCTGTTTAAAACAGAATAGGAATTCCGCCCGAAGAGAGAGAAGGAAAGAAATTCAGTAATAGCTAGCTCTCTGAAAGTCAAGTCTTGTAAGACATTAGGTGTTAGCTAATGCTGAGTGAGATGACAATCAAGTGTGTAGACAAATGAGAATAAGGTTGAAAACACCCCATTCGTTCAGTAAGAGTGCCCTCTGTCAACGTGCTTGGCAAGCAAGGCAGGGAGATGCTGAGAATAAGAGTAAGCTTTAAACCTGTCCATAAGATGTAACATTTAGAGCAGGGAGGTGCCTCTAGGGATTTAGGGACAGAGTGCAGAATTGTATCCTGAAGCTGGATGCATGCCTCATTCTAAGGGTTTAATAAATGCTAGATATGTCTGTCCCTCTTGAGGAAGAGGGGGAGATAATATATGTTAAAAGCGCCTGGAGTGAGTTTCTGTCAAAGTTAAAAGAATTAAGGTAAATAGGCCCTAATGTTAGGAAGGCTGCTTCATTAATGGAAAGTTGTGTCGACTTTTCCTTTCCAAATATTACTCAGTGCACATTTTTCTCTTTGAGGAAAAGGTGATATGTCCAGGCAGTCCCACTGCCCTCTCTCCTGTCCCCACATACATTCCTGCTCTTTACTATCGCCTGCAGTGAGGATACAGGAGTTCTGTATTCAGCTCAGGTGATCCCCCCGATGGGGGAAACATGAGCATTTCAGGAGGATATCCTAACCACGGTGGCAGTAGGTTAGTCTGGATGTGGATGGTAATACCTTTTCTGTCAAAGCTATCCCACAGTTTAGCAAAGAATTTTAGGTTATCTGGGTCTAAGATTGCATATAAAAGTCATTGTATAAAATTCATTGACTCTGGACAGTTTGAAGAAAAGTGAGGGGGAAGGGCAGGCATATGAGAAGTCCAAAAAGCCTGAAGAACACTTCCAACCTCTGCCAATTAAGAAGGAAACAATTCCACTAATGGTGCCTTATATACAATGTAAGACATTTTCTGTGTTTTTGAAAGTACAAAGTAATTGACGGCTATAATTATATTTAGCCATATGATTCAAATGAATAAAACCCCATGACTGCAGTACAAGGTGTCTTGCAAAGAGTGTAGCTGTTAAAAACAAATTGGACTGCCAGTGAGAGTTATTGAATTTAGGACCTTTCTTATAAAGATGGAATAGCTAATGAGAAAATGAGTGTTCTGGATCCAAGGTGATGTGCCCACACCATTTGAACACTGCGGTCCTGGCTGGAAATGTTTTGTCCTGAAAAAGAGGCATGTTTTTGTCTTCTGTTAAGGACTTTCCTGATGAAGTTACAGATGAAATAAAAAAACAGATAAAATAAACCTCTATGTATGTATGAATGCAATCTCCCCCTATATCTCAAGTTGGAATTTATACGTACATGTTGAGATCTAAAAATGTAGATCTTAATATATTATTAAGCCATTCATGTGGGAAAATAAGATACATCCATTTGTGTTAGCTGCAGTCAATCTGTCAGCACTGACTGGAATAGTTTGTAGATTGTGGGAAAAGTATTATATTCTTCTAAATAATACATTCTGTACAACATAGAACCCTGCTGTGTACAGGCTTGTTTTCCTTGCAGTTTAATTAGAAGATCAAAGGCCTATCCTATATGTAATATCTATTATGTACTATGTATTACTCTCTGAGTGATACATGCAGGCAGAAGTTCATTGGATTTTTTTGATAAATAACACTTATTTGTATTATTGCATATAATACTTATTTGATATTTGATACTTGATTTGGAATTTTTATTATTATTATTATTATTTGTAGCAGAGAACTCATATCTTGGGGAAAAAAAACACCACCAACAACAAAAAAACTCTTTGTCTTCCAAATCCGCCTTATCTATTTAACTTGCTTTGGTCACTTGTCGAAATCAATATTAACTGCAGGAAAATCTGTATAGCTCCTCTGGGTTTCTCTGTATGATTTTGGCTGGAATTTAGTTTTGGTTCTTTTTCTTTTTTGAAACATCTTTTTTACCTTGCTGTGAGAGTATGAGACAGCCACCAAGTATTTGCTAATCACTTTGTTTTGGCTTAAAAACAAAACCACTTTTGGCTGTAACCTTCTGGAGTCCAATGACTATCTTTAAAGAGCAAGAACAGTGACTGTTTCAAATATGCAAGGATGCCAAAGAAAAATCTTATCATCTGTGCTTGCTGGTGGTACTGAGTGAAGGGAAATACACTTCAGTACTGGGATTTTAAAGGTACCATTTTATAGAGAGAGGGGGTACCGACCTGTCCTAAGAACTTCAAAGCTTTTAGAAAGACTGAATGAAAGTAAAACTTTTTCTCCAAGAAATTAGAATTACATCTCATAACTACACAGATGCAAAGGCTCACGATTCAGTGCTCACAATTCAAACTTGGTATATTCTACATTTTCTGCTCTGGCTACGTTACATACTGGCAATAAAATTGAATTTTTAACAGTGTAATTCTAGTTCTTCCTCTGAGTGAGATAGGCTAAGAATTCCTAATCAAAAAAAAAAAAAAAAAAGCTGATTTTTCTCATAGAAAATAAAGTGCTCCCCAAGCACTTCCCAAGCTCCCCAAGAAAGCTCCCCAAAAGATGTCTTCTATGTTATAAAGCAACCAGCACATATAATAAATCTGCAAAGGATAATTCATCTTTATCTCATTTAAATTAAAGTGGAAAAAGGCAAAACAATAATCTCAAATAAAGGGAAAAAAATCCTAATATTTATCTGCCAGAATGGTATCTGGCAAGTAATCATTCCTACATTTTTTCATTGGGTTAAGTTTTACTGATGCTAATGTGATAATCACTTACAAGCTAATTTTACAAAGGTAATTTGACAATGTATTCTATCACTGCTGAAGATAAGGATGAAACCTGTCTGTATGAAAACGAGAAAGCAAGAGCATTTTTGACAGTTTGGTAGCCTACTTCTGTTTTACATTTGCCAGTAAGGACATAAAGAAAAAATGTACTTATGACAAATGACAGTGTCCAATAGCTTTTCTTCAACTGTCACATTTACTGTTAATATTAATATATGTAGATATATGCATAGTAATGTGTACAACATAAATACACTGAGCTGTATTTGCATGTTAACCATCAAGAACTATTTGTCATAATTGTAGTCTTCTGTGCTGTTTCCAAGTTTAGAACATTGCTGTGCTTTAAAAAGAGTGTATATCTTGTTCCACAATTGTTTTGTGTATCTAAAGGATTCTGTAACAGGTTAAATATGAAATTATTTTAAATTATAGCCAGGGCTGACATATCAGAGAAAATTTCAAACTTCCTATGAATGATAGTTACTAAAGATCTTGTAAGTTAAATTTAGTCCGTGAATTATGTCTGGACAAACACATTAACTTCAAATTATGCTGTTGGTGACACTTGAAACGTACTTTGACTTCAGAACGTTTTGTCATGTAAGTGAGTATAATTTAGGAAGCAATTCTGTTGATAATACATTAGACAGAATAAAGTTTAGAGATCTCTTTTTGCTCTTTTAGTGCAAAAAAGAATGAGAACTATGATATCTTGTATTTGTTGGTAAAATAAGAAGAAATGGGCAAGAGATTTGATATTCAAAACCATTTTTGTGTAATTAATGTACAGAATTATATTAGTTTTACTATCCCAAGTTTTAGGAAGTGTACTTACTAACAGATGCTGTCTGCAAGAAGACAAACTCCTACTCTGATGATTTTTTTTTATCTTCTGTTTATTTGAAATATTGTAGCAAGTTACAAAATGAATTTGGTTGTTGATTACTACGGTTATACTACAGGATATTTACGGCAAAATTTCAAATGCTTTATACTGTGTATATATGTATGCATAAATATATATAAAAATGTGTGTATACATATGCACATGTGTATTTGTATTTATATTTATTATTTATCTCTATCACTATATCTCTATTTCAATAGCTATCTCTATATTTATATCTATCTATATTTATTCTTATGGAACAATTTATAGTTGAATTTAGGAATTCCCTTTCCCAAAGCATTTTAGCTGAAACTGATGGCTGTGTCCTTTATTAGAGTGGAGAAAGTAGTACTAAATTCAAGGAAATTGTATCTACAAAGAAATCCCAGAACATTTCACCTTTGTAACAGACTTGCTTTAGTGAAACTCTTTCTTTTTTCCTCCCTCACTTTCTGGTGTGACCTTCTCTGTTTTCAAAGAAACGTTCCTTTCCTGAACATTTTTTAAGATGAGCTTCAAAGTGATTGGTGTATTGACTCTTTGACGAGGTCAATTTTAAACAGCTATCATTTTGTCCAATCCAAAATCTAGCTTCTGTGAAAATTTTGCATGTTTTTTATGTTACCTTGAAGAATTTTCATACCATTTTTATGGTCTTTACATTATCTGTCTTTTGTATTTTCAACAGCAGTCATGTAGAGGATATACCTCCAGTCACACCTGGTATGTGTTTACTACTGGTGAAATGAAGAATTAGTCCAATATTTGCCCTAATTGGTGACATGGCCATGGCACTCCCTCTTCAGTCCACACTGCTTGTTAGGAAAAGAAGATGAAAAAAATAGATGAAATTGTATTCAAACAGAAAAGGTGAAATCCTGATGCGGGGTGAGTGTGGCCCTTGGCAGTATATGCAGATGTGCAAAAGCCAGTAGGCTTTTGCCTGAATTTGCACTGAGCTCCCACCAAGAAGAAGCACTCCAGTAAAATACAAATAGCTTAGGTTAACACAGGATAAAGAATGGCTATTACAAAAATAAGCATTTAACTTCTATAATGAAATTATTTTGATCTGAAAAAAATACAGGTTATTCATTAGGTTAGCACTATATATACTTTAATGCTGGAATTTTTATGATAACGATATGAAAAGGTGTTTAAAACAAAGACTGATGGCCTCCGTTAAAGAAAACAGAGGTGTTTTCTAAGTTGTATTAGAGAAAATAGCTTGTCTTTCTGCTATATTGCGTGCTGTTTGTATTGACTTTAGACTACTCATATTTATCAGCCTTAAAGTATTTTTTTTGTTTGTTGTCTTCTGGTTCCTATGATAATTTGGATTCTTTTTATTGTTATTTTGCCTTTTTGGGGGAAGATGTATTGAAAATTCAGTTTTCTAGTGAGAATTCAGGTGCTTCTCTAATAAGCACTATAAGTATTTCAAACATGAAAATCGTGAATAGCGTGCTGTATACAAAAATGCATGAATGTTCAATGTTTTCATTAAGGACCCACTCTTTTTTTTTTTTTTTTACCAATACAATACCATTTTCTGCAACATTAATATCAGACTGATAAATTGTATGAACTTCAGAAAAAAACAGTGGTATATAGCCCATCTGAATTTTTTAAGGATCACATAAATAGCTACACAGCACGCAATTTTCAACTGCTTTTCTTTCCTTTTCCCATCTGACTCAGTTATTCTTGGGCCAAGTGCTGATTAACATGATTTCCAAAAGTACAATGTACAAAATTATGACACTTTGCTAAAACAGTGATCAATGTGCTGAAGGATACTAGCTGGCAGAAAGCAGTAATGTGGGTTGGGAAAACATTTTGAAAATGTAACATGATTTGGATTTGCAGTCACTGAATTCAGACAGTTACCTAAACAATGTCTAATTCTGTTGTAAGGGTTGAGACATTTTGCAAGCTCAGAAATTTTACAACAGATGTTCAAAAGAACTGAAAATAATGGAGAAGAGAAAGGAGAAGGAGAAAACAAGCCTTCCTCCTTAATATTTTGCTGCATATAGGCAAGGTAAACTACTTTAGTTGTGGAAGCACACAAAATTGAAATGATATAAGAAGAATAATTAGTTTTGAAAGAGAAGAAGATACATTTTCATAGAATAGAATCATAGAATAGAATCACAGAATGGCTTGGGTCGGAAGGGACGTTAGAGATCACCCAGTTCCAACCCCCCTGCAATAGGCAGGGACACCTCCCACTACATCAGGTTGCTCAAAGCCCCATCCAGCCTGGCCTTGAACACTTCCAGGCATGGGGCATCCACAGCTTCTCTGGGCAGCCTGTTCCAGTGCCTCACCACCCTCACAGTGAAGAATTTCTTCCTTATATCTAGCCTATATCTGTCCAGTTGGAACATCATTAAAACAACATTTATCATCTGGGTTTATCCTTAATAAGTACAAGAGCTTGTAAAACAAATTTTATAACACAATCTAGGATTTTCTTTTGCATTCTTAAGTCCTCCTAGTTTTTTGGTGGACTAAGTGGACTTGGGAACTGTCACACAGCTGCTGATTTTCTGTGTTTCTCTTTGCAAGGCCAAGGAGTCCCACAGCTTGTGGGAGGGAGGCAACAGGAAAGGAGAGAAGAGGGAGGAAGGGAGGAGAAAGTGAAGGGAGGGAGGAAGAAAGTGAGGGAAGAAGGGAGGAAAAATAAAAGAAGGCATATAGACAGGAAGGAAAGAAGATCTGAGTAGTACTTAGAGAACAACAGGCTACTATCTCAAATACTTTTTTCTATTTTTTTTTTTTTCCGAAATCATAAACAGAGCAGAGAAATAAATAGGGCAAATACATCAAGGTCAATTGGACCAGGATGTAGACTTGACAAACCAGGTGTTTCAAATCAGAATGCAGTTGATCTTAATTGTAATAAATTAAAATGCAAAACACTCCACTGGAGCACAGAAGAGCCAGCACGCAGAAGGTGGTCAGGTCCCTGTATGCATTGTTTACGATGTGCTACCAGGTTTCAAGGTGAACAGTAGCAATGGGAACAACTGAACTACAAGGAGAAGAATATCCTGTTGCAGTTCAGCTTTTTATGATTTTGAAATTAACAGAAAATTAAAGGACTTCAGAATGTGATTTTGCTGAATGAAGTTATCACAATTTTAGCAGTCAAGAGTTATCCTGGTATTTATAGTAATAGCAGCATACCTCACAGTAGTCAGAGTTTAAAATGTAATTTTGGGAGGTGCATGTTTAAGAGACTAGTATATAGTTCTTTATTTTGCCATATTTAACTTTCAGAAGAATAAGAAGAATTTTGTTGTCCACAGTGTATTTAGAGCAGAAACATTTCTTTATTTGGCCATGTCTAACTTTCAGAAGAATAAGAAAAATTAATTGTTCAAAGTATATTTAGAGCAGAAACATACTGATTATGCTTGTATTTTTAATATTTAATATGATTCAAAGTTCCTAGTCAAACTAATTTCTTTTGCGGAACCTAAGAGTTTCTCATCTATCCAAGTCTCCACCCTCATGCTGGCATCTCCTAGGGCTGCCTCCTGCGGGAGGTGAAGGATACACTATTTGATCTTTACCATCTCTGGTGAATAGCTGGCATTTCTCCTAATATAAATGGAACTCAGGAGGACATTCTGTTTGAAATAAAATCATGAAAGCTGTAGATGTGTTTTTATCTCCGCTTCATTGAAACAAAGCCAGCCAAAAATTCATTCCCTGTGCTACCAATGCCATTACTCCGTAGTGTTTACTACAGCGGTTGGCACGTGTTTTTTCATTGGTTCAGAGGAAACACTTCTGAAAAAAAAAATAAAAAATGAGATGCTCAGGCGTGGAACCCATGATCCACACCAAAGCTTTTACTCATTCAGATATATAATGTATGTAACAAAAAGTAGCTATGCCACTTCTATGTCTATAAATCATGTTTCAGCTCTCCTAAATCAGAGAGCAATGAGCCAGGGGTTCAAGGAACGCCAAAACCATCTTTCATTAAAAATCTGAACAAATCAAATGCATCTGTTGCATCCTTTGGCACATGAAAAATCAACAGGTTGTTGCATGAATATTTTTGCATATAGATAGCTAGCAGTAAATTATAAACACTAAACATCTGAAGTCATCAAAAAGAGAAAAAAAAAATTGTGGCAAAATTTCATTAGAAGTTTGCCTCAGAAGTGTTGCTTTCTTGCATTTATAAAACAAGGTAGAATGTGATCTTTTCGAAAAAAGGATTTATCCAAAATTTAAACACCATGATTATCCATACAAGAATATCTTAAAATAATTAAAGCAATTGGGACAATATCTACATTATTTTCATTTCATCCACAGACATATTTAGAAATCAAACCCATAAATATTCCAAGTAAACAATTGAGTCAAAACAGTAAATATGCTGAATAATGAACTAATTCATTTATATTTGGTATTCTGCCTTAAATACTACATAGCATGAAATCTATTATTTTGAATTTGAATATTGTAGTTATAAAGCAGAGAAAATTATGATTTATACTACTCTTGCAGACAGAGAAAAAATCCTTTTTTTTTTTTAAAGCATTTGAAGTTCAAAAGTTTGTTAGGTTAAGTGACATGGAATAAACAAAACAGAACAAACAAAATTCACTCTAAAATTCCCCTTAAGACTGAAAAAAACTGCCCTGGAATAATTCAACTACATTAGTATGGAATTCCTTGTGTTTTTGTTAGATGGAGAGATAGAAATAATTTCTTCATATAATCTGTGCAACAATGTTGTGATGCATTCTTGATGGGAATTTCAGTTTCTAAAATTTAAACTGATGATCAATTAAACATAGCATATCTTAACCTTTCACTCCATTTTCACAGTTGGAAAAAAAATCTCATGACACTTCTGTTTTAAAAGAATCATATATTTCTGGGAAGAGGCAAAGATGTAGGATAACTTACATAAATTCGTATTAGAATATGAATATTGCCCTATTTTTTTGTTTGTTTGATATAAATCATTCGGACTATGACCCTGAAACAACTGCGGTTTTCTGCTTGGTGCCTGTAGTATCAAAGAGGATCTCCAAGCCCATCCCCGCAAAATCACACATTCAGTATTCAGAATACATTAATTCTTCAGACTGTCATTCGTTTTGCTTCTCTATGGCATCTATTTCAGTGGGGTAAATCACTGCCAAGGAAGCACCTTTCTTTTAATGCTGAATATGGGTGGATCTCAGACATTTACCTTTAATCAGATACCTTGTTCAGATGGCAATGTTATACAGGATGAATCTCACTGTGAGATGCCACAGTTTTTGTTTTTATTTTTTATTTTTAAAGTAATTGTTTGGTGTTTTTCAAGAGTTTAAAAATTATATTGGATGGATAAGTACTATTTTTGGGGGGTTCAGAGTTTCCTCCAAGGAAAGGGTGTCCACTGTAAGAAAAATACTGCTCTTCACAGCTTCTAGTATCCTGCCATCCTCCTTATTTTCCATCTTACTCTGGAGTCACTAAATATTGGAGTGTCATGGGCAAACATAAATTACTTTGCTTTTGAGTGGAGAAAAGTGATGATGAAGCAGCTAATGGAAAGCTCCTCATCATGAAGAGGTTACAGTTTAAACTCAGATGTGACACAAAAAAGGAGAAAATAAACAAAAAGAGACAGAAATGTGACTATAATTTTTAAAAAGGATTTTGCAATTAGCTGTCAGACATGCATGCATTTTTGATTTCCAAGTGCATTAGATTGTTCTTTTAATGGAAGATTTTAGAAGAAAGGTTTTAGAATTAATTTGAAAGAAGAGAGAATAAAATCTGTAAACAGGGATTGAGAAGACATTCCATGGATGTGAGACAGCTAGAAAGAGAGCATGAAGATAAAATGGTAGAAGGAAATTAAAGCAGTGCTGAACTCATGTCCTTAGCACATAGAAGAAGACAGGGTCAAAGTTACAGGTTAATGCTGAGTAATTTGGGTCACTGAATGCCAAGAACAAGGAATTTGAACTTGTCCTAGCAGAAGGATATAGTTATGGATGATGTAATTGTAGCATCACAAACTGTGGAGTTGGCCATGTTTTATGCCATAAATTATATTAGTATATTCTGAATTTGTTGGCTGAGGTCAAAGATAGAGGGAAACTATAAGGCTTAGTTTTAATAAGTGGGTTTTCATCTGTATAAAAATGTGAGATAATATGAGATAAAATTATTGATGTTGATTGACATTTAGAAATTTTTGGCATTTTCAGATATTTTATTGCCTATTTTCTTCTTTTCATGTGGTTATTATGCCAGTTGCTATGAATCACTATTTTCTGTCCAGTGTACAAATGAATAGCTAAAAAGTAAAACTGAACTAGCCATTTTCCTGTTTTTCTCCTCTCTGCATTTTTAGTCGGGCCCAGTTTCTCAACATCATTTTCTGTGCTCCGGTGAAAAAATCAAATGACAGCTTTTGCTAACAAATGAAAAATTATTATGACCTATTGAGACTTGCTCGTTAGGCTTCTGACTTCTTCAGTATAGTGGTTCTTAAAGATCAAGACTTCAACTTTATAGTTCAGTGTTTTATCATGCAGTGAGAAAACACAAAACATCAACTGTTTTGTAACAAATGTATAAGGCTTATTGGTTTTCTTTATTTGCATCTCAAGCTTAGCCTAAGGAGAGCAAGTGCACAACTGGATTTCTTTGCTACTTAGTATTGTTTAGCAGTATACATCAGTGTATTTTCTTCAAACATAATTTATCTAATATAGTTAAAATCTTTCTGGCTACTTTTAGAGCATTTCTAAGACAGTCATCTGTTTTACACATCTGAAAGTTTGAATGCATTTTACCACTGGTATGCAATGCCTTGACAGCATGTTGGATGCTGCTATTTTATGTCTGTGGGAGTGAGAAATGAAAATGCCAGTTTTATGACAACATGATGCATTGATTCTACTCACATGAATATCATTAATGTCATATTCTGCCTTCTTGTCTTGTGCCAAGTTATGTTTTTAGCAAAAACACAATAGTGTAATTCAGAATATTTTTGATTTGAATCTTGCATTATTTCATTCTTTTTTTTCTTAAATCCTAATAAAATCTGCAACGAGTGCTAAAGAATGAAGACTACTATTCAAGGCTATATCTGAATTTAATGGAAATTGTTTTCCATGCACTATTAACGAGGAAACCATATTCACACAAAACAAATCAGAATTTTCTTGACTGTTTGTTTATTTTGTAAACATATGCTGATTTGTCAAAGCTCTGCATACCAATATATTTTAGGAAAATATGCAGGTCTGTGTTGAACATTAAGGTAGAATCTAGCTAGAAATATAAAAGTATCTAGCCTACAAGATCTAGTCACCTGGCAGCTAGATCCTCCATGTCCCAGATGAGTGATTTAACCTTGGGCTTAATCCCTCATATAAAATGGCAGCAGTACAAGGTAGAAATTGCATATCACTGACACCCCTTTTCTACATATACCTGGCAACAGAAGAGGCAACCCCTCATGGACCTCCGGACCACACAGGAGACAAAGAAGGTCAAGGGACCAAAGAGATGTTCAGCAAGGATTATACACGATACTATTGAATCACCTAAGATTAAGCTTTCTGGATAAACCTGTGCTAAATATTCAGAATAGGAACAGTTTTTAAAATGGAAAACCTCGGAGTGGTATTTTTTGATATTTTTGACTGATATTTTCTACTTTTCAATTAAACGTTTGTTGTTTTCACTTTTTCATCCTTTCTCTTCTTTGGAATAAGAAAAAGGAAGTTGATACACCAAAATCTTACAGGATAGAGATTCCCACTTTCAAAGAGCTCTAGTTGAATATTTCCTTTTATAATAATAATAATGAAAAAGTACAACCCAAGATTCAGAGTAGATTTGTTTCTGAATTGTTTCATTTTTAGTATTCTGTTACTTAAGAAGTAAAGTTTTACATAAGAAGCTTCAGAATATCTTCATAGAATGTTTTTTGAATTCCTAATTTTAGCAGTCTCTCATCTTCTAGGGCCTCATCAGCATTTTAAAACATCTAATTTTCTTCAAGCATAACAGAAATAACTAAAGCTGTTTCTAGTTTGGTCCAGAACTTTTGATATGCGCAAGAGCAATTGACCAGATATTGACAGATCATCTGAATACTTTAGGAAATTGCACGGCCTGCTATTGTATAGCAATTTTCATTGACTAATACTCATTGACTTTTGATCTTCAGAGTGTTCATCCAATAGTTTGTTCCTGGAGTTATTCTGGCATTTCCTAGGGTTTTGCATTGATAAGAGATAATGAACAAAGAAGGTAGTATTCAATTCAAAACTGGGAAGGTTTTAAGGGACTTCCATACATAGGATATCCATCTGTTTTTGAGGATTGATCCTTGGTGCAGCCAAGTCTGCTGAAACGAATGTCTCTTCTATGCCATTTTGTAGTTTCTCTTTATAAAATATCCCTTCATTTTGAAAGCTGCTTTTATAAAGGTAATCGCAGCTTTAAAATACTTATTTCTGGTTCCTGGTTGCTCAACAGCCGAGCACTCACATGTGAACACAGCAAAAATGCTGCTCTGATCTTCACATCTCCAGTTCATATTTATTTCTTAGTTGTTAGTTAAGCATATTTATATCCAAGTTATTTGGCCATCTATTCATACTTCAAAAATATATTCACGTTACACTTTGTTAATATTTTTTCTTTCATACCAATTTTTCAACACATAATATTTCACCTGGTCTTCAGAGTTGCGCAGATAAAGAAAGCAATGCACAAAAGTAACAATCATTACTGTATCCAAATAAATTACCAAGAGGGGAGGTCTTCACAATACCTCAATGATAATATGAAACTGCATTTTGTAAAAGGGATAGTTTCTTTTTTTTTTTTTTTTTTCAAAAAGCTTTAGGAATCTGAGTTGTAGCTGTTTAGTTGTTTCATAGAAATTCATCTTCCAAGAAGCATTGGTACCTTTGAATAGGCTGATACAAGAAGTGGTTAGTGAATGTGTCTGTATACATGACATTAAGAAAATCCTGTTTTTAATAATTGCCTATTTGAGACTACTAGTTGGTTTATGTGTAGTTTTATAGTTCTTGGAATAATGTTTAAGTTTTTGATGTGCCATGTTGCACTTAGTTTGCTAGGATAGGTTTTGCATTTTACCTCTTTACTCTATTTTCAAAAGTGGTAATTATGAAATTTGCCTTCTAATTGAAGTTAACACAATAAACTTAGGCTATTACAGTCTAAAGAAAATTCACCAATTGTATATTCATATCCTCATATGCTTAATTAGTGTCTGCCCTGATGTTTTTCAGTGTAATTGCAGGTTGCAGTTTTCTTCTTTGTGCCATACTGCAGCACTGCAAGTGACTTAGTGCACTCTCAGGACTGAAGTTGTCTACTGTGGAAGCATTAGAATCGGAAATGAACGGGAATCTTCTTACTTTTGTCCATGTGCACATTCTGTCTAGTCCTTTAAATTTGCATGTTGTTGCACAAAGCTCATACTTAACAAAAGCCATGAATAATGTGTTCCAACACTTGTCTGATTTTAGAGCTCAAGGTACTGTGTTCCTGCAGAAGGTGGGAGAGATTGGTTTCAATTTTGGTAAATACAATAGGTTAGTCTAATAAGGTGATTGCACTATCTTACAGCTCCTTGAGAGAAAAGGGCACCTCTTGTAGCTTGATTTTAAAGAAAGCAGTTACTATTCCATATCAGCAGGAGCCTTATCCTTTCTTATACACTATGATTACTCTGATTGTGAAATATGAAACACTGCTGTAATGTAGACACTTCTTTCTCGGGCAAGTAGTTTCTGTAGATGTAGGTTTTCAATTTTGCTTGCTTCTGCTTAAACAGGGATAGCACAAGAGTACTCAGCAGTGGAGACAGTAAGTGGAGTTTTGCAAAGAGATGCTGAAAGAGTAAGAAAGAGGTCTAAGAGGACAAATGGGTTTCCTAAGGGTTTATGAAGAAAAGATTGGGGGATAGATTAGAGAATTCAGATGGGTCTAGGAAACGTCATTTAGTTTGGAGTGCCAGGAGAGAGGGAAAGCTGGAGGAAGAAGGAGAGAGAAAGGTCTTGCCCTGCCTACACTCCTTAGCAATTTTGTGAGCTTTTGTTTTGCCACTGTCAGGGGCAGTTGGGAGCCAGGAGGCAGAATCCGTCAATGTGCTGAGCCTCTTCTAGACTCCAAAAGCAGCAAGAGCTGAGAGCTGTGTGAAGGTGAGAGACAGACTGGCTTTTCAGGCTGACATGGCTTACTCCTCTCTCCCAGGACACTGGCAGAGCAGCTGGCTGACCTGAACTGCTGCTTACTTTGTCAGCCGCCTTTCTCCAACTTTCCAGAGAGATCTGTCCGTGGGTGACCTGCCTGAAAGTGCTCCTTTGGGACTTATTTATTTATTTATTTATGGATGGGAAGTTTGTTTTGAAGTACGTCTGATGGAATTCAGTTTAAAATTAAAACTTGGTATTTGGAAAGTACAAAAATACACATTTCAACTTCCTGTGGCTTTTATCCTTTTATTTTCCCATCAACAGTTCAGAGAAATTGCAAGACATTCCCAAAGTGGCTTAAATCTTTATCATTGTGTCTGGAAAGTGTTGCCGAGCTCTAGAAGGACATCTAACTGAGAATCACCCAGTTAGTCTACTCTTGATAGTTCCTTCACTGGAGCACATATATTTTGGACATTCCCAGTGGCATGCTATGTCTGGCCTGCTTGTCTGTGCACTCTGCACAGAGTGAGAGGGAGCTGGGCCGTTCAGCAAGGGCTATATCTGCTAACAGGGTCGCAGGACCTTGTGTAGTGTTTCTTCTCCATACCACATAACTCCGTTCACTGTGGAGCTCCTATACACATGAAGTTGGATCAATTAAGAAATCAATCTGTATTTTACCCAGAAGCAGTACTGAGAAGGTATGACAATCTCGGGCAAAACATGTGCAAAGTTATCACTCATCAAAATACAAAGCTAATTATTCTGCCTACTGTAATTTCTCTCAAATATGCTTTCATAATGGAAATGTTTTAAAATGCACTGCTAGTTTTTTCTAACAGCAGTATTTTAGTTCCTATAAGAGAGATGTAAGGCTGTGGGTTTGGGTTTTTTTTCTCTTTCCTCTCTTTTTGAGGGAAGTAGGAAATCACATCATAGGAATTATATGGACCTCCTGTCAAAATATGCACAGCATGGATTGAATATAGTGTCTTAATTTTGTGTACAATCATCTCATTAAACTTCTTCAGTCCCGTTTTTGACCACAGTCATTAGAATTTTGCACTTACCAATTTGTACCCCTCTAAGAGCGTTAAGAAAGAAGGTGAAGTGCTAAGTCTGTGTCCTTTATGCCAGCAATGTTTCTTTTTATATTGCATCCTTCTATATGGTTAGAACAAAACAAGCAACACCTTTATTTCTTGAATATCTGTCTTCTTTACCCCTTCTGACCTTTTTGTCAGACAAAAAGTTCAGGGCTATAGCTGTGATGTGAAGCATTTTGTGTCACTCTTCCTCTTTTACCCTTGCTCTTTACAGCATTCTGAAGAATTCTTTATGCTGTAGCCTGTGATCATTATTAGTGTTAGAGGCCAGGCAGAGTATTTTAATGCATCCAGGCTGACAGGTCAAGGTCACGTCTCTAGAGATGTGATGCTTGACAGGTAAATCATTCTGAAGTTGTAAGTTGGAAAATAATGTTTTACAGCTGTAGCATGTCGCCACCTAGCTTTATTTATGTTCCCTTTTTCTCCTTCAAAATTTAGTATTTCAAAAGTCCTAGGTAATTCACAGGACATTTTATTTTCAGATAAGTATCTTCCTATCCATCAACTATCTGCTTTTTATCTTTTGCTAACAGCCACTCTTTAATCTTTTAACTTATTTGGCTGGTTTTGTCAATCCTCTCCCTTTAAAGAGACTGCACCCAGTGTGGTTCTTCCCATATGCACTGTAAATTACTGATAGATTAACAGTGATCTCTCAAGGCTTCTTTTCTGAACTGACTTTTTAGGAACAAAGGAGGAATGTGTACAGGCCACTGTGAGAAATCTCTATTGTCTTAGACTGCTGTTATGGAAGTTCTCTTCTAATTTCTGCCTCAGCCTGTTCAGGATGGATTAGTGTGGAGAGTAATAGATTTTGGAATTATAACAAGACAAAAACCTATTAGACATTTTTTTTTAATTTTAGTTAAATTGTTGGATAGAACTTACTTTGAGAGAGAGCTGGCTCTAACGCTGTCTTAATTGCTACAATACAGTGACTGTCTCCTTAGATCACCATTTATATCCTGTGCCAGATCAGCATTTTTGTAGAATGATCTCAGCTTAATACTCAAATACCTTCAAGATGATCCAAAATTATGAGGCATGTAATATCCTACTGTCTATTTTTCATTACTGATTATTGTCACAATAGAAAATGACTATTACACATAGAAAAAGATTTCAAATGTGATTGGAAGACAGAGTTATTTTCCAAAATTTAATGCCAATCTCAAACTTTGCCTAATTTGAGAAAGCTAAAATTTGGGGAATTAATTCTATTGCAATTAAATTTTCCAACAGCTGTGTTGGAAATAATGTTCCCACTTATTTTACATTATATTGTATTGTGTTATAGATTAATGGTGAAGGTTTTTTTGTTTGTTTTTGTTTTTGTTTTTTTTGTTTAACCACAGTAATTAAAACAAGATTGGCTCACAAAATGCATTAGGCAGATTTTAAACAATGGCGGCTTAATCATATATAGCATTTCTATATTTGGGGATTCTCCAGTATTTGCCTCCTTTCCTCTTGTCTGTTCTAATTCTTACATAACTTTTGTGGTTTGCCCTACAGACTTCAAGGTCAGCTGGAGATCAGGCAAATACTTTCCTTGCTTCTTATATTTTCTCAGATTATGTAAACAGACTTTCAGAAAATACACCCTTTTATCCTCCTTCTCACTCTGAGAAGCTAACAGTTCAGCAGGTCACTTCTGTGGAGGATATTTCAAGGATGACTAATAACTAGACGTCTTTTAGAAAAATAGGAGAGTTAATATAGAAAGAGCTTACATGAACCACTTCAGTGCTCCGCTAAAGGAAATTTCTCACCATTTCTCCCCAGCATCTAAACAGAGGAACGCTCTTAATTCTTCACACTCATGGACTCCTCAGCTGAAATCTAAATGGGAAAAATTAATAAAAATGTGCTACAGCTGCAAGTTTAGTTTAGAAACTTTAGAATTACTTCTGTCAGCATTAGATGTAGAAATATTTTACTTGTTAAATGGAATAGGCTATTTTTGTTTCTGTAGACTTTGGCTTAGCACAAAATGAGAATAGTACTAAATTCTTCCTGAACATCCCTAAGAATCAACATTTCATCTGCCGTTCACCTACTCATGCTATCAAAAGGTGGCAGTTTTCCAGTGTTAGAAAGTGGAGATGATGTTTACATTTGCAGTCAAGTAACATTGAGTGAGACACTAACATTTAACACCCGATTTTAAAAAAGGAGTTTATCAGGTTACACAGCTGTGAAAAAAAAAAAAAAAAAAAAAGACTGTTACTAAAATAGAAGATAAACATATTAATCTTTCTTTAAAGATTTCTTTAAATTAATGAAGTTAGAAATATTCAATGGAAATTAGTAGCTGATAGCCTAGCCTTTGGGGTTTTGAAGCACAAGAAATAGACTAGTCATACGTATTCATGTCTAGAGTCAAGGAGGAAGTCGAAAACATACCACACCAACAGGTTACACAGGTAGGTCAGTTCCAGCCCAGCGAAGGATCAGAACAAACCGTATTATCTAAGTAGAGACTGCAGGTCACAGCACTTTTCAGTTATTGAAGACTTGGCCAAGGTTTACTCTTCAGGATGGTACATTCAAACACAACCTTTCAAAATGCCTGGGCCTTTCATTCTGTCTCAGGATTTGCTTCAAATCCTGCACATAGCAAACCAGTCAAAGATTATGTATTTTTAGGTGAGAACCTGTCTCAACTAAAGACAAAAATAACTGTATAATTGGAATTAATTTTAAAGTTGCAGAATAATTTAGGTTTCCTCTTATTGACAGCAAGATAAAATCTATTTTCTCATTTTGTTCCATCAAACCTCCAAAATGTTTTGCTGCCTTTCAGTATTTAATTATGTCAATCAGAAATATACATATACATTTTGAAAAATTGTGTTTTGTGTTAAAAGGAAATTGCTTTTTCTTACGAAGAATCATGTTTTTTTCTTCACCTATGATCCTAAGCAAGAACAATTCATTCATTCAGCACATGACTGATTTGAATTTATGTTTGGAATTCTGAGGACAGCAGAAGATATCCTCATCTAAACCTAGTGATAATTAAGGTATCAGATAGTCTGACAGAGGTCATAGGAGGAAATTGACATATGTAAGAAAGGCATTGTCCAACGTGGAGGACAAATTCAGACTTTACTCCTCGATGTTTTATTTTTTGGTAGGGTCATAGGCAGATAAACTGACACAGAAAATCTACATGTTGTAACTAATGTTGGGTACAAAATACATATAACAATGTGTGTTACACCACACAATTGTGCAAAGCTAAGCAATAGCTAAAAGAAAGCAGGTAATAGTTACCTGGTCATTAGATAATTGTTGTTACAAGCAAAAATAAATCTCCAAGTAGGCCAACACAAGCCTAGAGACAGTCTGATCCATCTGCAGACCTGTGGCGTTAGCGCTGGGCTGTAAAACCCCGTAGAGATATTCCTGGCCATTTTAATGTCTACTGAGACTGAGCAAAGCTGAGACTGCAATTAAGGGTAAGATGTTTGTGTGCCTTCAGCAGCCACAGTTCAACAAGATCTAATGTCTTGGCCAGTAAAGCTAAGTCATACAAGGGCTTCTTGTGCTCCCTATTTCCAGCCTCGAATTGTCACCAACATCAATGGAGTTCTCCATCATTGCTATGTAAAGCATATTGCTGGATGTTATCGAATGGAATGACCATTGTGTTGTACCTCACCACGTTGTAGCTTGCCAGGCAAAACATGTCATTGCCTTGTTTCATTGGCCACTGTTATTTAAAATATCTGAAGCTTTATCAGGAAAAAAAAAAATACTAGGTTAGGAGCTTTGTTTTGCTGTATTCCTTTATCTGTTCATTGCACCTGTCTACCTCAACTTTTCAAGGAAACCTTAGCTTTCTGTGGCCATAACACAGCTTTTGTAGGTCCTTTGGGTAGTTTAAAGGAATACAGCTATAGATATAACCAGATATACATTCCATCACTGTTTTTCATAATCCAAAAAAAAAAAAAAAAAAAACAACCACCAACTAAAGCAATCTTTACCCCAGCCACAGGATGAAAAATATTTTACTAAGTAAGATCTATACAATGTGAACAACAGAAATTATTAAAAAACAAAAAACAAACAACACCCACAGAAATTATAAAAATGATATTTCCATTGTCATCATTCATATATTTATTGTGATGGAGACTTTTCAGGCTGGGAGGAGATTTTGAAATATTTTACTGTGTTTTCAGTAAAATTAAAAAGTTGCATCAGATAAGGCATAATATCTTATTGTTACATCTGCTATACTATTGATTTGCATTTTTCCAAACACCAAAATACATGTACAAATAAAATAATCCCTTAAATTCTCTTGCATGTTGTTTTGTCATATTTCTTCTTACATTAAACACATGTTTATCTATGAAAAGTTTATATAGGATCAGCATCAAGTTTGTTATTTTATTCCAGAAAGTTACTCACTAATAACAAGCTGGAACAAGAGCTCTACTGTAAGCATCTAAAAAAGTTGATTCAATTTTATTTGCAAAATTGACAATTCAGAAACAAAATTTCCACATCAGAAAAACACTGAGGCAGTGTTTACAAAAAATTAACTTGAAAAACAAAATCTCATGTGAATATTAGCAAACTGTTACATGCAGTGTGCAATTATTCTTACAGATTTGCAACAGTTTGTTTCACGTTGGGAGTCCAGTACCTTCAGCATAATATTCTTAAAATCTCAACTTCCCTTTTTTATTTTTAGACAAGAGACTTAGCTCTTGCTTTTGTTGACATTGTTTGGAAAAATCATATATTTGGTTCCTTTCTGGAACAAAATTTTGTATGTAAATAGGGAATTGATCTTAAGTAACTGATGTCTTGCAGAAAAAAAAAAAAAGTGAGTTGCTTTTGCCATATAGCCTGTTATTCTTTCATTCTTTTAATAGAAACAAATTAATTTTATTAATTTCTGTATGGTTTTGTCTAATCATCTTTCAGATTGTTTCTACCTGATTATCTTGAAAAAGCAATTTAAACCTCCCTTGTATGTTCAAATGACTTTTATTTTGGAGCAATGTAAATGCTTTGCTTGGGTTATTCTCATTACAAAGACTGCAAAGCCCTTTTTATTGATTGCCATTAGTTGCTGGAATATAAACAAAGATCTGTATAGTCTTTAAATATGTGTAATTAAAAAAAATAAATCTCCATATCGGTTGCTATTATTTTTATTGCTTTTCAGGTGTCCATATCTGCCCTTAGATTTTGAAGTCAACCATCTGTAAAAGGAATTATTCATGAATTTTGGAAAATGTCTGACACTGATCAAGAACACTTTTCAACTCAGTATTAAATTATGCTTTTTTTTAAGAGTGGTTTCTAAAACTGAATGGGAAGTTTCTCTTATAATTAACCTGAGCTCAGAATATTTACTGTGCATTGTTTTTTAATGTCAAATGATGAGGGAACTCATGTGTCTTTAACAAAAGCAAATTGTTTACTCATTCAAGGATTCTGTTCAGGGCTCTGTATTTGAATGAATTCCAAATCAGCAGTTCTATTGAGTTGCATGGCAATCGATTGCCTTTTATGTTAGATGAATGGTCATGTTCAGACCCTCTCTCCCCCCACATCCTTTTTTTTCTTTCTGGCCCACCGCCTTAGATGCCATCACCCAAAGCTGTTAGTCCCAAACGAGATTCTGTTTAGTGGCTATCAGCCCCTTCCAGCTTTTCACTGCATATAAATGACTGTATTAAGAATTGGAGCTGTGATGTGGAGTTAAAAATGCTAGCTGTGAAAGAGAAAAAAAAGTCCAAAAGTGTAGATGAATAATTTCAAATGGGGTATGTGAGAGGATGATTAGCAGAACTTTTTTTCTATTTACATCTGTAGGAATGTTACTAATTGGAAAACAGATTTTTTTTTTTTTTTCATGTGACATATTTAGTATCTGATTTAGGGAGACGTCCTCCCTTTAAAAAGACATACATTTCCTTTTATTAATAATGTGCCTTTATGTGAGCCTATTTAACTGCATTAGACAAAGCTTATAAGAGTTCCGTCATGCATGTATTGGAGGGCAAGGACATCGTTAATGTTTCAATTTATTTTATGGTTGTTTCAGGAGACAGGCTATGTGTCTTTCACCTAATGTCAAGAGTCCTCATTTTTCAACGTTTGCCACTTATTAGAGTCCTTCCAATACTCCCATCAGCCCTGAAGGAATGTAGTGAAATTCTCTAAAGCATTAGCTTTGCAGCAGAACACAGGCACTCAAAAAAGACTGTAAGCGGGTGCAACGTGGCATCCACAAATGGGAAACCAGAATTATACAACTTCCACTTCAAGCAGCACTACAAAACATTATATAAATATCATATTTGTGTTATCCGACAATAAGATGGCTTGGTGTTAACATCCCAATTTCAACAGTTTCCATGGTGCTGCCCCCCATTTTGCATAAATACCACTTATGTTAATGGTAACACATTCTGTTTAGACCTACCAAGTGTCTTGCTGGGACCTTCTGGGAGTACTCCAAGTTTTAATCACAGGAATAATTATGCAAGATGATTCTTATTGCAAACGGTAGTTGCTTCATGTTGGTGTATGAAGAAATGTCTTCATTCTTGAGCGTAGGCATTTGAAGACCTCCAGATGTACCTCTATGATGGATGTTTACGTTTTTCTGAGAAAACAAAACAAAACAAAATAGTTCCACTGTTTTTAAGGGTTGTTCTGATGTGACCACTGATTTTGGTTAATGGTACTGTTAAGGACCTGCTTAAATAGACAGCAGTCTGTGTTAGTGGCACCGTATCTGTTGCACCTCCAGGGAACCCACATCTACTCCATTTCCTGACAGTGTACAACTAATTCTTTCTTTCTGCTACCAGGAGATCTCTTTCCAGCTCTCTTTGTACATGGGTTGTTCTCAAATGGGATCATATTCTTAGCCCCGTGAGTAAAAATCATCACTACATCCTTCTCTTTAATCCTTAAAATCTCTTCCCTGGAAATTTTAGATTTCAGAGGTATTGGAAAGGGCTACAGTCCTGGCCCAGAGTTTCCACTGACGGTATAACTAACCTTCTCTTCCTCCATGCTTCCCTCCTTGTAAAATCTTCCACTCTCGTCTTTCTAGTGTGTCACTGCTCCCTCTGGGATCTCTTCACCGACTTCACCTTTGTTCTTATATGTGAAATGTGAGCTGTCATCCTCATCTTTAAAGTCAGGTTCCTCAGTGCATCTAATTTCTGTTAAAGGGCTGTTGCTCTGCCCAGTCTTCTTTCCTCTGTGCTCCGTTTGTTCCTTTCACCCCCAACCCTCTTTCTACTCTGCCTTTGATAGTCCCAGTCCACAGCGCAGGAATGGCAGCCTCCTTCCTGTGTGTCAAGCACTCTCTCTCTTTAAACTCACTTTTTCACTTCACTTCTTATTTCTTACTGTAATGGACTTACACAGTCTATGCGTGACCCAACTCACACCTCATTATCCCTCAGTTGCAGATGCCTCAGTCCCAAGCGTTCTAAAATCATGAATGAGTGCATTAGAGATCATTAAACTGGTCTAAAATAGTGATTTATGGGCATATGGAGAGAGATAAATAAGTTTAAAGAGCACTAAGCTGGCTTTAAAAGTGGAGCTAGATTTACTGGTGGGATGAGCGTTAGCCTCTACGTCAGCAGTACTGTGCTTAGCGTTCACAAGGCACAGTGCTTGGGATTAGCTGTGTGGCTTTCATCTTCCCCCAGTAGATCAGGCTTGGTTTGGCCATAAAGACCATCACCAAAAAATCTCTTGCAGTTGACAGTAAACTTTTCTTCTTTAGGAAAAAAAAGATTTCCTGCTGTAGAATGGGAGTTCCTGTATTACAGTAAGTTCTACAGCTCTGGTGTACACAAAATAAGTCAAACTTTCATTCAGGCTCTTGCTAGACTTGAGACTCCCTGTAAGGCTGTAACTTAACATGCCAGCACAGGCAGAAGCAGACCTTGCTTCGTTTATGGTAGTTAACATGTAACAGATGAAAGAATAGAACAAATAAAATATGAATTATAGATACATAATTGTTTTTGTTATGCCCAACTAGTCTGGAGCAGGTCATTTGTTTGTGAGCTTTGCAAAATGCGTTGCAATTAGTGTGCTAAGGATTATTAACAAGAAAAATGCCTGAGAGGAACTGAAAATCTGTATTAACACAGTTTTTTTTTTTTTATTTCATTGGATCTGTCAGAACTTGCAATTGTCTCTTTTTGGGCTAGTGTTGTACTATGGTTATATTCATTCTTTACAATCTTTTTGATAACACCCTATTGATCAGAGTTCAAATGCCATGTGAGTAAACACAAAGATCTGAAATCAGGTGCAGTCTTTTGCAAAAGTTCTCACTTCATTTAGAATTTGTGTTCATTTTGTTGGCATTGTTCCGTGCCAACACACTTCACAGACCATTTTTAAAAGTTAACAGGCCCAGACTAGAATCGCTTGCAAAATCAATGTAGTTTATCACTTGAATAAGGTGAATACAAAATGAATAAGACGTATCATCTGAGATAAGTGATGAGCTAGAAAACACTTATTATGGTCTCTTGTGTGTGTGTATATATATATGTGCATATATATATATTTTAAAACAATGAACACCTGAATATGTATAGGTATAGGAATAGGTATAGGTACATATGCAGATGGTTTTAAAATACTGTTTGTCTAATAGACCAGAGTAGCATCAAAAGACTCTAAACTTCTATTGAAAAGTATGTATTTAGATTTAAAAAAAAAATAAAAAAGGATAAAATTGCCCATTTACAACTTAATGATTCCTTTGGAGTTATTACACAGAACTTTGACATGAGCAGTTACAGGTTGTTGTATAAATCTTTCTCTTATACATAATTATATGGTTATTCATGTTAAAACATTGTAACAAAACTACTGTGTAGTTGCTGATTTCTAGGTGTTACAGCTCTTGATCTTTCCCCCACAAATGAGTAGATAACGGAGGCGACTACTTGACAAATTATTAATTGAAAAACATTTCTTCATGTGAAGTGCCAAAGTACAGCATATGTGCTTTGAATTAGTCAGGTTGCGTATCATATCAGATTTTTTATAGTAAAAAAAACATGGTAGCACCAGTATTTTAAATTGATTTTTGACATTCTAAATAGTGATTTCAGTCACTTCAGTAGAAGTACCTCAGGATTTTATCAGTGTAAATGTTTGGTTTTGGCCTTTGGAAAGAAAGAAACACTGTGGTATTATTTAAGAATTTCCCAGAGAGTTTACAATCTTGATAAGGCAGTTTCAGAGCTTATTGAAAACACTGTAGGTTGCATATGCATTTAGAATGTTTTTTAATCTGCTAAGTCATTTTTCTGATTAACATCTGAAAAATCTTTAAAATTGGAGATTTGGGACATACATCCTCAAGAGCTGTATTCAGTCAAACACATGACCTATAAAGCATTGCAAGGTTTTTATTATATTTTGTATCCCAGAATGCATCACATTGTCATGGAACCCGCTGTGAAGTGAACTAGGAAAAGGATTTTCATTTATAAGTTTGATATTAAATCATGATGAAAGTGCCAATCTTGCTGTAGTTTTCAATACACAAAGCTAGGAAGATTCTGAAACAATTACCTTCCATGCACTGGGTTGGCAAGCTATCTTCCCCGTCTCTGACAGTCAATTCCTCTCACTCCCATCAAGTAGAGAATGATGAATTTAGAATTTCTGATTGATGCTCATACAGTCAGCATGTGTTATGTGCTGTGACATCCCCTTCTGTATGCAGGAATCACC
The DNA here is from genome assembly GCA_013399115.1 of Anseranas semipalmata. Taxonomy (NCBI): domain Eukaryota; kingdom Metazoa; phylum Chordata; class Aves; order Anseriformes; family Anseranatidae; genus Anseranas; species Anseranas semipalmata. The sequence goes on from VXAA01006397.1 coordinate 332,791, forward strand.
ATTTTCATGGCAAAGTCTTCTAGAGCTTCCTCAGGAGTTTAGTTACTGTTCAGAAATGCGTCTGAAGAAGGAAATGTTTAACATTGTCTCTTCCAGCTTCTGTTGCTAGATGTCCAAAATAATTTAGTAGAGTTCATTTAAACATCCTGAGGCTTTTTTTATCTATACAGCTTTTGTTTTCACTCAGCATCAATGCATTTTGCTGAATGCTGAACAATACCTAGTAGTCAGCTGAAAAAAGAAATGAGACCATCTTCAGGTGTCTCTCCTCTAACACTGTTTAAAGAACTATAATTATTTCAAGTAGTTTCAATGCTAATGACTAAGGTTCCCAGCTGTGTCTTTAGGTGATGATTTTCAGAAAAAAAAAAAAAAACTGTCTTAAGAGAATTTAGGTTTGTTCAGCTGTCTTGGGTATCCATATAAGGCCCATTTATACAGTGTACCAAGATCAGGCTATGTGTTTCTAGCTGAGACATCCCCAAATGCTTCTTTAATAACAACTGTTTTGGTTTTGTATTCTGACAATTAGAATGTTATGATAAAGCCAGTATGCAAACACAACTAATAAGAGCCACTGAATCTATCCCATTTAAGGAAGAAAGAGTGTTTCATACTCAGTGACAACTGTATTTTTTAAATTTGAATAATTTAAAATCGAATAGACTTTGAAAAGAAAAAATCAGGAATGTCTGCTTTTTTTTTTTTTGAGGGAAATTAACTGATTACTGTAGTGGTAGAAAAGAAACTCTACACAGATGCAATAAAAATTCTTTTAGCAATTTAACTCCACTCATATATGCCTAAGTACATTCGTGGTTAAGTATTGCTATGTGTCAAATGTAAAATCTTGGAATGAAAAGACAAAGCTGGGATGATTATTGCACTTTTTAAATTCCAGGGTAGATCCCAGAGTTTTGCTGATGGTAGGTTTCTTTGTTAAGTCAGTTCGGGCACTGGAACAGGCTCCCCAGGGCAGTGGTCACAGCACCGAGCCTGCTGGAGCTCAAGAAGCGTTTGGACAACGCTCTCAGACACATGGTCTGATTGTTGGGTGGTCCTGTGTGGAGCCAGGAGTTGGGTCCCTTCCAGCTCAGGATATTTTGTGATTCTATGATTTAACAAATGAAAGAAGGAAAAAGCAATTTCAAAGGCATCTGGATAGAACTTTGTAAGATAGGTGCTTGATACAAGCATGCTTAGTCATTAAACATGTCACCCAAAGAACTACAGCATCAGTATTTTATTTACCTCTACAATGTTTCATGGTCACATGGTTCCTGTACATAGCTGGGTGGTTGCTCAGTGTTTATCACCATAAGTAAAAGGAATGTTACTGACTCAAGAAAATACAATATCCAGATGACAATTTAATCTATATGGAGTATTCCTGGGAATCAATATGATTTCTTCATTTGTACATGTGTGTGAAAGACTTTTACCTCACTAATGATTTTGAGGGAAGAATCCTGAAATGTGTCAAAGCTTTTCTGCTGAAATCAGATGTTGAACTAGATCCTTGATGTTTAAAACAGCAAATTAAGATTTGCAACTACAGTAAATTAAAGAATTAAGTTTTCCTACTTCAGTGTATCAGACGTTAAATGGAGTAAATAGAAGCAAAGCTTGACTGTGTTGATAGCTAAATTCAGTTGCTTATTTTTCATACTTGTAAGATTTAAATTGTATATATCTCCTTGTATGTGATAAGGGTGGTGAGGTGCTGGCACAGGCTGCCCAGAGAAGCTGTGGATGCCCCATCCCTGGAAGTGTTCAAGGCCAGGTTGGATGGGGCTTTGAGCAACCTGGTCTAGCGGGAGGTGTCCCTGCCCATGGCAGGGGGTTGGAACCAGATGGTCTTTAAGGTCCCTTCCAACCCAAACCATTCTATGATTCTATGATTCTGTGATGAAAACATCAAATAATATAATTGTATTTCTTTCTTATGTAGTAAAGTATTTACTATGTTGGTATTAGCAAACATTAGATTCAGATCTTAGCTGATATTGACGTAAAGTTCTTTCCATGTTCTGTTCTGTCATTTGACCTTGAAACTAAAACTATTGCTAAGTTATGATGTCTAGCTGAATGAAAATAAATTCTTACTGTTAACATCCCTGAGCTTCATGCTACAGTTAATTTGATATTAATTCATTGCAAGAAAAGAAACAGTATTTTTAATCACTAAAAAGAGATAGCTGTTATAATGCAGTGGAGCTGAGATACTAAAACTGGACATTGGAGCTTCCAGAGCTGGAGTGTGAGGACCTTGCATGCTATATGTGAAATTCCAGGGGGACTGAGCACAGGAGAAGTTTGGGTATCTCATCATCTCTCTGATGCTTGCTGAAATGAATCTTTGATTTATACCAGATGATTGTAAATTATTATGTTTAACTCAAGATTATTAAGTTGATTTGAAGAATATGAACTCATTGTCTTAAGAGTGCTCAAGTATTTCTTCTATTGAAGTTAATGGATTTTTTTCCTGTAATGTTATGATCCTGCTAGTGATTTTTATTTATAGCAGTATGCATTTGTAAATACTGCAGACTAGGTGGATAGTATACATGTATTTTGGAGGTTTCAGAATGCAAGAGTTGAGGATTTTATTTCTGTTCTTTCCCTTGAAATTTATAAAACTGAAATTAAAAAAATCAGAAACAGTTTTAAACTAATCCTTCCAGAGCAAAGTGTTGAATCTGCATGTATTTGGTAGTTTGTGGGGTTTTACTGTATGCTTATTTATTTGAAGAGGGAAAGCATCTGAAAGATTATATTTTTAAGTTGCTTGGCTGTAGTCTTCACTTTGCTTTTAGGCAGATGGGGCAGTCTTGAAAAAGTAATTTGAATTTGGACAGTAAATAGACCCTAGGACCAGCAGGGCCAACCCCAACTATTCCAAGGTTCAGAGTGAGCTTGAATGCTTATCTTCGCTGACAGCTCCTGTTCGAACATCTTCCTGTGGCTCTGCAACAAAAACTTTGGCCAGTTTGTTATTCACAGGAAAAACACGAATATTCATATTCATATATTAATATGAAAAATGAGAATTATGAAATAATTAAATAGTTGCTTTTGAGGAAAGAATATTTTTTAAATCAAAATAATAGTCTGGACTAGGCATTATTTTTAAAAGTTATATGATATCAGTGCCAGTACAGTTTTTCTAGTAGGTGGAGAATACATATGGTAGTTTTTTTTTTTTTTTTTGGCAGACAGGCTGAGCTAAGTAAAATGTTACCTCATGTATTCCCTGCCAGTTGTACCTGTTACAGCTTTGCAGTTTGTACTTCAAGAGACGGTAGAATGGATGAATTGTTATCAGAGTGATTTGAAAAATCAAGTGATTCTCCTTACTGGAGTGTTACGGCTTAGGTTTCTCATGGCTGTTTGAAAGATATTATCATCCTTTATTCTCTCATTTCCTCCATAATTTTTGAACCACGTAGGTATGTATGTGGATGCATGTATCGGTTTATTTATTGCTGCCCCTATATGTGAAGTCTTTGTTTTCCAGCAAACTGCTGTCACAAAGCTTTTGGATGAACATTGTTGAGGAAAGATTGCAGTCTTGATGATTTACTGTTTAATTTGAAGCTCCAGCTGTGCAGGAAGATACCAGCTTTTCCTGATCTAGTTTGATGATAAAGCAGGAGACAGAGGTAGTTAGGATTCGGTGGTTTCCATGTTGGAAATAACTGGAATTTCTGATGTCTTCTCAAAAAAAAAAAAAAAAAAAAAATTAAACTAACAGAACATGTCCCGTCAGTTATTGTACACCTACTCCTAACAGGATCTTCTGCTGTGTTTTAAAGCACCGTATGTTCATATATGCTTATTCCGAAATTTGCCCCACTTATCCAAGATAAAAATGGGAATTAAGAACAACCACTATGTGTTAGGTATCCTCCAAATCCAAGGAGCTCTATAAAGTAATCCAGTACTTGACATCTGCATTGATATTTACATCCTGGTACAGTCCAGACTGGCTGGATGTTACCATCAGTCTTCAATGAAGTAAAGGAATGATCAAATGTGTTTACTACTTGAAACAACTGGAATTAAGGCAAACTGATCTGCCTAACTGAGATAACAAAATCAGCAAATTAGTACTATTCCACTGTATATTTCATTGGAAGTGGATGCTCCAGGGGTGCTCCAGCTAACTTCATTCATTGTGTTTTGCAGAATCACTTTATTCTGTAGTTTCTGCATCATAAAACTTTTTTAATTTGATGTAAACAATAGTTTAATGTTTCCTTAATTACCTATTATTTTAGCTCTCGCCCTGGACATGTAAGTGGAAACACTGAATTTCCAGAAGCCAGCAGCAACAGTGGGGGAGGCTTTTTAATGAGACACAATTTAAGCTTGACTATTTGGAGTACATTAATTAAATAATTTCTAGTTCTCCCTCTAGACTGACTCTGAAGTTTTTAGGAGTGAACTGGTGAGATTATTTCATAATTAGTAGCAACAACTTCAAGCATTTTAAATTACTTCAGCAGCAGAAAAGAAATAACAGAGTTCATCCTTTGGCCTCTTTTCAGTTGCACTACATTTTATTTTGGCCTGGATATTTCATTATTCATCTGCTCTTGAAATAGCTTTATAATTATGTGTTGATAATATCAGACAGTGTAACACTTTCTGAGTCTTTATTTTTTTTTAAATAACTGATCATTGTTCTTGCCTAGGAGGCACTGTGTTGTTTAGCTATCATACCTATATTGTATTGTATTCACATAGAAGGTTCATCATTGCTAATGGAAATGAGAAGAAGGCAGCTTTTTATCGTTGATACTGAGGTTGGACCTTGGCTTGTAGAAATTTCATATTCTAACAGAGAAATAATAGAAAAGGACCAATAGCATCAGTAGTTATCTTGTGTCTTTTGTATCATCTTTTTGCTCAGTGAGTAAGTAGGCTTAATTTTTTCTGTAGAATCTCTTCCAGTAACATCATTTTCAAAGTCAAATTTGAGTCTAAACACACTGAAATAATATCCAGAATGTATGTAGTAAAACAATGTACACAATATGGCTGATCCCTGTCTGAACTAATACACATATCTTTGCTTTAAGAAAGCTGAACATGCAAAATATTTCATGACAGTTCTGAAGAAAACCATTCTTCAGTAAAATCAGTCATAATACCTGGTGCAATGACTGACAGTGCTGACTTTTATAGATGCTCTCCTTAGGGCAAATCTATTGTTTATTAACACTCTGCTGTGTTGATTTCTGAACTATGCAGCATGAATTACAGAATTGTTCTCATGTTTTAATGATTTGAGTGTTTCCTATTTCCTAGCTAGTATGTCTCACAGATTGCTTAAAGGAGACACTTGTAATCGTTAAATTATTGTTTTTCACATTGTGTGTTTAAAATGACAATTGCGTGAAAAATATCACCTTCTGAAAGAAGTAGAACAACAAACTACCACCCCCAAGAATATAAAATTGGGAAAAAATAACTTTTCAGACTCAGATGTATTCACATCCTGTCATGTCTCCTTCCCTTAATTCTGTTTCTCTGAGGATGAGGAAATTGAAACACAGAGATAACTGGCTTGTTGAAGTTCACAGAAAGGGTTGATTGCAATCTCAAGATACAAATCTCAGAGGCCTACTTCTTAGTCCTGACCCTTAAGTATTAAACAACAAATAACACATAGCACTGGATTTGATATCTGAGAGTTTGATCTCTCCACCAAAAAAAGGGTTGCAACCTCACAGGAGAACATAGGGTTGACCTTTTATTGCCCACAAAGGAAAGGCAACTTCAAATTCATGCTAAAATTGTAAAGGTATATTTCAGTCAGATATTGTTTACATTTTTCAAAATATTGCATCTCATAAATACACCTTCCTTTTTTTTCTGATCACGTTGTTCATTAAATGAGTAGTCCGTCACAGGAATGGCTGTCATTGAGGTAGTCCAACTACCACATTTTGTATCACCCACACTATGTAAAGCACAAATAAAACATGGAATTAAATACTGACTTTTGCTTGAACCGCTTATCACTTTACTGATACTGTAACAAAGAAAACGTGCAATGCATTTTCCAGATCAAAAAGAAGACATTCACCTGCCAGAAGGCTCTTTTTAAAAGCAAGAATTTCCCCAAGATGTATGTCCTGCTTTTTGGTCTAAATAGAACCACGAGACCATTTGCAATAGTGACATCTAGTGACGCCCATATAATATTGTGTATAATATCTAGTGACGCCAATATAATATTGGATAACCCTCTTCACAAGTATTCATTCTAACTTTGTGCAGCATTGTACCCACAAAAGTCACAGAGAAAGACTCGCAAGTGAACTAGAAAATATGCCCTCCTGATTCCCAAAAGACATTGGAAGAGGCAGGCAAACATTTTTTTTGAGAACAATGACCAGCTTAAAGAAGCACATATTTAATCCCATTGAAAATAATGGAGCAATTTTCTAGCCTTGTGAATCAAGCTATATTTAGCACTCGCAGTAAAACAAGCAGAAGCACAATTTCAGTGTTTTACCTGTTACTGAATTCTCTTAATTAGGATGCTGGTATAAAGACAGCATATGCCTGTAGGCATTATGAAGCAAAAAAAGTGATAGTTTTTTTTTTTTAATTATTTTAAATTTTCAAAACCTATTCCATAATGAAGAGATGTGGGCTGAATGTTACCCTGTTAGTATTTTTATTCCCATATAAATGTTTGTTTGTTTTTTTTTTTCATAATATTGCAGTGTATCAGTGTATATATTTATTATCTCAGCACTCCATTTTTTTTCTTCATCTGTATAGTTTTGTCTTGAACATTTGGACACCCTGCTTAGCATCCACTTATCTTTCAGGTCATGATAATATATAAGAATGCAGTAAACTAGGAGAAAAAAGGACCGTAACTCAAGTTTCTTCATGATTTATAATCAGCATCATATGATATTTGAATGTAAGCTATAGTTATTTACATTATATGAAACTGCATTTTGTATGGCTGTTATAGTCCACTGCTTTTCAGTTCATACTGTCATGATCTAACATTGCTTCTAGGTACGTTGAAGTTCACAACAGCTCTCTGTAACTTGACTCCCTCAAACTGCTACACCTGGTTCTTTGACACAAGCTCCTGCGCATCATGTCGCTGCGTGGTGTTCAGTGGCATTAGCAAAAGGTGCCCTGACCCAGGATATTAGGTCAGCCTCTGCTCTGACAATGTTAGGAGCTTTTATACAGCACACATGCATTGCAAGTGATGCCACTGGATACTGTTGTTCTTATTTATACAAAGCTGCTATTTCTTTATTGAAGGAAGAAGCGCTTCTATTTATGGTTGTGTTTAATTAGGGGTTAATTAGGGGAAAGATATTACCAATTGTAAATCAACAGGTTTTTCCTTAATAGTACAGATATAATCATTTCTCTTCATAATTTAGTTCAAAATGATTTATGGATTACCTGAGCTTGTTGAACACCAATTAAATTTGTTGGGTTTATCATATAAAAAAATCCACAGATCTTTCCTCCTAAATTGCCATAATCAAGCTATGTCAAACATACTTTCCCAGAATCAGATCTGAGGAAAGAAGGGAATCTGGATGTCTTGTAATACGCAGAAAGGGATGCTTTGTTACACCTGTTTCTTATTTCAGCCTTATGACTCTCTAAAGATGAACTTGAAACAGTTTTCAAAAACAGGGCTACCAGCCATTGCGCCTTGGAAGGTACAGTTTGCTTAAAGTCTGTAGGCAAATCAGAGCAAGAGCTTAGTGAAGAGGTTGGGGGTTCTTTACTTTTATTTTAATTTCAATTAAAAGGAATAATTACAGAAGTTACATAAATCAATATGGTCAGATGTTTAATTTGGCCAATTGCAGCTCAGCATCACATGTCAAAGAGTGAATATGAAATATAGGTAGAAAACTGTGATCAACTGACAAGAGTGATTTTAAAGTTTAAGCAATAGCTTATTTTAATATATACGAACAATCAATTAGCAGCTATGGAAGCAAACAATGTAAGTTGAGTAATTAGCTTCTACTGAGTTATTTGCTTAATTCTAATAATTTTTAGCATGGCTTTAAAACATTTTAAATAACTACTTTTTTAAAGTAGTATAATTTCAATACACATAAAAGTTCATGATATTTGTTTGAAAAATCACTCATCCACTTACGAAAAAGCAAGTGCAAATTTACTGAATCATAAAAAATAAATTAAATAGAAAGTAAGCTGAAGTGGCCCATAAATTATTTGATTTTACAATTATGTGATTCTACAGTCATATTTTAATGGACACTTAAAGAGTAATCTCATTACAGCTAGAGTCAACAGGAATTGTAGAAACTCAGTTTGATGAGAAAGTCATAATGAATACAATACAATAGGTCCTGAATGTATATATAAGCAAAAAACATGTATGTAATGTGCATCAGTTTGTGCATAAGAAATTATTTTAACTGAATTAAAAAAAAATAAAAGTCAAAAACTTTGAAGAGTATTGGAAACAAGTAATTGGGAATTAGAAAAGGGTGGAATTTAAGTGCTATCAGGAAAAATGTGAAGGACCCCCTCAGGAAACAACAGAAAGCTATTAGTCAGTGCTGGCAAAGTGTGCGTTTCCTGGGCTGCATCTGCTACAAAAGATGGACCAAAAATCCAAGATAGTCACGAGTAATCAGCAAGTGGAGGGGGGAATGGAACAGTGAACCAGCTTGTGACACTGCAGCAAGCCACGTGCTCCGAGTCCAGGCGTTTGCAGACACGCACGGGCTGTTGAGAGGGTTCCCTTTTTCCTTGTAGTCAAGCATGTCTAGTATGTTATAACTCTTCTCTATATAACAATTTGTTAAACAAAATGAGAAATACTTCTAAGATGTATATTTACATTGAACAAAAATGAAATCAAGTCAGCATTTTGAATTGCCAATTTATGTGTTTGTTGTCGGAATTGCTAACATCATGCTAATTATATTTAAATTGCAAAATATAACGTTAAATAAACATTCTCCCTTGGGATGTGTTAGGTAATAATTAAGCATAATTTCTTGATCTTAAGTTTCCAAATAAACTTTTTGATTTTTTTCTCTGTGTAGAAACATGAGTTACATGTGTATGTCTTTGCTTAAACACCCCTTGGTTCACTCTAAAAGACACTTCAGAGGGTTGTGCTGTGGACCTGCTAATTCTTTACGAGGGTGCTTATGTGTAAGATCCCATAAAGCTTCAGCTTACCATTTCCCCAGTTCATGTTCCATGCAAAGCTGCTTTGATTTATTTTTGTGTTGCACTATCATTCATATATAGCTTACATTTAGCTATTTTACAATGGCATTATGTGCTCAAATTTGTGAAGCAGTGAAAGGAAATACATGGATTTTAAAAATATTACCTTTTCCTAAGCTTAAGAAAACAGAGGTCATATTTGACCAGATGTGAACCGTTTGAATAAGCAAATGAGGGAAATTCCTGGTCTTTGGAAGGTGTTTGGCCACCTATTTTCTGAGTGATTTTCCATGCAAGATGAATAGAATAAAAATCTTTGTTTTCATCTACAGTTTGCGATGAAGGTACATGCTTTGCTCTCTGATGATGGGGATCCCTGTTTTTGTCATTATAACAAACTCAGCTGAAATCAGTCTGAGAAGACCTCTTAAAACTTTCAAAGAGTTAACCTTCATCCATTTGTCTTGAGGGCTTGTACTATCCCAAACCAGCCTCTAGGATGCTAAATACCAATGATTAAATACCTTGCTAAATACTGATGATTACATTCGTTCTTGTAGCTGACTGAAAGTGATGCTCAGTAACAGCCCCATGACAATCCCAGGCTGATGAAGTGTTTTTTTCAGTCCAGGAAACAACTGCTCCCCTGTACGGCACCTTTGGTATACGTGATGCTTGACAGATCTGCTGTATTAGTTTTCTACAGCAGATTTGTGAGGATTAAATACAGTGAAGTTAGGGGATTTTTATCTGGGACCGTGCTTTTGTAATTCTCTATCTGTAAAAATTCACTACAGCAGAATATGGTTAGCTTCACACTGTATAAATTTGTTTTAAAATTATTATTACTATTATTTTTCCAGGAGAAATCATACTGTTTAGAGTGTTTATTGTCGGTGTTTTTTTGGTTTACAACTCAGTTCTGTCTAAAGGGGCATATTGACCATGGCTATAGTTGCTATAAGCACACTGCATGCATGACGTTTATCCAGATGACTTTACGTAGAATGCCTTATTCATTAAAAGACAGCATTCTCTTAAACTTTTTTTGACAGCTCATTTGCAAGACAACCAAAGAATACATACTACTTAAACAGTGCTGTCAGAGTACTGAAATGCTGCATTAATCAGCAAAAGGATAATATTCATTATTTATAATACAGTATACACGATATTAAATACAAGCATATATGCAAAGTGTACATTTTATTAGCAGCATAATTTCACAGGAGTAGAAAGAAATATGAACCATATTTTCAGTTCTTTATCTTAGTATCTTTTGGGGTTTCATCCTTTTCTTTTACATTTAGAACTAATTACGTTTTGCTACCCTAATTAAAAATAAAAAAAATAAAAGCTCCATCCCCATGTTCATTGGCCAGTGGAACCTTTCTGTAAATTTTCATATTCTTGAGGTTGACAGAAGTTGTTACCTTGAAAACTTGCTCATCCCCTTGTGCTGATATATGTTGAAATAGAGCCCTAGGGAAACGGGAGTCACAGAGTCAAAAGCTTTATAACTGCTGTGTAAAAATGTAGCCAATATGGAAGACTCATTACCACAGATAAAACAGAACCAATTCCTAAAGGATTTTTTTTTATCATAGTTTTGGGCAATTGCATTAGGAAGTTAGTCTGTAAAACAAGACGTTTTGACTTTTATGTTAATGGAGGGCATTAAGGAGATTCTAATTATGGTGTATGGTCAGAAAAATTAATCCAAGATTTAAAAATCTGAGATGTTTGAAGTGTGACTGTAGCCTCTAGTTATACAGACAGGATGGTGACTAAACTTTTATGTTAAAAAAATGGTACAAATGCTACTGCATTTCATTATTGAATCTGTGAAATAGCATATATATTCAGGAGGACTTGTTAGCTCTCTGTACATGCATAAATTGTTTTACTAAATGGATTCTCCAATGATGCATAATTCTAATTATAAGCTCTGTGCCCATACACTTCGTTTTCTTTATCATCAGGACACAAAATTCTTGCACAAAAGGTCTCATTCTAATGTTACAATAGAACGATCATAATTCTTCAGCACAAGGTTTAAAAGTTTGAAAATGCTCTTTAAATACTGAAGTTCTCTGAATAAAGGTATGCCACAGGTATTCACTACAGTTTGTATCCGAGATGAGTCCACCGACCAGTCGCATGTTCTGTCAGGCTGAACTGAATCCTTCTGCTCCACTGGCAACGTTACCATTGGCTATTATGGGAACGTGGAAGCCTACGTTCAGACATTTTACATTCAGGTATCTTAGCTTTGGACTGAGTCTGGCCCTAATCTTTCTTACCACCGTGTTCTTTTTATTTTTCCATTCCCTCAGGATATTCCCTATCAGCCACCATGCTGTGTCAGTGTCATTTCCTACTGCTAACACAGATATGTGCTAAAATCTGGAGTTTTTTTAAAAGAGAAATAAAAAGGGTACTAACAGCATGCAAGCAAAATGATTTTCAAGAAATTTGTAGGAACTTAATAACTTTTCCCACAGACATTTCTTTATCAAATACAGATATCAGATTTAGCTGGCACTTCTCCGAGCAGTATTCCAGGCAGATAAACAGACAAGTATAATCTTAGGTGCTTCATTTTCTTAGGAAATCAACTTAAACATATTGTTCTCATTTATTTACTTTTCTTATTAGCTCTGCTTTCCATTTTTTCCTGACAAGTAGGTATTATGCATTCATGTATGCTATTATGTTGTTCTTTTGCTAAAATGTTCATGGATTTGAAACCATTCCTCTTCAGTAAATCTCAATGAGAGCAACCAGTCTTGGGAAACAAGTATTTCCATTCACCTTGCTGAAAGCATTTATGTTACAGTTTTGCCATGTAAATTTTTTCTTAATTCTATTCAGTGCAAAAAAGGAACAAAAAGAAGTGAAGTAATGTAAAGAAAAAAAAAAATCACTGGAGAGGATGTGGACTAGTTTTCTTTCCAGGAAATGCTCACTGATGTCTCCTGTCTGTTGCTTGCTTTTGACAAGACCATGGAGCACAAATAAATAATTTCTTTAAAATATTTTTTCTGAGCCAGATACAGTTCTGCCTGTCTAGAAATATACAGGAAGATGTTGAAATATGCCATAGGTAAGGGAAGCATTAATTCATTAGATAGGATGTAATAAGCATTTATTACTTCTGCTGGTTTATTTTTTTGACTTACATCAGGTATCTTTCAGCAGAAACTCAGGCTTCTGTTTTTTTTATTCTTAAAAACAAAGCAGTTGTCTCCACTCAGGCATAAGGAACATATCACAGAGCAGCAGGACAAGAACTGTTTAACCTGGTATTTCTAGCCAGCAAGTTCCAGTAAAGCTATTTGTCAGACCTTATAAATACTGTTTTCTTCCTGTGCTCGTTTTCCAAGCATTTCTCTTGTCTGCCCTTGATGCTACAGAAATGCAATTTTTTAAATTCTTACTGGCTATGCAAATCACTTCTGTATATTTATTTCAATTCTACCTTATTATTACAACTTAATCTCATGGGTGACTTATCAAAATGCTTAACACTAAATAAGTCTTGCTACTTGTCTATATATTCCAGACAAGCAAGTTATCGTATTCTATGCTCAATTCCCCAATTAATTATAGCTTCTTCTGGGTAAAAGGTCTATACCTGTAATTCAGTTGCTTATGCCAAATAGCAAAACTCCTAATTAGCAAGGCCTCTCATGAGGCTAATTTTTCTTACTTGTACTTCTGAAAATTAAACATTCAATAGGGTCAACAGTATCATTTCAGCCTTCTGATGTGTATTTCAAAGAATGTACTGCAACTGTTTTTTGGTTTTTTTTTGGTGCATCAATAAACAATGGGTAAGGAAGGATCAGAATAGTTTAATCATTGTGTTGCAACAATTTACAATTGCAGTTGTGTTGCAATAATTTACAATTATTTGACATCTCATTTGAACTTCTTCTTTTTTTTAGCATTTAAGTTTAATTACAATTTTGTTAGTGCCCTGAAGGCACCATTAGGCCTTACTGGCTCTGCCCAGCCTCACCTGGGGCCTCCCCTCAGCACTGCCCTGGGGCCAGGAGCCCTGTTTCAGCTCAGCCCTGAGCCTTCAGTTCGTGCCTGAGCTATGCCGTAGGTGTGCTGGTCTCCAGCCTTTCCTACAGCCCCACCTTCTAGATGGCCCTGGGACTTGTGCTGTTGGAAGTTCATCCTGGGTGGGCTTTTCAGACATAGCTTGCAGCTTGTTTCCAGCCCTTGCTCTGGCATGGACTCATTGGTGGACTTTGGATCCATGCTGTAGGAATCACTGTAAAACTAGTGAACCAGTACCTTTGTTGAGGCAAACTACCTATGTTGTTTTTTCTAACCGGTTGCTTGAGTGCCCAAATGAACAACACTCAGTCCTTATTTCAAAACCAGAGGGGGTTGTTGCCTTCCTTAGTGGAATTCAGTGTTGGTGGAACCTGGATGTTGTTGTTATATGTAACAGGGCTAACTAATTCAAAGGAGTTTAGTAGAGAGCTGTTTGTAGAGATGCTTTTCTTGATGTTGACTGGCTGTTGACTCTGTGATTCAAGTAGCTTAAGTCTGCTTTCCCAAAGGGTGTGTGATTTTAGAGCATTCTGACATGGTCCAGACAGCATCCTCTCTTGTCAAACCATCAGGACAATAAGCATATAAAGGTACAGCATTTCCCACTATCATCCTGCTAAAGATCACTAGTGGGTTGCAATACGCCTTTCCCAAAGCAAAAGCTGTAATGCCAATCAGTAACAAATTTCTTTTGGTTGTTAAACAGTGCAGGGGACACTGACATATTTTTGACTGCCATTTTTCCCTTGGAAGTAATCTGCTCTGAAGAACATCCTTTATGCCAGATACATATTAAAATAAAGGAGACTTCTGTCATTACCAGTCAAAAACTGCATAACCACAGCAGTCAAATCAATGAATACGACTTATTTCAATCTGTATATTTTCACTTAAAACAAGAATTTCTTTATGCTCAATTCAAGTTCTGCTAGGGTTGGTTAGAAAGAAACCTACTTTAATCAAACTTTTTATAACAATAACACATTTTTCTTTGCTGACAACATTATTTGAATGAATTTATCATAATCTAGGTTACATAAGGGTTTTGAAATCTGTTTAAAATCAAGATTTCTTCAAGGTGCAGTTTCATGCTGCATCTAGTTGTGCTGTGATAAAAAAATAACTCAGAGTATATATAGTAGGAAAATTAAACCTCACTGAAAGATGTAAAATGGACTTTCTTATTATGCTATTGGAGCTCTTTAATTTCATTCATTGAAGCATGGACAGAAAATAAGGGGCATCATTTAAAAGTCCAATCCATTTTATTTACTATCACCTTTGCATTTCTAATTTTCACTGAACCTGATGTCACAATGTTTTAGTGATGGCAGCTAATGATAACTATCTTAATCATATTGGCTATGTTTACTTTTTGTTCCTACAATGTGCTTAATATATATATATATATTTTTTTGTGTGTGTGTGTGTGTGTGAATTGTTTACACGGAGCTTGTTGATACTTAAAAATCACATACATGCTTAGACTTAGTAGCTGCCATCCTCTCACAACAGCAGTGCTCCTTGCCAGCCTAATTAACCACAGCAGATCTGACCATAGATGAAAGGAAGGACTCGAGCTTCTGCAACCTAGAAGATAACTGTTGCATTCAAAAGTTTATATTCTGCAAGTCTTGCTCTTGTGGAAAACACCACACAACCCATATTGTATACTTCACAATTTGCCACAATGTAACAAAGCCTTTTTTTTTTTTCACAGTTTAATTTCTAGATACCTGCCTTTGAATTCTACAAGTGCAACATATATTTAGTCAATGAAATAATCATGTCTTTCATATAAATTAGAAAATTAGTCACTGAATGATATTGCTAGTTTTATGCTAATACTTTGTAAAATTTAGTAGTTATGAGAAAAGTGGAACAGAATAATATCATATTTGATGTTGAAATTAAGTGTAATTAGTATTTCAGAAGAGAATTAAAAATATGTACATTATTAAGTTTTAGAATTAAAATGTAAAATATGCAAATTAAAGGCTTGGAAAGTTATTTCTTAAGTGCTGTGATCTAATTAGTGGATGGCACATTTGCCTTATGTTGTTAAACAAAAGTTATTTCCAAGGCTACGTGTATTCACCTATAGTCAGAGGGCTGGCGAGGTCAAGAGGCTGAAGGAAATATTCACCTCTATTTTCACTGGCAGAGGCAGGTCTTGAATATACAGTACATTAGTCCTCCAGCAGAACTCTGCACTGTGATTTGTTTTCATGAATTCCCCTGCCTGGTGAAATACTGCTTTTTTGAGAGGTCATACGAAATGTTATTGTTTTATGTAACATTAAATATTTACCTGTACAGCTTAAATTGTCAGATATTTTGTGAACTATAGGATGAGTTATTTTGAAAATCTATTTTCTCTGCTGAGTATCTTTGATATTTACAAGTTAAAATGGATATAAACAGACTCTCCAAGGAATAGGTAAAATAGAAAACAATAGAAAACAAACAGGATTGTTCAAAGTCTGCTCTCTCTTCTCCCCATCCCAAGCATCTCTATCTTTTATTTTAAGGAAAAAAAAAAATACTTAAAAATCATTATTCATTATCACATAAATAAGAGCCCATTCTGACACTTTTGAATGCTATCATCTCTCCCGGCTGAAGACATCTTCCAGTGATCAAGATAACAATGACTTCATAGAAATTCTCTTTCTTCTTTAAATAGTAAAATAAATTTAACCATCTCTTACCTGAAGAATCAGTTACATTACTGCTGTGATGCATCAGATATACACCCTTTCAAAATGTATGAAGCAGGCATGCATCTTACTAACTTTTTAAAGTATTTCAGAAGACCTTGTTACAATGCACAGTGTTTTGAAAAATTGCTTAGCAGGCTTATCTATAAATCTGCAGTATAACCAGAGCTTAAAATCCATCTAAGAACCTGATGTTCTAATTCAAAAATACTGATCCAAAGAAAATGCTGCATTAACTTTGATACAGGCAAAAAATACAGGCTGCAGCAGACTTTTAGCATGGGTTCGCTGCAGACTGTGGCATCTTGTCTATCCGAATAAGGCTGAAGAACATAAAATTGTGTGGTGGACACAGGTCCGCATCAGGAAAGATTGTAGATGCCTACAAGCAGGATTTAGTTGAACATTAAATGCCAAAGTTACAATCAAAAACGCCCACCCAGTTGCTGCCTACACCCAACAAACAAAATTTAAGTCTTCTCGTCTGACTTGAAAATTTGTTATGTGGCTAAGATACAAATTGGCTCACATAAACTGGCCAGATCTTTGTATACCTTGAGATGCTGTTGTCCTAAATTAAAAGCCTATATTCTATTTACAGCCAATGGGAGAGAGTCATTTGCTTCGGAAAACCTTTGGAATGTGATCATCTCTGCCTGAATTTAGACCTACAGGAATGCTCGCGTGTTTTTTCAGTTGCTTACTGTTCTCTATAAACTACATAGGCATCTATCTATCACTGCACAGCAAGGAATTAAGTATTTTGGAGACTACAGGGTTTTGTTGTTGTTGTTGTTTTTGTTTTATTGTTGTTGGTTTTTCTTTTTTTTTTTTGTAAACTAAGTAGTTATTATTTACTAAACTGAGCAGTCATTATTTGCAATAAACCAGACTAGGAATCTTGGGCTATCACCCTTATTTCAGAATTTCTGTATAGATTTTTTCCAATATCTCTTTCAATATGCAGATATACAGGATGAATGCCTCAAGCTGTGAATGGAAGCAACTCACTGCCAGATTAGGGCACTAGTCTCAGGGTTATTGCATAAAATATCACAGTTCACCTGCCGCACAATGGCTTCCAGCTCCTCCTGTTTGTTGCCCATGCTGCGTGCATTCGCGTAGATGCACTTCAGCCGGGCCATAGCCCTCTCCCCCTGCCCTGACATTGTTCTCCCAGGCTCCTCTCTAACGAGCCTCGTTACATCCCCGTCCCCCTTCGTACCTAGTTTAAAGCCCTCTCTATGAGCTCTGCCAGCTCCTGAGCTAGGATCTGTTTTCCCCTCAGAGTTAGGAGGGTCCCATCTGCAGCCATCAGGCCAGGTGCCGAGTAAAGCGCCCCGTGGTCAAAATACCCAAAATTCCTGTGATGGCACCAGCCTCTCAGCCATGTATTTAACAGGTGGGCTTTTCGGGTCCTCTCCGTATCCCTCCCTACCACTGATGGGATAGAGGAGAACACCACCTGTATTCCCACTCCGTCTACTAACCGCCCCAGTCCCCTGAAGTCCCTTTTGATAGCCTTCAGGCTTCTGCCAGCGATTTCATCACTGCCAGCCTGGACTATCAATAGGGGATAGTAATCGGAGGGACGAACCAGTTTGGGAAGGTTTCTGGCAATGTCCCTGACCCGGGCCCCAGGGAGGCAGCAGACTTCCCTACGGGTAGGGTCAGGCCGACATATAGGGCCCTCTGTTCCCTTGAGAAGGGAGTCGCCTACAATGATTACCCTTCTCTCTTTCTTGATGGAGGCAGTCTTGAGGCGTGGAGTCGACTTCCTCACCCCAGGCAACCTCCCGGGTGGACTTTCCACCACAACCTCTCCCACCAGTCTCTCGGGCTCCAAGGCCTCAAACCTGTTACGTAAGGGCACCTGGGGAGGCGGGGCTGGTAGGGAGGGGGGTCGCCTGCGACGCCGAGCAGGGACCTGTTTCCATTCCTCCTCAGCTCTCAGGTCCCCTCCCTCTGCCCTACAGCAACAGAGCAGGGGGTTGACCACTATTTGGGGTGTCGCACCCCGGTGCCTTTCTTTCAGGCCTGGCAGGGAGTTGCTCCACCTGTCTATCTCCTGCTCACGCTCCTTGATGGCCCTTAACCTCTCCACCTCCTCCTTGAGCTCTGCCACCAGGCTGACCAGGTCATCCACCCGCTCACACCTCACACACGCAGTGTCTCTGCCACCCTCTGATGGCAGCAACAGGCTCAGGCACTCCCTGCAGCACCATTTTAGATGAAAGCCCTGCTCGATTTTAAATTATTATATTTATTTTTAATTAGTGCCCATTAATTTTCTGGCTAATTCTGAACACATTTAGTTTCTTTTGTATTGCTTGGTTCTTCATATTAGTGATATCACTCCATCACCAAGTTGTTTATGAATTTCCAGAAAGTTTGTTTATGAATATCCAGAAATGCATTAATTCTTAGGCAGCTAAGAACCTTACCACCTAATATCGTGTCTAAGCCTAACTACAATCCTTAGAATAGGAATTCTTCCATGGATTTTGGGCAACCCAGAAAAGGATTTCAGAGTGTTTATATCAGATAGGACCTGACACAAATTGCAGTGGTACCTACAGAGTCAGAGAATGAGGAAGGTTTCTCTCCCCATTTTGCTCTACAAAACCAAGCAATCTAGCAATTACAGCCTTTATTCAAGATGGGAGGGGTCTCATATCCAATGTTTTTCTCAGTCTGACTTCCAGTGCATTCCAATTCCTCTAAAATATATCCTTATTGACAGGCTCCTTACTGAGCCCTCCTCATACTTCTGGCATTGTTCCATGTTTCATGAAATAGAGTTAATTGCATCAGAGAAAATGAAAGCAGGAAAAGTAAAGGAAGGCTCCTCTGTGCAATGCTCACAAGGAGTGGGGATTTCTGGGTTCTGATGTGTTGAGGAATGCTGATGAATTTTACATGAAACAGTAGCTGTACAATGTAGATATGATTTATCTGGAGGAAAGGATGGAAGCCAGGATCCCTTCAGCTAGTTGGCTTGCTCCAGTGCTTACTGGCATACAAAAACGTGCATCTCCAGATCCATTGTGAGCAGTAGAACAGTCTTCTCTGGAAGCAATTAAAAAAAAAATAAAAATCTGACTAGTTTGGACTTTTGTTGATGGGGTTCTCACCTACGAAATAGAAGAACTAGGTTAAAACACCAAAGAGAAAAGAAAGACAAGAACAAGTCCCACACCAAGATTATGACCTGAGTTACTGACTACAGCACTAGGCTCCTAGAGAAACAGTTGTCCAGCAGTAAAGATTACATTCTCTATGGGGGGTCTTGGCATCTAATTTAGTTGCTTAAGCTGAGAGTGACCCCTTTTGGAGTGACTCAAATGTAAAGTATTCTTACCACATGATATTACAGGGTTCCTAGGCTATAAGAAGGTTTAGGACTATGCATCTTTAGTAGAAAGACATGTCACTCTGCAGTCAGTTATTTAAGGTATCATCAAGCTTTCTCAGACTGCTAACACTGTTCTGTTTTCTATCACCTTCATGATAAAAAAGAAGACCAAGCAATACTCTATAATATCAGTAAAAACAACTTCAAGAAATCCAATCAGTTTGCATACTGAGGTACAAGGTTTCTGAACACACAGTTGACACAGCAGGCAGCATTACAGACCCCAGAGCCAAATACTGCTACCTGGTACTGACAAAAGTCACGTACATAATCTATATAACAAAATAGAAATACACGGTAAATAAATGTACATATACATATAATGTGTGTATATATATATATATACATAACATGTAGTACATGTATACACATAAAATAAGGAACTAAAGGCCAGTTCTAAAAAAAAGATTGAAGTGAGAAATGCAGTCCAAGCTAACTTATGCTACCTAGGTAAGTTCACATTTTACCTAAAAACTCCCTAGGGCTCTCTGCTCCTTTCTGCCTTCTTTGCATTCAAAAAATAGCGAAAATTTTGAGATGTGAATGACTCAGTAAACTGAGGGCACTAAAAGACTGTTCCTGCATTAGCAAGCAATTAGGTGCAGTAGGGGCAGATCACCAGATAGAAGCGGCTGAAGCTGAGGCTCCTGCACATCTGTATTTTGTGGGGTCAGAGGCTTTGCTTCAGATTAGATTAAGTCTGGCTCCCGGGCAAAACACTTCCACTACATATGATGGAAAGTTCGCAGGAGACAGAAAGCGTTATGTGCACGCCGGATGACTCAGTGGTGGTGTAGCTAACGGGCTGGTTTTTAACCTAATGCCCCCTCGGAGCACTGGGAATATCTAGTTCACATGCATCAAAACTGCTCAGAGAGCCAAACCTACACGTGGCAAGTGGAGACAATGACGGGCTCACAGCACAACCGCACTGAACAGCAAAACTCAATTTACTAGAACAGCCAGGGACATAAAACACAGCTGGGCAGCATCGCATTCCTCACTAAATGCTGTTGCATTTGCTTTTAAAACTTCATCACGGGGATGCTGGTACCTCAGAGAAAAGTCAAATCTATAAAGCCACAAAATACATAGAAAGTTACTGGGAAAAAGTCCTTTGTAATCTTTAGGGAAATCTGTTCACGCTCTGAAAAGTCAAACAGATGAACTTTATCTTTGCTTGTGGATTGTGCACATCGATACATACAGCTGGTCATTTAGGTACTATTTGTTAAAACATCTTAACATAAGAGCGGTACAGTGTAACTAGTCACAGATATGTCAACACCCATAGTGTTTCGCTCCAAGGCACCTGATATTATAGTTTGTCACTGAGTAGATTGTGTCATCTTGATTTGAGAACTATATCTGCATTTGTTTAAATTTACTCCCAAATTATTTTCAGTGGAGATAAGATATCAGGGTTCAGTTGCAAAAGTGCTAATGCCTACTTGTTCTTAACCTCTGACTGAAATCAGTCCTGGTTATCAAGTAGCAGCAGATGCTTTTACTGTAAGTTCACATAAATAATAAAATAGCAATATTCTAAAAGATAGCTTAGGAAGATCCCAAGGGACAAAAAACGATCATAATAATAACTCCTCTGAAAATTAACTATGAATTAAGATTCAGAGGCTCAGCCACCTACACAAAATAGTATAAAGGCCTTAATAATCAAAAGGTTAGAATGAAGAAACACAAAGACAGAGCATTAATATTTAACAAAGCTGCAAAACAACCTAAATGAAGAGATCATTAACAGTCTTCCAGCAAATGATGCATAAATATATAGAGGAATGACTGATGCTAGAAACTTGGAAAGATTAGATAAATATTGGTGCATTGCTTTCCTGACAGACAAAAACTATTCAGTTTCGGTGGTAAAGCGTGTCCTAATAAAAAATAATAATAATAATAATAAATCAGTAGGACCAGCAGTATTAATTGTGTGTTTTCTAGTAAACAACTAGGAACCTTTCCAAACAACCACCTACTATACAACCCCACAGTAGTAATGATAATGTAATCTATGAACGAAATGCCTTAGTCAGACGTTTCACTTTCTGAGTTAGAAGAAATGTTGAACCTTTCAAATATGACAGAAGTGTTCTGAGTCCAACTCATGGTTCTCAGTTCACATCACAATGTAAAAAAATTTCTTCTATACTGTTACTTCGCAAAACCACTCACTTGTGTATCTCTACCTTCCGGAATGCATTCATGATGTGTTATTTGAAAGGATTAATGGGATAAAGTGTATTAATATAGAGAGAATATTGCACCATTATGTGAGAGAGATGTATCAGAACACGTAGTGATACTGACTGGACCAACAAGTTCAAGCCACATAAGAGATTTAAACAAAACAGAACATTTGAATTTCTTGAAGAACAATCAGTTAAGGAGTTTATCGGTTGATCTTTACTGCTGCTCCTTTTGTATCTTGCAAACGAGTAGGCTAATAAAAAGAATACGACTTGGTGGTCTCTGCAAACTTACCGAAATGTTTAAAGATTTTTTTAATGTTACTTGTGGCAGAGTACAAGCAAGACACAGAGTTACTGAGGAGAGTCCAAAGAAAGGCTACAAAGATGCTGAAGGCACTGAAGCACCTTTCCTATGAGCAGGGGCTGAGGGAGCTGGGACTGTTCAGCCTGGAGAAGGGGAGGCTCAGCCGGGTCTTATCAATGTCTATAAGTACCTGAAGGGAGGGTGCAAAGAGGATGGAGCCAGGCTCTTTTTGGTGGTGCCCAGTGCCAGGACAAGAGGCAGTGGGCACAAACTGAAACAGAGCAGGTTCGTCCTGAACATCAGGAAACACTTCCTTATTGTGATGGTGACTGAGCACTGGAACAGGTTGCCCAGAGAGGTTGTGGAGATCTTCAAAAGCCCCCTGGAGAGGGCCCTGGGCACTCTGCTCTGGGTGTCCCTGCTTGAGCAGGGGATTGGACCAGATGGCCTCCAGAGGTCCCTTCCCACCTCAGCCATTCTGTGATCCTGTGTGATGTGGCTTTTCAGTACGTATATTAAAACAAAATTGAATCAGTACACCCTACATCATAAACCCTGGTTATTCTTATTTCTTTGTTTGTCTTAACAAATGAAGTCCTCCACTTTTTTCTTTCCACATTTTATAGGCAGGTGGTTAAGGAATAGATTTTCCATATATTTTATATATATGAAGAAGTTATTTGTTAGCATATTTTCTTTAGAATTCCAGATGTTATTAAATAATGTATCAATTAAAATGGTTATTATATTTGCATTTGTAGAGATTCTGCTAGACCAGTATTTATGGGTGCAAATGTCTGGGTGCATTGCCTTCCTTGTCTCCTAGAATGGCCTGCTCAGGCCCCAAAACACACACACAAAAACACCTACATTCCTCTCTTTTTGGAGGAATGGACAGGTTAAGCAAATAATTAAAAAAGTAATGCAAGTTGATAACATTCTTTTCATCACTCTCTCCATTTTTCTGCTTTCCACATAAGGAAGGACTACGAATTTCTGTGATTTGAATCTGTAGGCTTATGTACTAAAACATGCTAGTTTTGTGTCAAATAGCTTCTGCAGGAGTGGTAGCACATGTAGTGTGAACATTAGAAAACACAGCCACCTAATATAGAATTGTTAAAGTATATCCTTGTCTATAAAATAATATGGCAGGAAAGTAAGAATCTGCAAAATATAGATGACTGGAAAAGAATAGCTTCTTTTTCTCCCCTCGCCATCATTGGCCATTGTGGCGAGTGTGAATCGAGTGTCTCGTTTGGGTTATCTGCTTCTCGATGAGAGGCACTGTTGAAACGGTGATCTTATCACCATCATGGCATTTTCAGCTGCTATTTTTTCTGCTAAATTTCCAGTGTTAGTAGCATAGTGTTTACTCACAAAGCATGTGTTTACTATGCAAATACTCCACAATACCAATATCATTAGCCTAAAATTGAGGGTTGGTACCTCTCAGAAATAAAACTAGGAGGTGTTGAGGTGCTCAGGTATGATAAACTGAGGAAATGGCCCTAAAAAAGATTGCTATAATTCAGGCAGAAGAAGCTGCTTCTGGCAGCTCGTGGCATTAGAAGCTAACTATAGAAACAGTGGTTTAAAGCCTGAGTTGTGTAATATTGTTTAGTAAGCCATATTATTTTCCTAAGAGCAATTTCTGTTTGAATAGTAACATGAATAGTAACACAGCACTGAAAAGGTACTCAAGTCCAGTATTTTTCAGTAATTTCTGTCTTATATTCACTTTTCATTTTTGCAGCTGCGGACTGTTGTTTCTCACCCTTTCACTGGGCCTCTGAGAAGAGTACGTCTCCTTTTTCATCAAACCCTTCTCTCCAATTAGGTCATAAAACACTGGTTTAGGTCATACTTTTGCCTTCTTTTCTCCAGCTAATTCATCCTCTGCCTTACACGGGTCCTGTCTTCCTGTCTGCAAGCATCTTAATGGCCTGTTGCTGGAGTCAGCCATTTTAGTTTGTCAGTATTGGCCCCATGACTTTTTTTTTTCAAATTCCTTTTTATTGGTCGCTGGCAGTATTATTCTGAAATGAACGACTAATAAAAAGGATTTTATGCTAATTTTGTGTCTAAAATTAGGCAAGAGGTCAGGTCAGCTTCTTTCAGAATTGATGAAAGAAAAATGATTCATCCTATCTTAAGAGATGTCTATCTTCTGTTTCAATTTATTTATTTTATGTGTTTATTTATTTTTCTTACTCCAGCCCTCAATACTATCTCATAATTTCAATTTTTCTATCTGGATTTTATGACCTATTCTAATCCTCCTTCTCAATACTTTTTTCTAGCTTTGTTCCACTATCATGCTTCTAATTTTATTTTATTTTTTTCAGCTAATAATAAACATTTCTGATAAGACTAGTCCAAAAACCCGGACCTGAATACATTCCCTCCTGTCTAACACTTGTCCTTCATGTAATTAAATCCTTAGGGGATTTAGATCCACTGACTTCTGAATTTTGTTTGTTCATTATCTGCAGTGGATCTTTAAGTTCTTTACCTCTCAATCACCCTACAGTTTATGTAAATCTCAGATGCTGTGATGTGCAGAATTATATGTATTCTTCTGTCCAGTTATGACTGAATTTGTCATCTAGAGGAAGGATATCATTAGAATTACTCAGTAGTCTTCCACTGAGAGGTTTTTTTCAATGGAGAAGGCACTATTTTATCAACATTTTATAAGCATGTATGTAATTTGGTAGAACTTATAAAAGGAAATAGCTCACAACTTCGGGATTATTTTCTCCTTAAAATAAAATAAGGTACTACTACTGCAGCTGCTACCACCTGTATCAGAACTGGCAATTTTCCAGGCATCACCTCCTGAGACATAGGAGAGTTATACCTGTCCATTTTTTTCTTCACTCAAGACTCAAAACCCCCAGGCACAGGATAAAGATGACATCCTACAAACTCTTGTTGTCAAGAAGTAAGACAGGATATATATATATATATATATATATATATATATATATATATGAGCATTTTCACAGAACAGGAGAAACATATCCCAAATGCACATATCCAGAAAGCAACCACAGTAAATGATGTCTTACCGAAGTCAAGATGGAGCAATAAAACGGAGTCATAAAGAACATACTGAAGTTGCTTCAAAATAAATGTTCCATGAGGATCTGTATTCCCACACCACTCATTCTTGGTTTTAACATGGTATTTGTTAACAACAAAACTAAAAGCACATACAGAATAGATACTGATATGGAAAGAAAAGTGGCTTATTTTGATAGGTGGAGATGCATCATTAAATGATATATCCCAGATCAAATGACACAGGCAACATAGAAGCTTTTAATACTACCAAACATATGGAAATTAAAAGATGAAAGAGCTGTCCTTCTGCAGTATTGAATAACACTGTTCCATCAACAAATCAATAAAAGGTAGGTTTTGTGTTTGGGAGCAGGTAACAATGAAACTGCAGGTACAGATTTGTAGCCGATAAGGCTGAAACAACTTCATTGGGTTATTTAATCCATCTACCTTTCTCATACCATGATCAAATGCAGGTTTCTAAAGAAAAAAAATGGTGAAGAATGACAGATTGCAAGCACTAGGGTCTGCCAGTAGAGAATTGTAATTAAAAAACACCACACTCGTATTAAAATAAGTGATAGCCAACTTAAGAAAAAACACGGAGGGAAGGAAAATCAAATCTTTTCATCGTAGTATGAAATGGAAATTGCAGACTGGTTGGTAGGAGAAAACAGCATCCACACCAAAGAAGCTTGTGGTATTTATTTTTTTTAATGTATAAAAAAGCATAAGGAAGCATACATCTAAAGAAGATAGAACAGAAACGAGCTTAAAAAAGTAGCAATGACAGAGAAAAAACAGAATAGCTCTCCCTTTTGTATGTATTTCTCTTGATTCTTTATTTGTTTTTCTTTTTCCCATCTGTAGGGTGATACTTCCTTAAGTATCCCTGCCTTTCCTCTTTTGCTTTTTGTTTCCTTATGAATTTGCATTTGGAACTTCAGGGCTCATTTTTGCGTAGTTGTTTGAGTTGTTTGAAACAGGGACTCTGCATTCACATTGATAATTGCCCTCTGAGCATACCTTATTTCTCTAAAACACGATGGTTTTCATTAACAGCAGTGGCCAGAAAGGCAGCATTCATACTTGGTTTGTGTTCCATCTTCATTGCTGTCACCTGTCTTTTTATTCTAATTCACTTGCAGAGAGACTTGCCATTATTCTTACACAGTTTTCTCCGTTGCCTTTCTCACCCCCATCTCATCTCTCAGTCCAGGCAGCTTGTTCTGGTTATTCAAAAAGGCAAACTTTAGTCGTGGAGGTTAGTCTACTTAGGCTTCTTTTATAGTCATTGGAGAGAAAAAGGCTGTTTTAGATATTGAATGGAAGCAGGAGCTGAATGCTGGAGAATAGTTTACTCCTTCATTTGCTACAAGCAGTTTAACAGAGTCTGGAACCTAAAATAGAAACCTACAAATTTTCCATTGAAAATTGATTCTTGTCATTCAGATTAGTACTCAGTAGTCTGTCTTTAACAACTTCCATTATAACTTCTTCCTTGAGAATTGGTAGGAGAAACTTTGTCAGGTCAGCCAAATTCTCTAAGCGTAAAGGAAGGCTAAATGACTTTTTCCATAAAATGCCAATGCTTCCCATGGCTTCTTTCTTCCATACCTCCTTCGAGTATTATCTTCATTCACATCTTCTGCTCTTCTTTCTCAGTTCCACTGATGGCTCCCCTGAATCCTGTTATTATATTGATCTCAGTGGTTCTCTTGCTTTTTGCATTTGTTCTGTCATCCATATGAATAGCAGTCATTGCTTCTCAGCTAGTTCATATTTCTCTATCCCTTTCCCTACTAGCCATTACTTGGCTAGGTAGTTAATCCCCATATTAACACCTTGTCAGGGGAATAGCTAAGTACTACCGTAGCCCATGGCATGCCAGTACGACAGGCACGTGGACTCTTGCACAACGGTTTGGTCTTAAAACCCTTCTCTGGGCACCAACATCATCAGAGACTTGGGAAGCCACTCTACCAAAGCCATCTTATTCTATATTAAAACAACGATTTCAACAAGTCAGAAAAAGCTAAGAAATAGTTAAGCTTTACCAATTGTCCTACATAAACACGAGGCAGTGACAATAAAAATACACCCACATACAAAGAAATTCTAAGCAACACGTTTGACTTTAATTTAAAGTCCTACTCAAATCAATGAGAATAATTGACAATAGGAGTCAGGTTCTGAGTTAAGACAGAAAACATAAAACTGAAAGTTCTCCTACTATAGCAATTCCTTCAGTATTCACTTTAAGCAGCCATCTTAGGTTTCTCCATATCAAACAAGGACATGTCTGCTCCCTCCTTCTCTTCCTCTAGGTACTTGCGGGCAGCCTGTAGGCTGCCTATAAAAATGGGTGTCAGAACCCAGCAGATCACCTGTCTGGGTATGGTGGTGGTATCAAATACTGTGTTAAAGTTAAACAAAACTAAAATTATTACCTCTGTTCAAATATTCAGCATCATGCATCATTTGGACAAAAGGGGGGAAGTAAGGGCAGCTTTGGGCACCTCTCACAAAACTATCTGCAGGAGTAAACAAAATGTAATAGCCTGACAGATAATGCAGAGCATCATCATTTTCCTGCAGAAATCTTATACATGTTATAGGCAGAATTTGCCCAATATTAATCTTGCTTCAGGTAACTAGGCAATGTCCATTGCTTGGGGCTAATGTATAAATATTATTGTACAATTTTAAGAGAAAGTTTGCTGAAATTAGCAGTATGAGCAACAAAGACTTTGCATACATCCTTTCTTTGGAAGAAGCACTTCGAATGAGAACATTTTAAACTATCAAAATATGACTCACCTAAACACAGTTGTTAGGGCAAGTCATCCGTAAGAAACAATTTGTTCCAAACTAAAAATTATATTACTATAGATAATCTCAATGATGATCATAAGCCCTGTAATGATATATTATATATGTAAGGATTAAAGGACAGGAGAACAAGAAAGAATTTTCTGATAGGAGGAGCTCAACCATCAAATTATGCATCCGAGGGCAAACTTCTACCGAGGTGACTTAAAAGATAAGCACAGAAAATGATCAGAAAGAAAGAGTTGAAATATCTCTCAGTAAGACATATTTCTAAACTTACTTCTGGGATGTTATATTTCAGGTTCAAGCTACCAAAATTTGTTCACTATTAAATTTAGCGGGAGATCGCTCTGCTTCATTACTTCCGAATATGTTGAAGATCTATTGATCAGAGGGTACATTGATAAGATGGCATCATAAAGAGAGCAATTTGAGCATAATCATTAAAATCTGTATCCATACTAGCAACTTTAGGTCGATCACAGTGAGAATTCAGTACAGTAAACTACACCATATACTGGAACAGGATATGTATGAGGCAAGAATATTCTGAAAATTAATGGTAAGCTGACATTTCAATGCAGTGATTTTTGCTCCAAAAATAAAGACAAACAACCGATAAATTTGGTTATTAAGTCAATGTACTCTGAGATTCATTAACTGTTTTACCAAAGGAATGTAATGGATAGCATATGCTTGCTAGTTTAGCAAAGTAAAGATATTAAAAATGTGTCAGCTAAATATTGTTAGCACTGGTAACAGTATCAGCAAAGATATAAAATTAAGGGCTTCAGCACATACTAACAACCAGTACCAACTTCCCAGAGGTACATACTAAGCATGCAGCTTTCATAAGCTGCATGTATGTGGTCCTTATTAGAGGATGAGAAAGAAACCGCACCAATATTTTGCCCTTCAGTCCCGCCTATCTGCACTGTAATGGATCCAGTGGTGAAAATCCAGTCACTAGCATGTCTCTGTGTCTTGACTGCCCATGTCAGGTATTCTTATATGTGCAGTGCTGCCCCCATTCCTTTTACACTGTACTCATACTCCACACAGATATTTGAATTGAAGCACTGAACTACACAAACAATTTACCTTCTGGAAGGTTTTGAATAATGCACGTGATATACTTAAAGAAAATATGAGCATATGATACTTAATACAACAAAGTATGAAGTTAGCCCAAAGCACTCACATAATTCTCAAACGTTTAGAGAATTGGCCATTATTTTGTACTAGTAGCAGCAGCCACTTCTTCTAAGTGCCATTTGAAACTATCAAAACTAGTTATCAGCAAAAGACTTTTTTAAAAGTTAAATTTAGATAAAATGAATTTTATGACCCACTGAAATTCCCAGCAGATTTCTTTCTTATGAAGGACAAACAAGCCAGGCAGCAATTTTGACAGGAGATATTCAAGTATTAAGTGATGTGTACTGTACTAAACTTCTAGTATTATGAGTAGGAATAATAGACAGACTTCAAAGGTTTGCTTAGAAAAAAAGAATGTCATAGCTGTTGGGAGTAAAACACGGGAGCAGAAAGTTAATATAGTGAGCTTTGTGCAGATAGTCTAAAACTGTCAGAGCCTGACCCCTTTAAAATAGAGCTGTCAGAACAATTAACTTCAGGAAAAAAAAAAAAAAAGCAAAGTCATAATGAGGTGACAGTGAAAAAAAATCCTTTCCTCTGTTCTTAAACAGGATACATCTTTTTACTGAGTGAAAAGAGTCCTAGGGGCACATTTATAATATGTATAACATATAGTAACACTCTGAGAAGATCCTTTAAGATGAAAATGTAAGTAGTTTGGAAAGACAGAGAAGGTAAGGAAAGGTCTTGCTTGATTGCTGCAACAGCTTTGGATTTTGGAATTACTTCATCGGTGGTGCTTTCTGGAGTACAGATTTTTTCTGTCATACAGCTCTGACAAACACTTCCAGTCAAATTCTAAACAATCTGGAGATCTCCTACATTCCATTTGCCAAAGTGAACTGCTTAAAATGAGGCAATAGCACATTATTTTACCTTTCTATTGATTTGAAATACTTAAATCTACTACTCCTATCTCCCTGATTTTCTCTGTAATTTGTAAAGCACTTGCATTCAAAAGAGTCTTGTTAGTTTGTAATTTTATTCTTATCTTGCAAATGGGAAACTAAGACATGGAAAAATTAAGATATCTAACTTCTAATATTTTGGATCTGACTGATCTGCTGAGAACAG
Organism: Anseranas semipalmata; assembly: GCA_013399115.1. Taxonomy (NCBI): domain Eukaryota; kingdom Metazoa; phylum Chordata; class Aves; order Anseriformes; family Anseranatidae; genus Anseranas; species Anseranas semipalmata. The sequence continues at coordinate 362,863 of VXAA01006397.1, forward strand.
ATCAATCCCTGTAAAACAGATCAATACAATATAGAAGTCAGCTTTAAAGTTTGGCTCATAAAGTGTATGTATTAAAAATAATTGTTTATTTAGGTTGTTTTTCATTTTGTATCACTTTTACTTTCTCATTTTTAAAAACTCTGATCAGCAACATGTGGAAAAAATGCCATTTTGGCAAAAGCAATTGCAAAATAATCACTAGAAAGTAGCAAAATAGAATATTTTACTATTTAGAAATGTGTACAGCTTTAATTAGCTGGTTTATTTCATTTCATTAATCCAAAAGGGTATATGTCAATAAAAATTTTGAAAAGGAGAACTGTCCGATCCCAGATTACTAATGGAAAGGACTTCAATCATTTGGGGAGTGAAGGGGCAGGCGCTGATCTCTGCTCTCTGGTGACAGCGACAGGACCTGAGGGAACGGCATGGAGCTGTGACAGGGGAGGTTCAGGCTGGGTGTTAGGAAAAGGTTCTTCACCGAGAGGGTGGTCGGGCACTGGAACAGGCTCCCCAGGGCAGTGGTCACAGCACCGAGCCTGTCGGAGTTCAAGAAGCATTTGGACAACACTCTCAGACATATGGTTTGATTTTTGGATGGTCCTGTGTGGAGCCAAGTGTTGGACTCGATGGTCCTTGTGGACTTGGCTTGGACTGGCGTACGCTTTGATGGGTTAGAAACTGGATGGGTGGCCGGGCCCAAAGAGTTGTGGTGAATGGAGTTAAATCCAGTTGGAGGCCGGTCACTAGTGGTGTCCCCCAGGGCTCAGTATTAGGGCCAATTCTCTTCAATATCTTTATCAATGATGTGGATGAGGGGATTGAGTGCACCCTCAGNGCTGAATATGAGCCAGCAGTGTGCTCAGGTGGCCAAGAAGGCCAACAGCATCCTGGCTTGTATCAGGAACAGTGTGGCCAGCAGGACTAGGGAAGTGATTGTCCCCCTGTACTCGGCTCTGGTGAGGCCGCACCTCGAGTACTGTGTTCAGTTTTGGGCCCCTCACTACAGGAAGGACATCGAGGTGCTGGAGCGGGTCCAGAGAAGGGCAACGAAGCTGGTGAGGGGTCTGGAGAACAAGTCCTATGAGGAACGGCTGCGGGAGCTGGGGTTGGTTAGCTTGGAGAAGAGGAGGCTCAGGGGCGACCTTATCGCTCTCTACAGGTACCTGAAAGGAGGCTGTAGCGAGGTGGGGATTGGTCTCTTCTCCCACGTGTCTGGTGATTGGACGAGGGGGAATGGGCTAAAGTTGTGCCAGGGGAGGTTTAGGTTGGATATTAGGAAAAATTTCTTCACTGAAAGGGTTGTGAGGCATTGGAGCAGGCTGCCCAGGGAAGTGGTTGAGTCACCATCCCTGGAGGTATTCAAAAGACGTTTAGATGTAGAGCTTAGGGACATGGTTTAGTGGAGGACTTGTTAGTGTTAGGTCATAGGTTGGACTAGGTGATCTTGAAGGTCTCTTCCAACCTAAATGATTCTGTGATTCTGTGATTCTGTGGGTCCCTTCCAACTCAGCATATTCTGTGATTCTATGATTAGCACGATAGTATGTATTTTGAATGGATCTGGACAGTCTAGCCTGTGCAAAAGTCATAATGGAAATCTGCAAAGCCATGTAAGTATTCAAAATTTTACTGTGTCACATAGGGCACATTTGAATCTGTGTACATTCCCAGAATAAAGTTCTAGGCATAAATCTTCTGTTTTCTTTACAAAAGGAACATTGAGCACTATCTAAGCTGGTTGTTAAATACATTCACGTTTGGACAGTATTGTGTTTTTTTAGATACCTCCCTATTGCTGCAAAGTAAAAACATGCTGTTTGTACTAAAATCTGATCTATTCAAATATTTGCTAGCCTATTTTCTTTTGCCGCAAGGCCTTTGCTTAAAGTGGTGCCTCCAAAAAGGCTGGAGTAGGCTTTTTTTTTTTTTTTTCCCAGCTGGCAATACTACTGTAATCCAATTTGTAAAAACGTTAAAAGAAAGCTTCAGAAATTAATTTATTTCCCCCCTCAGGCTATTTTTGTGTGTTGCAGGGCTTCTAAGCCACTTGTTATCATTCCATTTCCATTTACACAGGCTTCGTTTCACTGATTTTTGTGGAGGTGCTCTGATACTGTAATAAAAGGTGAGCCTGTAAAACCTAGGGAGGTGGAAACATGGGTGATTTTTCAGTTATTAGTGGCTGGTCTGTGAAGAGAAAAAGAGTGCTCTTCACAGACTTTTTCCTTTGAAAATTCCATTTAGTATAGAGGCATAAAATACCATTTGTGTTCTTACGATAGGGTTTTGAGGTTTGGGGTGTTTTGTTTTGTTTTCTTTTTTTTTTTTTTTCTTCAGATGAAAAGTTCTGTACATTTTTCATTTCCAAACCATTCACAAGTGGGACCATGAACATAATGTACAGTATTATGAATGATTTAGAATGGACTCATAAAACAAAGTTTCAGATAAAATGTATCTTCATTTATTCTGAAGATGAATCAAATGTTCATTGCTGTAATGTTGTTCCCAGTCTTATGTAGCTCTCTCTCTAAAGCCTTCTGACATATGAAATACAAGCTAGCTTCAACACCGAAGTTGTATAAAATAATGGGTCAGTGTACACTGTTGTGGATTAATGCAACATGCCTACCTAAAATATGATTGAAAGTGACATCCGTATGTGAGAGTAATCAGACAAAACTCACATAAATGTAAGTTTAAACCAATTAATGCAAACATTTTCAAAGATTATATCTTACATTGTTTGACACAGTATGGGCAGCAAAGAACACTGAGAGATCTAAGTTTTGCTGACTGAATTCCTTTTTTTTTTTTTAATAAGAAATGTTAAATCTCATCTGTAAACTATTACTAAGAATGGCCTTATTATTATGTTTTTATTTCTAATCTTACTTTTATTAGTGAGCTAAAACATATAGGGATATAGGTAACAGGCTAGAAGAAATAACTACAGAATCACAGAATCACAGAATTGTTCAGGTTGGAAGAGACCTCCAAGATCACCTAGTCCAACCTCTGACCTAACTCTAACAAGGCCCACACTAAACCATATCTCTAAGCTCAAATTCAGTCCATGAAAGCTGTTTCCATGATTTGCTAAAATACGATTTATTTGGAGCATAATTATTAATTAATTAATTGAATCAAATCACATTCTTATTTACATCTGTGTAACTTTACTTCTACGGGGTCCGTCTGGGTTCATATACCAGTACACCTGAGAGGTGTCTTTGGTCTAAATAGCTGTGTACTATCTTGGAAATGCACATTTTATATAGAATGTTACCCAAAATGGGAAAAAAGCACAAAATTCTAGTTCCTTTTGCTGCCCTATATTGGAAAAAAAAGTTTGCTGTTGGATTAAAAACATTTTTAGCTGTTGGTAGCTGGAAGGCAGAAAAGTAGTCTGCCCATATAATTGTTAACCCAGAATACCTGATCTTATGTAAAATGTCAGGTTCTCTTTTCAAGCACAGAGTCATTAGCTTTGTAATAACTGAAGTAACTTCTTTCTCATATTGGGAAAACACTGTTTTTATTCCCCTAGCAATAATAGTTTATGGCAGTGCTTTATTTTTGGCACTGCTTTATGGCACTACTTTATTTTTGTCCAGTTGTATCAAATATTAGACAATGTTATCTTTCAATGTCATTTAGTATAGGAGCCTATGAAAACATTTCTGTTGCTGTACTTTTTGTGTAATGGGTAGAAATCATATGGAAATACACCGTATAATGCTGTAGAAAGAAGTTCTGCCAGAAGGAGCTTCAGTGTAGGCCTGGCTTGGTGCCTTGGCCTAGCAGTTCATTTAGCAGGTATCTGTCAGTCTTCCACCCATTTCAGACATAAAGTGACTTCTTTCTTCTGTAGCTTGGGCTATACTGGAGAGTGGGACTGTGGGGAAGTAATGTGACATCCCATTATGCAAGCCTTTATCTTCTCAGCATGAGTTAAATAAGGCTCATCCTCTGGCAGCAAGTGCTAGGTGAGCCATCTCTCAGATCTTCCTTGTGATCCCAGCTCCCACCTCCCTGTGGTGGCTACCGAGACCTACCAGGCCTCTTCCAGCAGCCACCATCCCTGCCAAAGCCTGGAGCCCCACCACTTTCCTTGGATCTGCCTCTGCTGCAGTGCCCCTCACATATCTGCATTGGTTTGGCACTGGCCAGCTTGTCACATTTTCCTGTTCCTTTATGGATATCTGATAACTGTGGTCGCAGGCTTTGCAGTTTAAGAATTTTCTACAGTAGATGGAAGCATTGCTGCTGTGGCAGTTTGGTGGTTATCTAGAGAAGCCAGCTTCTTTTTCAGAAGGTTATATGTCAAAATTGTTAAGCTTGCAGCTTCTTTCTGCTTACTGGCTGGACTCAGTGAGTTTTGGTTATAAGAGGATTTCCTGGACTTTACTGAGTGAGCTTTTTGTTTTCATTGCTTCCTTCATCCCCTTACTAGTGAAATACTAATTTTATAATCTTGCAATTAATACCTAGTCAAGCTAAATTCATAGGAAGCATCAGAAAGTTTCCACATTAACATATCATGGAAGAAATACACATGGACTTAGCTAGGTGAAAGGCTTGAATTAAAATCTATTTCTTGCCCGTTCAGAACTGATTAAAAAATTGAGATTGTAAATGTTAAATTTCAAAAGAAAGAACACCCAAGTAAGAGATGAGCCTTTTGTATACCGCATGTTGTTAAAAGCACCTTTAAACAAGCGAGGACTGGTGCTCTGCTAATGAAGTGCGCACACCTTAACCACATCTAGTTAGAAGGACTGAGAAGCACCTGATATTAATCAATAAAATGAGAATCTAGGGGGAATAGATGAAGGGTTTGAAGGAGTTTTATGTGGTGTAGCGAGCTATAGGAGAGAGCTGGCAAAAGAAGTCTTGGGGGCTTTGATATTATTTTTTTTTGCTTGTTTTCTTTTTGAAACACGTGAGTGGGAAGCAGGGAACTGGAAGAACAGCACCAGGACTTTGCTGTGGGCCTGGTACCTCAGAGAGGCTGATGATGTAGGAGTTTGAGCCTGGGGAAAATAGCACAGGGGAAGACTTGGCAGTGCTGGAATAAGAAGCATAGGAGCTAAAGGGCTTCAATTCATGATTTTTTCCTAGGGAAGAAAGCTGATTAACGGTCATCAGTCGGAAGAGTTGTTGCTGTGCTTTTCTTTATGCTGGAAAGATGGGGAAGCAAAGAGTAATTCTTGTGTGGAGGACTGCATATTCCCTCTGTGCTGGGGCTCAGTCAGCTGCAACGTTCCCTGTACAGCTTTTTAGAGGAATGGTCAATGTTACTTCAGATTTGAGAAAAGTCACCAAATTAGTGCTTCTGAATGAAAAGCTTACCTTGAGAAATTTATTCTCTATGTCTTCCCTCTTTCTGTGATGTGATTTAAAGAAAAACACTGAGGTTGGAGGTAGTGTGATTTTATATATATATATCCTGTCTTGTGTGATGGAAAATCAGTTATAAAATATAGATTTTGTACTAATCTTATAGTAGCTGCTCATGCTTTTATGTATGAGACAGTATCTGAGCCAGGTTTTAAATCCTCACTTTCTGTTGGCAACAGAATGTATGTGAATGATTAAGATAAGGCTTCTGTGGTTTTATACATGGCAAATAACAGCCTGGTTTGCTGAAAGAGATATACTTGTATCTTGGCTTTGTGTTGTAGTAAGTGCCTTCACCTGTGACTAACTTTTCAGTGCTGGCAGCCAATATATACATGGGGGCTGCGGGGCTCCTCTGTGAGGAGAGGCCGGGGCTGCCCCGTGCCGGACACAGCCGGTTCCAGCCGGCTCCAACGGCCCCACTGCAGGGCATGGCTGGGCCCTGCAGCCAAGATGGCGGCACCTCTGGGAAATGTGTTTAAGAAAAGGATAAAACACTGCACAGCAGAGTGAGGATTGAGGAAAACAGTGTGAGGAACAACTCTGTGAGGCCCAAGGTGACAGAAGGAGAGGAGAAGGTGCTCTAGAGAACAGAGATTTGCCTGCAGCCTGGGCAGATATCCACACTGCAGCCCACAGAGGACTACACTGGGGCAGGTGGGTATGAAGGAACTTCAGCCTGTGGAGAGCCCCTGCAGGACCAGGGGAAAAGCATGAGAGGGAAGGAGTGGCTGAAAGAAGCTGTCATGGAGTGAGCACAGCCCCCGCTCCCCACCCCCCTGTGCTGCTCCTGGGTGAGGGCTGTGGAGGTTGAGGAGCGGGGAAGGAAGGCCTGAAGTTGAATCAGGGAAAAAGAGGGTGTGGAGGAAAGCTCTGATTTGGTTTCTTTTTCTCACTGTCCAACCTGATTTTAATTGGCAATAAGTTAATTTTCCCCAAGTTAAGTCTGCTTTGCCTGCGGTGGTAACTGGTAAGTGATCTCCCTACCTTTAACTTGACCCACAAGCTTTTTCATCTTATTTTCGCTCCTGCTGAGGAGGGGGAGTGGAAGAGTGGCTGGGTAGGGGTCTGGCAGCTGGCCAAGGTCAACCCACCCCAAAGGCATTAATAAGCTATACCCAGGAGTAAATGCCAGGAATCCATAGTCATATCTTGATTGCTTTTCTTCAGACCCCTAATAGCATATGCATATTATTGACTTGGTGATGTTGGATGCCTAAAATATAGAGGAGTTTTTCTTGCTTTTTTTTTTTGAGGATATAGGTCTAGGATAATTTCCAGTTAAGTCAAATGTGAGTGAGGTATTTCCAGAGAACTGCAGTGTCTAAAGTTACTGTTCTTAAGGGTCTTCTTAAGACTTCTTAAAGTCTTCTTTGACTTTCCTCACGTTTTGATGTATAATTGATCAGCACAATCTCTGAGGTCGCACCTCCCTGTAACTTTGTGTTTTTGTATGGCATGGCAAGTTTGTTACAGAATGAACTTATGAATGTCCTTGACCAAATGACAAATTTAGGAATAGTGTGTAAATCCTGGAAAAGCTATGACAGTGATGGCTGACAGCTCTCTGGTGTTTCATGGGGCAGTTAATGACCTATACCACCTTATGATAAAATCAGAGAGAGATTTATTTTCTTCTGTGGACTTTGAAGAAAATCTTGGATTTTCATTTATCTGTGGTTTGCCCAAAATTGCTTTTGGGGTAATTCATTGGAACTTGGACTTATTCATTACCTTGCTATTAATAACATTGATACTTCTGGTGAATAGCTTTTGCTGTTGGCATCTGATGGCTAATTTCAGATAAGAACTCTTTGTCTTTGTCAAATGGAGTGTAGTTACTTCTTCCAAGAACCCTTCTGGGAACAAGCTGTGCAGATGTATGAAGCCTTATATATGTGTGTGCATGTGTCAGGAACAATTCTAAAAATCTTTTAACAGATCTGATTCTCCTTCTAAACATAATAATGTCTTCATTGATTTCATTGGCCTAATTTGAAAAAAGAATCAGTCCTTAGGGATGAAGAGTTCTCTCTCCCTCTGTAAGGCTTTTTAGTGTTTTTTTTTTTTTCTCTTAGATTTCCCAAGAAAATTTCTTAAACCTTAATGAAATTTTGACACATGGTAACTTGGATATATCCGTTAGTACTACAGCTAGCAAATAAAGTGCTTAAGGTGCTTCTATTTTTACTTCCCCAAGTGCTCGTAGTTTATTGGCAATTGTGGAATTGGTACATATTCTCATTTAAAGTGGACTGATCATGTGAGACTCTTCATGTTGGATATCTGTTTCTGGTGGATTTGTTTTAGCTGTTGTTCTAGATGTTCTCATCTAACCATTTCAACCAGGAGGACAGTCCAAAATGTTTCTTATTTATAAATATATATATATGTGTGTGTGTTATCTAGTGATTATGGAAACAAGAATGTAATAGTTATCATTGAAGGGAAGAGGAACAGAGCTACTTCTATGCCAAGGATGTCTTTGAAACCCTTGTGAAGATAAGTTCAGATTTAACCATGCTCGAAGGCATGTCAGTTGCTACATGGGCTGTTGAGAGTTACTAAAATTTCATAACTACACTCAGCAAAAATTCAATCCTAAATAAACTTACACAAGCAACATAAAACTTCTTAGGCTGATCTGATAGCACTTGCATATTTCCTTAGGAGCTGCTGGGTGTGCTAGCTTCTCTTATTGCACCTGCTCGTGGTAGAGACTGTGCCCATGCCTTCCCTATGGGTCATGGACTCATTGAATTGCTTAGGTTAGGAGAGACTATGGTTATCTGATCTTATTTCCTGTTGAAATTGGAGCTAAGTTTGAAGATGGGTCATGCTGTTCAGGGCCCTGTCGAGCTTCCAGTGTCTCCAGGGATGGAGCTACCAGATCCTCTTGGGCAGCTGGTCCAATATTTGACCACCATCATGGTGAATATTTTTTTACCCTGACAAGTAGAGGACAGAGAAGTTCTGAGCAGAGCCAGCTGGTGCTGCTGGGTACACTGTCGTTATCCTGTTTTGCACATGCACACACACGGTGTATGTAGACCTTATCACTAGCAATGTCTGAGTGACTAGCTCTATGAAATGACAATGCAGAGTGAAATGACAATGCAGAATGAAATGTTTGTTTCTCAGGTGAAGGCTAAATTCGGTACTAGTGTACCATTGCGTTTCCAATTACAAGTTCTGGTTCTTCTTTGCGGATAAGCCAAAATACATTCCGTCTATGGCTAAGAAGTATTTTACTGTGCATTCTGAGCAGATTCATGCTACTGAAGGTTAAGGAAGTAGCAATATTTTAAAGTATTCTCCTATGCTCGGTATGAAGCAGTGCAAGTTTATCAAATGGCAGCTTTAATAGCAGGGCACTTGAAACAGTTCTGCTTTCTTAGCACACACCTGTAGACCTAAACAGCTGCCTTTCTGGTTGCAGTAAAGGCCTAGATGTTAATTGCCAAAGTACGTTTCCTAATTAATGTAACATGTGAAGGTGTGCATTCTCTTCTGCATGATGAAATGAATGTGCAAAACAAGTTATGATTCATAAGCTATAATTACCCAGAAAAAGTGCTGGAGGGAGGGATGACTTGGTAGTTTAGCAGTTTTACTTGTGGAAATGACTTTGAAGAATGAATAACACTATAGACTTTCATCTGCTGTCTAGTTTTTGTTTGCTCTCGATTTCATGGCATTTGATGTCACTGATTTTATTAGAATACTATGGAAAAAATGCTTTCAGAAATAGTCCAGAGAGCAAGACTACTGTAGTACAGAGTACTGTACCCAGGTAATCTGTTGAACAACTGAAACACAGAATTCTTCTAGTGGAGACTTTGCCATATTTTTTTTTTTTTTGCAAGTTCATGGTATTACTGTAATTCTAAAAAACATATTTCAATTTGATATATTATTTCCTTGAAGTTTACCACATGCTTGCCTATTCATAGGTCTGTAAAACCTTTGGGTGCATTGATCAAAGGTGTAAAAGAACTTCCCTTAATATGAATGTCAGTGTCAATTAGCTTAAAGAATGATCTAGTATTTCAAGGGGGATGTTACAGAAACTTAATTATTGCACAGATAAGGAGTCCATATGATAGGAGTGATACTTGTTATCATAACAGAAAGCAGGCCTAGAACATATCAAAACAAGCAGGCCTAGAAACAACAACAGGAGCTCAAGCTGTCCAGTCACTGCTCATAGGGATTCATTTACATGAACCAAAGCCATATCAAGTGGAGCAACAGGAATGAGGTAGCTCAAGCTGTGCATTTATATAATACTTTTTTTGATTCTTTTTTTGTCACCTAAGTAGTGTGAAGTGTTGAGGCTAAATTCTTTCTTCTGTTTCAACCTGATTTTTCTTCCTTCCGTCACAATAGATGTGAGTTTCCTGCAACAAAGCTCTTTGAATTGCTTCTCAAAGAAGGAAAAAACATGCATGTAAGATCAGAAAATACATATCGTGAATTAATAATGAGCTGTCATAACAGTACACTACAAATGTAGGGCAGTAGTGATAACCACTATGATTTATTAAATAGAGCAAGAAGCACGTTTCCCTAAAAACTGCAACATCTAAATAGATAGTGAAGGTGACAGAACGTACAAAAGCCTGAACATAAGATGTGGCAAGCCTCATGGTAGTTCTGTGGTTTGAGAACTGAGGGGAAAAAATCAAGTTGGTTAATTCCAGAATTGGAGTAAATGAGGTGGAAAGAAATAGGAGTAATAGGTTGACAAGTACACAGAAGGTGAAAAGATTGGAGCAAGCAGTTAATTAGCACATGGGAAACAATGTTTAAACAGAAATAAATAGCCAAAAGCGTTTTGCTGACTTGCGTTGCTTTGGCTATATGCCTTTATCTGTATTTAAAGCTCTCCTTGCTGACTTTGATCTCTGACTCATCCGAGTCTCTATTGTTTTCCAAAGCTCAAAATTGGAAAGAGACTGGGTACCACCTGACTGGTGTAATTCAAGCATGGAGTTCATCTTGGATGTTTTTATATACGAGAGCTGAAGGTGGTCCTAAATAAACCTAATTTTGCACAGAACTTGTGGTTCAGTGATACTGCTGTACTATTATGTTGTTTACAGTTATTTATCTTCTGCAGTTCCAGATGCCAATTAATGAACTATAACATCATTTTACAATAAATTTCAAAGGCAAGAGCTTTTTTTAAAGGCACAGTTTGTTTTAACTAACGATCCAAATTAAAAATGTATCAAAGTGGTGGTGGTTTTTTTTTTTTTTTTTTTCTTTCTTCAATGAGCTGTTAAAAAGTCTGAACACAAGTATCACTCTCAGGGTCAAACTTGAACAAAGGGTTGCTTTCTGACACATTGTCCTGAGCTCAATGGATCATATGCCTGTACTGCAGAAGACAGAAATAAGCTAGTGATGTAATCTGACAATGTCATTTCAGTTTTGTGGGATAGTAATGGTGTCTTACGTTTTGCTTATTTAATGCTTTACTAATCACAGAACGGTTTGGGTTGGTAGGGACCTTAAAGATCATTTGGTTCCAACACCCTGCCATGGGCAGGGATGCCACCCACTAGACCAGGTTGCCCAGGGCCCCATCCAGCCTGGCCTGGAACACCTCCAGCGATGGGGCATCCACAGCTTCTCTGGGCAGCCTGTTCCAGTGCCTCACCACCCTCACAGTGAAGAATTTCTTCCTAATGTCTAATCTAAATCTCCTCTCTTTTAGTTTAAAGCCATTACCCCTTGTGCTATCACTACACTTGCTGACAAAGACTCTATCTCCAGTTTTCTTGTAGGCCCCCTTTAGGTTCTGGAAGCTGCTATAAGGTCTCCCCAGAGCCTTCTCCAGGCTGAACAACCCCAACTCCCTCAGCCTGTCTTCACAGGAGAGGTGCTCCAGCCCTCTGATCATCCTCGTGGCCCTCCTCCAGACCTGCTCTAACAGGTCGATGGCCTTCTTTTGGTGGGGACCCCAGAGGTGCACAGAGTACTCCAAGAGGGGTCTCAGGAGAGCAGAGTAGAGGGGGAGTCGCCTCCCTCGACCTGCTGGCCACGTTTCTTTTGATGCAGCTCAGGATGCGGCTGGCTTTCTGGGCTATAAGCACACATCGCTGGCTCATGCTGAGTTTTTCATCCACCAACACCCCCAGGTCCTTCTCCACAGAGCTGCTCTCAATCCGTTCTCCACCCAGCCTATATTTGTGCTTGGGCTTGCCCTGACCCAGGTGGAGGTCCTTGCACTTGGCCTTGTTGAACTTTGTGATGTTTGCCCACCTCTCAAGCCTGTCTAGGTCCCTCTGGATAGCATCCCTTCCCTCCAGCATGTCAACCACACCACACAGCTTGGTGTCACCCACAAACTCGCTGAGGGTGCACTCAGTCCCACTGTCCATGTCGTCAACAAAGATGTTAAACAGCACCGGTCCCAATACCAGCCCCTGGGGAGTGCTGCTTGTCACTGGTCTCCACCTGGCTACCAAACTGCTCACCACAACTCTTTGAGTGTGACCATTCATCCAATTCCTTACCCATTGAGTGGTCCATCTGTCAAATCCATGTCCCTCCAATTTAGAGAAAAGGATATTGGGTGGGACAGTATCAAGTGCTTTGCACAAGTCTGGGTAAATGATGTCAGTTGCTCTTCCCTTATCCACCAATGCTGTAACCCCATTGTGGAAGGCCACCAGATTTGTCAGGCATGATTTGCTCTTAGTGAAGCCATGTTGGCTGTCACCAATCACCTCTCTGATCTCCCTGAGCCTTAGTGTATTTTCCTGGAGGATCCACTCCACGATCTTGCCCTTTTTAAAAATGGGGGTTATTTTTCCCCATTGCCAGTCACTGGGAACTTAGACTGCCACGACCTCTCAAGTATGATGGATAGTGGCTTAGCAACTTCGTCCAGCAGTTCTCTTAGGACCCTCAGGTCCCATGGACTTGTGCACATTTGGGCTCCTTAGATGGTCTCAGATCTGATCTTTTCCTACAGTGGGTGGTTCTTCATTCTCCCAGTCCCTGCCTTTGCCTTCTGCAACTTGGGTGGTATGGCTAGAGCACTTGCCAGTGAAGACTGAGGCAAAAAGTCACTGAGAACCTCAGCCTTCTTCGTATCCCAGGTAGCCAGCTCTCCCATTTTGTTCTGGAGAGGGCCCGCATTTTCTCTAGTCTTCCTTTTACCACCGATGTACTTATAGAAGCTTTTCTTGTTGCCCTTGATGTCCCCTGGCCAGATTCAATTCTATCTGGGCTTTAGCTTTCCTAACCTGATCCCTGGCTGCTTGGACAATTTCTTTGTATTCCTGCCAGGCTATCTGTCCTTGATTCCACCATCTGTAGGCTTCCTTTTTGTGTCTGAGTTTGTCCAGGAGCTTCTTGTTCCATGCAGGCCTCCTCACATGTTTTCCTGGCTTCTTCTTTGGTGGGATGCATCACTCCTGAGCCTGGAGGAGGTGATCCTTGAATATTAACCAGCTTTATTGGGCCCCTATTCCCTCCAGGGCTTTGTCCCAGGGTACTCTACCAAGCAGATCCCTGAAGAGAGCAAAGTCTGCTCTCCTGAAGTCCAGGGTAGCGAGCTTGCTGTGCTCCCTCCTCACTGCCCTCAGGATCCTGAACTCCACCATTTCATGGTCACTGCAGCCTTCAGCTTCACATCTCCCGCCAGCCCCTCCTTGTTGGTGAGAACCAGGTCCAGCACAGAACCTCTCCTCGTTGGCTCCTCTATCCCTTGGAGAAGGAATTTATCAGCAACGCATTCCAGGAACCTGCTGGATTGCCTAAGCCCTCCTGTGCTGTCCCTCCAACAGATATCAGGGTGGTTGAAGTCCCCCATGAGGACGAGGGCTTGTGAACGTGAGGCTGCTCCTATCTGCCCATAGAGGGCCTTATCCGCTTGGTCATCCTGGTTGGGTGGCCTGTAGCGGACCCCCACGATAATGTCACCTGTCCCTGCCCTCCCTTTATCCTGACCCATAAACTCCTGGTTGGCTCCTCATCCATCCCCAGGTTTCATTAAGAAACCAATATCTGATCAGTGTCAGCCAGGTGTGACAACAAATTGTCTTTAATGATGTTTCAATAAAAGATGTAAACATTTTTTTTCTCCATCTGTTTTATCCTCAAAATGCATCAAAACATTTGTTTGGGGAAATGATCTTAGAATCAGTATTGCAACATAATCTTAGTTTACCCAAAATTCAGTTTTTATCTAAAGGTAAGAATGTCTGTAGAGACAGCGTGTAAGGGAGATGAAAGGTATGTTTTTTCTGAAGATGTAAAGTGGAAGTTTTCTTTGGTGTCCCAGTCAGTTGACAGAACAGCCAATTGGCAGTGGAACATAAAAGATCCATGTTTTTCTAAAGAAGCTGCTGGAGGACAGATGGGCTAGTCCAAACTACCTCAGATAGCTCTGGTTATCTGTGTGTGAATCAGGACCTGGGTATCCACTTTTAGGTGCCCTAAACTTACATGCTTTGATCGTGAAATGAATCCCATCCAAAAATTCTTTGTCTCTAATAGTTGCAAACGCATCTTTCTTTCAGTGCTCTCTGTAGGAGAGTGCAACAGACATAGGAGGGTTATAAAGCTCAAGAACATGTTGAAATTTTGCAGTGAATATTTAGAGACTGCAACAGGAGCAAAAAGCCTGACATGTTGGCAGTTTGCTTGTAGGAATATGAAGTTATAAGGCTAACCACATTTATTCGTGTGACTTCCTTTATTTTAAAGGTTATAATCATTTGTGCCTTTTTTTTTTTTTTTTTTGCACAGG